>JACEFZ010004749.1:80000-218842 GCA_014155875.1 Cepaea nemoralis | reverse complement strand
CAAGTGTAATGTTTGTGGTGCTTCTTTTACTCAGACTTGTAATCTGAAGAAACATATATGACTGCATCATCATTATCATGTGCCCTGCCGACTACCATAAGTATTCATGTATCTCCTCGGATCTCGGTCCCTATTCTGGTAATATTTCACAATGTCACCAAACAGTCCATCCAGCATCATCTCTTTCGGTCTGCCCATGTGTCTTTTCCCACTGATCTTTCCAATTGTCACAATGCTTTCTCACAATTCTCTTTTCAAGACAATACTAAAGAATGCTAGATGTGTCTTTCTGATACATTACATTGGCACCTTGCCGTCTTGACAGACGATAGTTTGTGCTTTAAAAAGGCATAATAACTTTTACCTATGGCGGTAGCGAGTGTGACTGATAAGGCCAATTTGCGCTGTAAATGCCCGTTCACAGTGGGTGCATGTGAACACATGGTCATTTCCACCATCATGCACCATCTTACGTCTCAAACGGTCGGTGTGAGACTTTCTGATAGTTGTATATAATATTCTGCTTTCATTAGCAAAAGATTAATTCAGAAATAAACATCATAATAGGGGACTTCAATGCAAAAGTAGGAAATCAAGGTGATAGATACACAGTAGGAAACTATGGTTTAGGAGAGAGAAATTAAAGAGGATATAGACTTGTGGAGTGGGCTAAAGAGCAGGAAATGATTGTAGGAAACACTTGATTTAAGCAACACCCTAAAAGATTATGGACATGGAGGAGTCCTGATAGCAGGATCAGAAACCAGATTGACTACATTCTGATTAGCAGAAGATTTAGAAACGCGCTAATAATAGCAAAAACAGTTCCCAGTGCTGATTGTTATAGTGACCACAGACTACTTACTGGAACATTGAGGATAAAGTTGAAGAAAGTCAAGTATATAACATGAAACACTAAATATGATTTGTGTACATTGAGTAATGACAAGGAAATACAAAACAAATTCAACATAGAAGTACAGAACAGATTTTATATATTGTCTGATCTAGAGATATTATTCTAGGATGTGGATGATCAATGGGAAATGTTGAAGAATTCAATCAGATTGGCTGCAGAAACAACTATTCCAAAATTAAAGGTGGGTCATAAGAAATGGATGACTGAAGAAATTTTACACCTAATGGAAACAAGAAGACTCAACAAAAATAATTCTGCCAAATATGAAGAAATTCATAGACAAGTCAGAATATTATATAAGGAGGCAAAAGAAGCATGGCTTGAGGGAAAGTGATTAGAAATTGAAAAACAACACAACAGTCAAAATACCAAATTAGTGTACAAAAGAATTCAGGAACTTACTAATAAAAGAACAAGTACATCAACAGGCTGTCTAAAAATTAAAGATCACAATAGAAAAAGATCAGATTCTACATGTATGGACAGATTATGTGAAAATCCTTTATAATGATAACAGAGAGGAACAGTATGATATTAGATTTAATAATGAAGGACCGCCAATTTTGAAGATGGAGGTTCAAAGTGTTCTTAAGCATATGAAAGCTGGCAAGGCCCCTGGTGCAGATAACATCACAACAGAAATGATTAAAGCTTTAGAAGAATTTGGACTAGAGCAAGTCACCAGACTGCTGAACACATTATATGATACTGGAGATATACCTCCTGATTTATGTAACTCTATATTTATTGCAATCCCAAAGAAATCAGGAACCTTGGAATGTGATCAACATAGAACAATTAGTATAATGAGTCACATCACAAAGATTTTGCTATGAATTATCATGCAAAGAGTGAGGAAGAAGATACAACCTGAAATAGGGGAAGAACAATGTGGGTTTGTAGAAGGAAAGGGCACAGTAAATGCTGTGTATATGCTGCGAACAGTTATTGAACGTGCTTTAGAAGTAAACAAGGATATACATCTTTGTTTTATTGACTACACAAAGGCATTTGATAAAGTAAGACATGTCAACATGGTGGATATGATTGCAGATTTACAAACTGATGGGAAAGACATTAGACTTATAAAAAACATATATTGGAAACAACAAGCTGCCATAAGGATTGATAATGAAGTGGGACAATATCAACCTATTAAGAGAGCTGTTAGGCAGGGATGTGTAATGTCTCCAGACCTTTTTTCTCTATACAGTGAAAATATTTTCAGAAATGTAGAAGATATAAATGGAATCGGCATTGGAGGACGAAACATCAATAACATTAGATATGCAGATGATACAGTATTGATTGTAGACAATGCACAGAATCTGCAACAATTAGTAGACGCGGTTGTTGTACACAGTGTACAGCTGGGGTTGGAATTAAATTATAAGAATACACAGGTTATGGTCGTCACTAGGAAGAATGAAGTACCACAATGTAATATACAAGTAAATGGGAATATTCTTCGACCAGTGAATCGGTACAATTATCTCGGCACAGTCTTAACATCTGATGGGAGATGCCTTGAAGAGATTAGTACGAGAATCGCCATGGCAAAAGTAGCCTTTAGCAGGATGAAAAACATTCTGACCAATAAAAATATGTCAATTGAAACGAGAAAAAGAGTGTTGAGGGGATACATAGAGCCTGTTCTTTTGTATGGATGTGAAACTTAGACAATGTGCAGTCAAGCTGAAAAATATCTGATGGCTGCAGAAATGTGGTTTCTGAGGAAAATGCAAAGAATACCAGGGACAGATAGAAAAACCAATGACCAAGTACTACAGGAGACGAATGAAAATCGTAAATTGATTAGAGAAATAGACGTATACCGTCAAAATTTTTTGGACATGTTATGAGAAGAAATGGATTGGAGAACTTGGTGACAACTGGAAAGATTGAAGGGAACAGACCAAGAGGAAGACCGAGAGGAAAATACCTGGATGGCTTGGCCACATGGCATGGATGAGACAGGAACACTGAGCTGATCCACGACTCTGGTGATCGAGTGAAATGGTGAGTCATGACCGCCCACGCTTTCCGGCATGGCACATGATTGATTGATTGATTTTGTTAGCCTCTTCTAGGCAATCATTGTTAAATTACTCTGACGATCAAAGCTATTCACAGCAACCATCTCAGGAATCAATCTTTGCTGCTTTCAACAAAATAGAAGAATATTTAGAAGAAAAGTTTGATTGAATCCAACAAAATTTTACTTATATCCTAAAGCCAGCCACCTGGGAATTGGATGCAAAAGTGAGGAAAGAAATGCAGTCACCTTTAGATAGTCAATTCTTCAGTGAGGCGACTGCACAGTTAGTCATTCCACAGGGATCATAAACCCCCAACTTTTTGACCTTGCTAAATTGCACAGGCCTGGGATACCAATGTGATCTATTTAATCTGCGCTCAACTCTGTCCAACACAGGATAGTGAAATGGCTTGTAAAAACGGCTAAACCAGTGCAACAATAATTCAGTATTAAGAGATTCATTTGAACTGGTCGAACTACTGGATACTATTGATCTTAAACTAATGCACGTGGCGTCAATGGATATTGCCTCTATTTTCACCGACATTCCCATGGAAGAAACAGTGTTCATCATCTGTTATTGCAAAAAAGAAAAGAAAAAAAAACGTTAGGCCTACCATCCAAATTCAAGAAATTACTACTACTGTGCACGTTTAATATATTCATTTTTCTTTAAAAGTGGTACCACCAAATTGACAGGGTGGCCTTGAGGAGTCCTCTGGGTCCCATTCTAGCAGACGTCTTTGTGATGCACCCAGAAAAACAAAGAGCCTTAAATATTAAGGACCTAGTTCTATACTGCTGGTAAGTGGATGATATATTATTCATCCCAGAGACCAGACAACAGGCTGAATGACTCCATTCCATCATGAACGAAGCTCACAAGAACATTTCTTTGTCTGTTCACCATAATCTACAATCTAATGTATATTCAACTACAATCTACAATCTAATGTATATCTACAATCTAATGTATATTCAACTGATTTCATCAAACGTTATCACAAGCCAAACAAGAACACTACGCAGGAAGCCAAAGAAGATTGATAAACCAACACAGAACTCGCGTCGTTAGCCGCTACACGCTGCGGGATTTGCTGAGGAGGGGATCCGAGCACTTATGGACTGAATGGTTCGATGTGCAATGAGGATGATCTGTCGACTAACTAACTAACTAACAAGCCACCCAAACCTACCCCCACAAAATCATCGATTCCCAGACTTCAAGTGTTTTTTTTTCAACTAACCTTTCGAGGTTATTGGTCGCTTACTTTACTTTCATGGATGTGATGTTTGTGGTTGTTGTATTCCTCTTTACTCAACACTCATTAGTCTCTAATGGAGTCTCCGTGGCGAAGTGTTCAAGCCTTTTGACTCAGGCTCCGAAGGTTGTTGGTTTGATTCCGGGCCGTGTCCCTAACAGCCAGTGAAAACCATTTCTGTATAGTGTATATACTACATACTGTGCATATACAATTGTATAGATGTGCCCATAATTTCAGCCTGTACATTTACAAATAGTGATGACTATCATAACTGATTAAAAGCCCACACTAAATAATATTGCCACACTAGTCTACACATGCACTTTGGCAACTGTTACAGCCAAAGTCTGACAGGGAAATAGTGATACCAACTGATATGTCCAGGGTTTTCATGAATATGTGTAACATATGCTTGCTTTGTGTTTGGGTTCTTTTCTGGTGTAAAATCATAGTTTAGTTTATCATATTTCACAATTCACTGGGTTAACTTGTTTTGCTAACTTTATTTCACTTGAAGCCCACTTGACATTGACAACATAACCCAGCGAGTGTTGTGGAGCAGCTGGCCGGTGGCTGGAATGCTGGGCTCTCCTTCGGGTTCGAATCCTCAGTAAGGCGTGGAGTTTTTTCTGTCTGGGGCAAAAAGAAAACTCTAACCTGCACAGTTCACGACGACTGCACCAACCATGCAGACTTAATTCCACAGGCTCAAAACCCCCCTGTCCTACACCGCAAGGTACTATAGGCAGTAAATGAAATTACCCATCAAGTACTCATTGGTATATAAATTGTGGGGCTGGCAGCATAAACCCATTACATCTCTTCAAAGGTCCTTTACTTTAGTGACTTACTTGTAGTGGCTTTTCTCTTTGTGCTTTGTAAGGATTTTGATACTTTTCTACTTTCTGGAAGCTCATAAACTTTTTCAAGCTGTTATATATCCTGGAATATGATAGCTTTTGTCTTGGCCTCTGATCTGATTGAATGATAAGAATAAAAGTGATATTTAAATGTGTTGAGAAAATTTTTTTATTTTTATGTTCTGAAGCCCAGTGTCACAATAATGAATCCATTGTTTTCTGAGAACTTCTTTTTGCAGAATCTGATGGTATGTCTTGACACACAAGAACAGTCATAATTGCTTATAAAATAACACACCTGTTGTAAATTTTCAGTTTTGGATAACCTGAGTAATCTCGGGCATGTATGCATCTGTCATACTTAATAAAATGCTTGTACAGAACAGTGTACACATTTGAGATGATTTATTAATAATTACACGAAGGATGATGAAGAATAGTGAGATTGTTTATTGTAAATCCTCCAGAAGATTGAGTTTTAATTCTTAAGGCTGATGCACTAGTATTTATTTCATCTATGCACCTTTCAAGGCTTGAAACTAATTGTGACATTTGAAGTTATTTTATTCAACTTAAACTAGTTACTCAAAAGACCACACAGAAGAAGAAGCATCTGCAAATCTAACCATTAGAGAACTCCTGTTTGCGGACGACCAAGCACTAATAGCAAAATCAGAAGCTGGATTACAAGACCACATGAATAGTCTAAACGAAATGTGTAGGGAACATAACATGAAAATTAGTACAAGCAAAACAGAGGTAATTACTATAACTAAAGAAGAACAAACAACAACAATTCACCTAAACGAACATCTCTTGAAACAAGTAAAGAGTTTCAAATACCTAGGAAGTATAATAATATCATCAAATGGCAGATCAGAAGACGAGATCGAAAATAGGTACAATAAGGCAAACAAACTCATTGGACAAATGGCACCGATACTAAAGAACAAACATGTATCAATAACTACTAAGAAAGCACTTTACAACACAATCTTCCTACCAACTCTATGCTACCAATGCCAAACCTGGACAATGAGAGAAAAATAGAAAAGAAAAATCACAACAACAGAAATGAGATTCCTGAGAAGAATACTCAACGTATGAAGAAGAGATAAGATCAGAAATGAAGAAATCAGGACTAAAGTGGGGGTTAAAGTAGCACTAGATTTTATTAGAAAGCAGCAAGTCAAATGGTTTGGCCATGCAAATAGGTTACCAATCAACAACATACAACAACAAGCAATGATGTATAGAGGAAGAGGCCGACCACGTAAACGTTGGACGGAGAGAATAGCAGCGTCCAGGGTGACCAGATCGCCGTGATCAAAGGAAGCCAAGTCACGAAATAAAAAAGCCAAAATAAAGCCAAACACTGCCTAGTAAAAAGATATATTAAAAATATACTTATATCACATGAAGACCTCTTCTTCAAATAAGTTTTCCTCTTCATTGTTGAAATTCAGTACAGGATTCATTAGAATATACTATTCCAGCTTTGAAATCATTCAACATTTTGGATGAAGGTACAAATTCATTACAGCACTTGTTTGAAGATAATGGTTCTGCTCTAATTCTAATAATTGCTTCTAAGAGAGACAGCTGAAGTCTATTCCTTGCTTTGGTTTTTATGCATGTTAAAAGAGAGAACATCCTCTCCACTGCGGTATTGCTAATAAGTGTTATTAAGCAAGTAAGAATAAAAGAAGCAAGCTCTTTAAATTGGGGATGTTTCATGACTCCTTGCCAGAACTGCTCTGCATTTTTAGGCAGTCCATTTTCTTTAAATTGTTCTTCTTCCTTCCAATCTATAAAATTTTCTGTATTGTTCTTCAATAATAGTGTGGTTTTCTTCAGCCAAATTCAAAAAGGGCAATTTCGAAAATAGTGGTCTAGAAGCCTGGTTTAAGGTTATTCCAGGGTTAAAATTGGTAAGATATTTAAATATATTTCTTGCTGAAGGAAGCCGCTTTCTAACTTGATAAAGTGCTTCTTCTCGCACTGATAAGCATCTTTCTTTGAGATCTAAGACCTCTTGTTGGCAATTAATTTTTGTATCAGAACTTTTCTGAATGTAGTTATCACACTCTGACAGGAATTTGATGCCAAAATCAACATTAGAAACATCTTTTTTCTTATTATTGGTATCATAAGTCCTACTATTACGACGCTTATAATGCAAAAATAGTTCTTCATGTAATTCGTGAGGATCTGCCTTACTTTTCTGAAAAAAGGCTATTTAACCTTTCGAATTCCTGCACAATAGGGGCTGCGAAATGAAAATAAAGGTAGTGTCTTTGATCTAGAAGCATTTCCTTTATAAGTCGTGACTTAAATTTAGTGTAATAATTTGCTAATTCAGCAGAAATAAAATAAGCCTTGAGTTCTTCCCAATTTATTAGAATGTTGAACATTACTTTTCCCCGGACCAGCCAGCGAATAGAAGAAATTTTCTCAAAGGAAGTGATGCTGTTCTAGCTTGCTGAAATTATGTCGATGAGTTCATAATTTTGAATAAATCTTTAAATGCTTCTCGTCTTAGATTGCTATGTCTAAACCAATTTGGTATGTCTGTCAGCAAAAGTCCAATGTTTTAAGGTAGTTTTGACACTGTATATTTGATGCACAATGCTAATGAATGGCAAACACACTTATACTGAACAAATGAAGGAGATACATCTGTCATTCTGGACCAAACTGAATTGTTGCATCCAACCATACTGGAAGCACCATCGGATGCAAAACCAATGCAATTTTTTAATGATTGATTACATTTTTCAATTTCATCCTACTTTTCAGCTAATTTAACTTTGTCATCAATTTTCTTGCTTATTGTCACCACTGAAAGTGTTTTTTGTGAAGAAGATGGCGCGCTCCGCTTGTGTTTTTCTGTTGTTGCATGATTTGCGAGATTTGAAAATCTTGGAACAATATTACAATGGCACAGTTTGCAATATGCCTGTTCAGAACCGTCAGTGGATTTCTTGAGCCACACAAATGTCTTTTCCCATTGATCATTATATTTCCGATTAGTATCATAAGATGGTTTCCACTTTGGCATGATAATAGGTTCAGTCAATAATATTAATAAGAAATTCTTGCGAGTTGCGACTCGCGATTGCTATGAAGGTATAATTAATTTGAAAACTTAACTACTAAACAGTAAGCTGCGCAGTGCTTCAGTGCGCATAGAACATGGCCAGATAAGCTTATCATTTTGCATTTGTTTTTGCTTAAAAATAGTAACACAAGACAACAATTAACTTGAAAAATTCAAAAAAGAGGCATATACCATTACAAATTGTTAAAAAGCCAAAAGAAAGCCAAAAAGCCAAACTGATTTTCTGACGCCAAACCTGTTTAAAAAAGCCAAATTTGTCAAATTTGGCTTTAAAAAAGCCAATCTGGTCACCCTGGCAGAGTCCACGGGAATATCGATATACGAAGCCCATAATCGGGCACTCTCACGATGTTTATACTTCACCTCGACACCGCAAGGTACAAGAGGAGCACGATGAGATGAGATGAGCACTTGATCCTTTTCTCGTTGCAAATAACAAATATTAGTCAGTGTGTTTGTCATCTTGCAAAAGGCTACTTTCGTCATGGCGATTCTTGTTCTAATAGGAGAGACTGATGAGTGTAGCTGTGTAATTGGGAACATGGCGGTTAAGTAAACATTTGATGCAAGAGCGTCCAGCATATGCAGAACCGAGAAAATTACTTTGGTAAACATAGGCTCCATTTAAGAATAAACTCTGAAAAGTTAGAGACGTTAAAACACTTAAAATGACTGCTGTTTTCTTTAAATGAATTCAAGTTTGATATATGAATCAACACGAAGTAGACGAAGATTTGTCACGCTAAAAATATGATGTACGCTGAAATTTAAACCACAAATGCATACATGTGTCATTGTGAATGTGATGGTGTGTGCCCATTTTAAAGTAAGATACATAACCTTAATGTTTAGAGAACATTGAAACAGCATGGGAAGTCAATTCAAAAACTAGAAGTCTATTCACAAACTAAGACAAAAAGATAGAGTTCAGTCTGTGCTCAACATCATTGGCACCTTTCCGTCTTGACAGACGATAGTTTGGTACACTCTGCTTCAAAAAGGCTTAATAACTACGACCCATGGCGGTGGCGAGAAAAGTCAAGGCGAGAGACAGACAGTGTTGGAGATCCATTGCAGCCAACCTTCATTGTGGAGACGGCACCTGATTGATTGATTGAGAATAACAATTAGCATAGCAGGTGGTGGGTGGAGTGTGAGAGCAGCCGACAGATTGTTGTTGGTTATGGTCTGCACTCTGCGGCCATAGGCATATAATCTCATCAGTAGAGGCTATGGCTACCGACTAGTACAGTCACTGCCCAGAAGGAAAGCGATGGCAAACTACCTTCTGCAAAACTTGTCAAGAAACCATAACAACCATGAAAGAAAACATAATAAGAAAGAGATCTGGTGGCGAGACCCCCAGGCCAGGCAGATCAGATAACACTGGGGAAGAGTGTGACACAGGAACCAGTACTAGTAATCGTGATGACGGAGTTAATCCTGACAGTGTTACCAAGGAAATCCCCTGTGTCTGACGAAGAAACAGAGTGAGAATAGGAACGTGGAATGTGAGATGTCTGTATGAGGGGAAGCTTAAAGTAGTATGTGATGAGACTGAGAGGTTAAATATTCAAATTTTAGGGATTAGTGAACATCGCTGGAAAGGCAAGGGACATTTTACAACTGAAAATGGAAGTCTTTTCATTTATTCTGGTAGAGACGTCTCTTCACCAGCTCTTGCAATCTTGGTTGCTTCACAAGTGACTGCACCCTTGCGTAATGATGTACGCCACGAATTTCGGTCTTTGGCAGCAGTCTCCCAGGTGTCAAGATGAATTCCAAAAGCTTTCAGTGAGATTTTCAGATTGTCTTTAAAGCGTTTCCCCTGGCCGCCTTGGGGGTGTTTACCACAACGCAGCTAGCCTTTAAAAAATTCGTTTAGGGTTCCTATTATCTGGCATGCGAGTTAGGTGACCAGCCCAGCGAATCTGATTCTTCATTAGTAGAGTGTGGATTTTGTGGATTTTGGTTTTAGCTTCCAGCCTTCTGAGATTGACCAACTTTCTATCCATGCGGTAGTTGATGTGTTTTCCAATGTTGTCGTGCTCGAAGGCATTCATCAACATGGCTGAAAACATGATGTGAACTGTGTTAGTGCCAGGACATATCCTTGCTTCACTCCATTGGTGACAGGAAAGGGCTCAGACAGTTCACCATTTTCCTGTACTCTTGCCTGCATACCATCATGAAATAGCCACACTATTTGGACAAACTTTCGTGGACAGCCATATTTTGCCATAATCTTCCACAGTCCTTCTCTGCTGACTGTATCAAAAGCCTTGGTAAGGTCAATGAAAGTGGAGAACATTTCGCAGCTCTGTTCCTGACATTTCTCTTGCAGCGAAGATAATGTCAACAGTTCCACGTTCTTTTCTGAAGCCACATTGACTCTTAGGAAGAAGCCCTTGATCGATATGGGCCGTGAGGCGATTGAGAAGCATTCTGGCGAGTATCTTCCCTGCAACTGAGTGCAAGGAGATGCCTCGGTGGTTGTCACAAGATTGGCGGTTTCCTTTACGTTTGTAAAGGTGAACTATTGACGCGTCCTTGAAATCTTGTGGCACCAATATGTTTGTAAAGATTTGGCAAAGCTGCTCTATTAGGACCGGTCCCACCTGCCTTGTATATCTCTGCTGGGATGGAGTCAGGACCAGGTGCCTTGCCGCTGGAGAGTTGCTGGATGGCTTTGTTTACTTCCACTATGGTTGGCATGTCATCAAGTGTATCATTGGTGGGAACCTGAGGAAGGCAGTTGATGGTTTCATCATCGAAGAAGTTGCATTTAAGACGTTGCTGAAAAGCTCTGCCCAGCGTTGAAGGATTTCTTTCTTATCGGTGACCAATGTTCCCCCATCTGCACTGAAGAGGGGAACTATGCCTGGTGATGTAGGACCGTAGACCGCTTTCAGTGAGTCGTAGAAGTTTTTCATATCATGTCTGTCAGCAAAGCCTTGAATTTCATCAGCTTTGTTGCTCAGCCAGGAGTCCCGCATGTGCCGAAGTTTCTGCTGCACTACTCTCTGAATGTTATTGAAGGCATCTTGTTTTTGATGTTGACTTCGGGTAATTCAAATGTGCCTTGAGGAGAAGATGTTTCTCGGCCAGCAATTGGTTGATGTCTTCGGAATTTTCATCAAACCAATATTTATGCTTTCGAGGGGGAGGGGGGGGGGGCTGAACCCAGTTCCATAGCAGTGTTGTAAATTATGGACTTTAGGGCTATCCACTCTGTTTCCGCATTCTGTTTAGCTGCAGCATTTGGCTTGAGGCGGTCTTCCCGCACCCGCATATTTTCAAACGAAAACAGCCATTTTTTTTGCTGTTTAGACGGGTGACATTTATTTATTTATTTTGTTGTTGTTGTTGCATTTTTACCCCTTGAGGACGCCGTGGTGGTTTGATGTGTATGTTTATTTTCGAGATATTGAGACGATGGTCTGTCCAACATTCGGCACCACACGGATTTTGTCACCCGGACGTCTTGTCTCGATGACAAAGTCAATGAAGTGCCAGTGTTTTGGGCGAGAATGCATCCAATGATCCACGATGTCCTATTTCTCAAGGGAAGACGGAGAATTGTGTTGGCGATCAGGAGATCATGTTAGGCACCAGGTCTGAAGAAGGAGGAGTCCATTGCTGTTACAATTTCCGAGTACCCTGTTCTGTGCATATTTCACTTTCTTTAATTGTATATGTATATGCTTATGTATGATTAATTTATGGTCGCTTGCTTGCTTGCTTGATTTAAAAACAAAAATTCCAAATTCGGCCTCGTTCAACCTGCTTCTTTCAGCTGTGGTTATTGTTGAGGTCCGAGGCTTTTGTGGGTTTATTCACCTAATTCTTGTCTTGTGCGCTCTTACGAGTGAGTCCTATCTCGGACTGGTTATGTTAGTTTGTGTCTGTGACGACAGCTGGGGGGCTGGTGGAGGCTGTCCTTTGTGCCCGTCTCCTGGTGGTTTCTTTTGTTAGTGGCAGTTTCTGGCTCTTCTGGTTGCAGTCCTTATAAGGACTTTTTATTTGGTCTTTTTGCCTCCCCTTTTTGTGTATAGTCCGTAGAAGCTTTTCGATGTTTTCATTTTCTTCCATGCGCCTTTGTTCTCTTTCGAGTTTGAGATTTTGTTGCCTTTCGATCTCTTCCTCCGTGGTCAGCCATGGGACGATTTCTCCATCATCTATATAGTATCCCCATGGGTGTACGTCATCCATGTTTAAGTCTGGGCATTCTTTATAGGTACGATAGAGCATTGGTTTTCCCTATGCTTCTTGTACTTCTTTTCTTTTTCTTCCATGCGCCTTCTATATTCCTTGCACCTGAGTTCATGATCCCTGTTCCTCTCTGCGATTTCTTCCTCGGTAAAACATGGGGGAATCGGGGTATCCTCCCTGCCGTCGTCGTGGTACTCATCTCGGTTTTTTTCAGAGGTCTGGCGGGATAATGGTTTCCCCTCGAGTTTAGCTGGCATCGTGGCTGGGCTGCTGGCGGTTTTAGCTTGTGTTCCAGGCTCAGTCTCTTGTTGGTTTTCCTCTTGCAGTTTCTCTGTGGGTTCTTGTATGCTTTCTGTTGGTTTGTTTTGGAGAAGTTCCATTTCAGCTTTATGCAGTTCTCTCTTCGCTTTAATGATGCGTAGTATTTCTTCGTTTTCCTTCTTCATCTCGGCCATGCGCCCCATCTCTTGGTTAATAGTTTTTGCGATATTTAAGGCATTTCGAAATCTTCTGTTGATGAGAATGTAACCAATCTGATTTCTGATCTTTTCGTCATCTGAGTTCAACATGCAGCAGATACAATGTGAGTATAAATACAGCCAAAACCGAAGTATTGCAAGTTGGTAAATCTTCTAGTTCACAAAGTATACAGATAAATAGCACAACTTAAAGGAATTCAAATAACTTGAAAGTATGTTCACAGAAGATGGCAGATTGGACAGAGCAATCGAAATCAGATGTCAAAAAGCTAGTGCACTTTCATATCAACTATCACCCTTACTGAAACATCCAAACATACCCATGTCCGCAAAACGACAGATAATAAACAGCATATTCACACCGACCCTATGCTACCAATCTCAATGGACGTTATCCAAATAACACTTTCGTAAAATCAACACCTGCGAGATGAGATGCCGGATGAGAGCTGCTAATAATATAAGTTATCCGAGACCAAGTGAGAAATGTTGTTATCAGACAGACAGTGGGATGAACACCTTGTACCACATTTATTGACATACAGAAGATCAAAAGGTTTGGCCATCTCGTTAGAATGCAACACCATCAACTACCAGCACTGGCCCTATATCAAAGAACATCTGCGATGATGGTCAAGAGGACGCCAGAGAAGAAAATGGATTGACAACATCAAATTCATTGTACAATCAGACTAAATGACATTATTCAGTGCCAGCCGTCGGAGTGCCAATTATTCCCTCCTCCTCCACGACGCTTAAAGGCAAACGTGGAAGATGATGATGATGATGAGGAGGAGGAGGATATTTTGCTCACCACTCCTCCATGTTCATAATCTAATTAGATAAATGCGAAACTATAGCGCGAAAATCGCGAACGACAACTTTAACGCGGGTTCAAGAGGTTATTCTTCCATGTTACCTGGTAGTACTAGTAGTAGTAGTAGTAGTAGTAAGTACTAGTAGTAATAGTAATACTTATAGCATATGCAGAGAATATTTTAAATTGGGGTTTCTACTTATGAAATCATAACAGTTGGATACAGCTTGACAAGACGAATTCAACGGTATCTCAACGAGAAGTATGCGTTAAATCTAAGCGGAGTTTTGAATTTTGTGTGTGTGTGTGTCGTGATCTAATCATTCTAATGTAATTAATAATTATTGTAATGTTAATGATAATGTAATGACTAATGAAGTCCTGAGAAATGTGGGAGATTTTATCGCAGCTCAATAAATTGGAAGTTGAGACAGTCTGCCTTCTAATCTATTACTGTGGCTTGTTTATTTTTAAACGAACAACGTACTACCGTATATTACCGCTGCCAAACAAAACATGGGTTTTGCCCAAGCAGAAATTGATGGCAGAAAATGGGAAATAGGGGTGTCTCATAAAAATGATCTAAAAATTGTTAAAATGGTAGAAAATATATTGTATTATATATCAAATTAAAGGACATTGGACAAGGAACACGTTGGTATTGCTACTGTTGCTATAGGATAGGTTAGAAATATAATAATAATATATTAGCAGATGTTGTAATAAAAAATTGAAGACGGGTGACAAGTACGTGCAATTTCCACTTACCAAGGCGCTACTGCTCCAAGGATGTTTATAATCCAATGAAACTTGCTGAATTATAACTACACCACTTTGCTACACAAATATCAATAGAACGGCTCCATAACACCAATACATCCCAATAAAAACATCCTATTTTGAAGCGCATCATTGTCACATAAAATGGAAAATGTCGGAAACTCACGAGGCAGGTTTTGACCGTTTTCTGACGATAAACACAAAATGTACGCTATTTTTTAGTTAGTTATAATTATTATTCTTTTAATTTAATTATTTAAATACTTCTTAAGTACTTTGTGATAGGCAAAGCAAACTTTAGGGGCACAAGTGTGGCCCATCAGCTAATTTGACATGATGATAAACTTTCATGATTAGCAGCTAAGAGTTAGTTTGTTTGTTTACATTCATAAATAATACATTTTAACCGAAAAAACACATTTAACGTGTGCTATCAGTTTAAAATTGTTCACAAATTCCTTTAAATAAGAATAACTACAATCTAACATTGTTTAAAACTTTTATCTGATGTAAATGAGGCCGAAAATCAAGGACCCATGCAATTCCTAAAACCGCGAGTAACTAAAAAAATTTTTAACACAACTTTCAAACACATCCACACAATTTAGTCACCAAATGTCGATATCTCGTGGCCTGTGTGTGAATGAAAAACCTTCTTTCGGCATAAAACTTCATTTCAGGATATTAAAAATAAGCACGGGATCGCAAACGAAAGAAACAAACGGACTGCCAAGATCTTGCCAATATATTAATGAAGGGACAAAACAGTTGAGACTGTTTGGCAATCGGTTGGTGGTCGGCAGCGAATCAGTTTGTAAGTCCTTTGACTATTTTAATTTTAGTATTTACTAATGAGAACACCACAGAAGATAGGCCTTGAAATTCAAAATCGACTAATGGTACCTCAATGATGCCTGTATGTCACTTATAAGTGAAGATATTAACATTTTTGTGAAGGTGAGACGAGTTGCGATCATGGCTATATGATTCCGTACATAATTTCTGTTTTCATTTCCGGTCGCAGCACGATGAAACTCGCTACGTATATAATTGCGTCCGGTGTAGCGAGGCCTAACTTGACGTATTATTATTATCTATTTTTCGATAGGATTGCCGTGACCTAATAAACAGTTAACCCTTTACAGGGCAGACGCTTGTCCATTTTCTAGCCCTGAACGGGCAAGAGTTTTTCAGGTTCGGTAAAATTTCGGGTCGCGTTAGTAAAAACATCACAAATAAGGTGTTAGTCAACCGATTTTAGTTAAATAAACAACACAAGGAAGGGAAAAGCATGTAGAATATGTTACTCACGTGATTGTTGTCGGTAATCCATATATGAACACAAATATTTACGAAATACAGCATGTTGCTTGTGATTTTCCGTCTATACGGCAATTTACAAACACATTTTCAGAATCATAATCACTTTCTTTAAAGTCCGACTCAGACTGCTAATGCAAAGTAACACTTTGCACTGATATCTAGCTCCGATTAATAGTCAACTTCGTGCCCTTTAATGTCATTTAAAATGAACCTAGCGAAATCTCGGCTATCACTTGAAGAATCGCCGAAATCCATTTTGAAAAACAGCGTAAAAATCCAGAAAACTATCAAAAATTGTCCTTAAAAGTCCGTTCAAATTCATACTATCGCGTTTACAAATGGCGGCCATGTTGTCAAGCTTTCGGCGAAAGCGAAAGTAGTCGTCGGAAGTGTCGGAAAGCCGAGAGATCGCGATTTTACAATGCATAATAATATCGGCCGGAATCGGACGCTATGCCTTGTAAAGGGTTAAAAATGGCCACCAATTGTTTATTATTCATTAAAAGTATACATCTTGTCAGGTTTGTTATCATTGCTAACAAACCTGACAAGATGTATACTTTATTGTGCATTTTGCTAACACGAAAGTAAAAGTCACAATTCTCTTTCGATAGAATGTCGACAGGATCGAGCTGATCAACTTCTTTGCACTGGTTTTATTCCCATATGGCTCAGTCTCTTTCCGCAGAGCGGCCTGCCAAAAGCATAGCACAAAGCACGAGAGTCTCCAAGAAAAATGCACTTTGACTTTTAAGATTTTGCGATAGGATGTGCCTAATTAACATAATCATAATATAAACATAAATAATATAATAAACCTAATTAACAGTTAAAAATAGCTGCCAATTTATATTAATTAAATAAATGTCACGTGAAATGTTCGTCGTTAGTGAAAGAACAATTCATGAAAATGTACTCATATTGTCTTAAACTTAATGTACCAACTGCATTGCGACAGATTTCTTTTGTTGATTAAATATCATGCATTAATGTAAGTAAATAAGTTTGTAACTGCTGCATAAATTAAGCACTCACTTTCGCTAACAATTGATTTCTACTTCTGCTCTATAATTACACTATTTTTAGTTTAGAAACTAAACTAAACTGTTCTGTATCTAAAAGTTAGCAATTAATAATTAAATACTAACTTTTTAAAAAAGCATAACTTATTTTACAGTATTGTATTAAAATTTAAATAATTATGTACTGTTGCGCTGCTTAGAAAAAAATTACTTCATACACTACTTACAGGTTTACAGACGGGTCTGAAAACTGGCTTTCAAAATTATTTTCAGTCATGTCAAATGCTGAAAAATTATACAAGTACACAGATAAATTACTGCTACAAATGAACTTATATTCCGTTTAATTTTAGTAGTTAAATTGTGCCAACGTCTCTAGGGGTTTATAAAAAAAGGGTTCAGACAGGCAGTTGATGCGAGTACAGACGAGGCATGAAAGCATGAGTATATCATTAAACATCTTTAATGGTTGTACATCATTATAACAATATCTACAAAGATCATTTCATAAAACTCGCACAGCTCTCGCAATATACTTGCTCGGCGAATAACATAATCGTGCTTCAGTATTCACACTAACACACGACTAGCAGCGGCCACATTCGCTCTGAATAGCAGCGGCCCCATTCGCTCTCACTAGCGAAACTCAAGTCTAAGTAAATGGTCTATTTATTTCTCCCAAACACAGTCCCGCATCCTCTCTCATCCACAGTCCGAGTCCCGACTGAGGCTTTCTACTCAGTTCGGTGGTCACGAGGTTCTTGACCCTCGTGGAGGTCGTGCTGGTTGAGTCCGTCACCCTGTCCTTCACTCGCTTGTTGATGCAGGCATACTGCGTCATCCCGTCCAAGGTGAACCTGTCCTGTCATTCAAGGGCACAGTCCTGTCCGTAACCCTCTGGCATGGGTGTAGGGACCTGTCTGCTATACCCGTCCTATTCCCATGTCCTATGTATGTCCTCTGTCCTCTCCATCATGTCCTTTGGAGAACTTGACAAATTGCCAGTTCTAATTATAAATAAATACAGGTCCGCTATAGTTTAGTAATATTGTATGGGCGCCGCCATCTTGAATTTTGTGTTATTACGGTGATATCTCATTGTTATGGTTGTGCTAAATACTAAATATTTTTTCCTGAACATAATTAAAGGAGATTAACGTTGAAACTCTTCACATTTATGTAAAATTGAACAAACAATTAAAAAATGCATTAATTAATAACAAGAGAAAAAGAAAGAGGAGTTAAAGGCAAAATTAGCTTATGTTACACCATCAAACGTCAATAGCTTCAAGTGAATAAAGTTCTCAAACACAAACGCTTGCAATTGGACAACTCTTGCAATTATTAGAGCTGTTTCCCGCGAAGTTTGCCTTGTTGTTTTCAATTATATGGAATCAGGAGCAGTCTTGGTTAGAAATCAGAAGTCCCTTCACTGTCGCATAAAATATTCCGCAAAAAAATTTGCCACCAGCCCCATCAATACTTACAAAGTCCGACAACTGACATTGCTAGTAAATGTTCGTCCACAGTAGATGCATGTGAAAATGTGGTCATTTCCACCACCATGCACCATCTTTCGTCTCTCACACTCTGTGTGTGCTTTATCTGCAATCATTTTCTCCTTTGTCTTTATTCCATTTCTGATAGTTGCCCTCCATGCAACATGTTCAGCGGCGACTTGCTCCTATAGGGCATTATCAGTGACAATACCTGTATCAATCATGTCCCGCTTGCACACATCACACATCTTTGGGCACTCTTCTGAATAACGGTCCCAAATTATTTAGTGTAATATGTATCCCTTAGAGGGCCTCATTAGTTGATGTTTTCGATCACTTCCGGTTCATTGTGTCATGGACTGCTAGACCGATTGATGGATGCAATAAATGTTTCCTGGGCCCGGAAGGCCCTCACTGTCATCGGAGTGTATATACACTCCGATGACAGTGAGAGCCCTCCGGGCCCAGGAAACATTTATTGCATCCATCGATCAGTCTAGCAGTCCATGACACAATGAACCAGAAATGATTGACAACACGCTCAATGCAAGTTCCGATATGTTCAATTTTTTCACAAAGAACATGCTTTCGGACAGTATTTACAACTTTTGTGCCACAATTTGTACATATAACTGTAAAATATTATTGGTACGTAATTCCATTTTCTCAGTTCTATTTAATATTTTAGTTTGAAGTGTTTAATATATTTTATTATATCACCTAATGAGACCATGTAAAGGATGATTTTTACAATAAATAATTTGGGACCATTATTCGGAAGGGTGCCCATCTTTGTATCATAGTAGAGGCTGATCCTGAGATCTCCTACCCGTCTGTAATTCACCAAAAAAGATGTCCTTTGGTTTTCTACCATCATCCATCCTCCTAACATGTCCTATCCATCTAAGTCTACTAAGACAGCATGAAACACAACGTCACACAACCTGATCTTTCCAATACTTCAGTATTTGTGAGTTTGTCTTGCCACTTAATACCGAGTATTCTTCGCAGACACAGCATATGAAAGCTGTTTAAACGTTTCTCTTGGTGTGAGTAAGTTGACCAGGTTTCACTGCCATAAAGAAGAGTACTAAGGACACAGGCTTGGTAGACACAGACTTTTGTTTTGGCAGTAAGCTTCCTGTTCTCCCATACTCTTTTTGCTAACATGTTCATTGTTGTTGCTACCTTATCAATCCTGATGTTGATTTCCTGATCCAGGGATAATTTGCTATTTACCTCTGATCCTAAATATGTAAAATGGTCTATCTCCAGTTCAGCGTCATCAATAAAGATTGATGGTACCCCATGTGCACCTTGTGACATAATCTGTGTCTTCTTTTTGCTAATTGTTAAACCAAATTCAGAACAAGCATTGGAGAATGCAGATAATAGATGTAATTCTTCCTCAGAGTGGGTTGTAATTGCAGCATCATCCGCAAAAAGCAACTCTCTGATTAGTATCTTCCTAATTTTGGTCTTGGCCTTCAATCTCTGAGTATTATAGAGGCCGATATCTGAGCGTGAGTGAATGTATATACCGGCATCCTGATCACGAAAGGCATGTTTCAGTAGAAGTGAAAAGTCTATTTCAAAGAGGGTGGGGGATAGTACATAACCTTGCTTAACTCCTCTTGATTTCAAACTCTTCTGAAGTTGCACCATCAAACTTGATTATACCCTTCATGCCTGTGTGGAATGATTCCACAATGGACAGAAGAGTTGGTGGGCAGTCGGAATCCGCACTGTGAATCGGGGTAGACTTTATCTTCTAGGACTTGAAGTCTGCGCAGAACAATTCTGGCAAATACTTTCCCAACAATAAACAGAAGTGAGATACCCCTATAGTTCTTACAGTTGCTACGATCACCCTTGTTCTTGTACAGTGTTATGATGCTTGAATTTTTGAAATCCTGTGGGACTCGTCCTTCTCGCCAGCATAGCTCTGTTAGCTGGTGGATCTTTAGAGTGAGTGTGTCTTGCCCACTCCTGATTACCTCTATTGGAATCCCATCCTTATCTGGAGCCTTGCCAGATGCAAGTTCATTTACAGAACACTTAACTTCTGTTATGGTAGGAAGTGTGTCCAGGTGGTCAAGAGTTGGTAGGGCCCCTATAGTGTTGAGGGCATCGTCCGCTAGTTTGGTCTCACTTGAGTAAAACTTTAAATAGTGCTCTACCCATCTATCCATCTGCTGTTTCTTATCAGTGATGATTTCTCCTGTCAAGGTTTTCAGTGGTGCACTTCTTTTTATTATTGGACCACAGGCTTTCTTTATCCCTTCATACATGCTTCTGATGTTTCCCTTATCACTTGCGATTTGAATGGACTCACATAACTTGTTCCAATAGTCATTTGCACACTGCCTGATGGTCTTTTGCACATCCTTCCTAGCTTGCTTCAGCTCATTGAGAGTGTTACGTGTTGTTCTTTCCTGGTTTCTTAAGTGAGCTATTTTCTTTTTATCAATCAAGGGCTGCAGTTTCTGGCTGTTTGCTGCAAACCAGTCCTGCCTATTATGATATAAAGTGCTGTAAACCCCTACCACAGTTTTATAGTTTCCTTATGATCCAAAGTGCCGTAAACCCCTACCACAGGTTTGTAAAGAGTTTCCTTAAGTTTACCCCACTTTTCACTTACTGTAAAATTTTCTGATGTATCAGTGAAAGCGTCTTCAAGTTGCTGTTGAAACTCAAAGCACTTTTCAGGATTGTGAGTGTTAATAATATTAATCCTGGGGCTAGATTTATGTTTAGCTGTGTAGATTCTCTTTGGTCTCAGTCTAACCCTTGCAACAACCAGAGAATGAGCTGTATCTCAGTCAGCACTGTGGTAACTTCGAGTTAATGATGTTTGGTTCAGATGTTGTCTCAGTGTGATGATGAAGTCCAGCTGATGCCAATGGCCAGATCTTGGATGTTTTCATGTCATGTGACCTTATGCAGCTTTTTTGTTTTAAAAAAGGAGTGTAATACATAGGTCATTTCTGGTGCAACGCTCCAGCAGCCTTTGCCCATTTTCATTCATGCGACCGATGTTGTATTTTCCAAGGCACACTGGCCATGAACTTGAGTCCTCCTTGCCCGCACAAGTATTGAAATCACCGAGCATATAAATGTAGTCGGATTTTGAAACTGCTTTGATCACAGAGTCTAACTCCTCATAGAACAAATCCTTCACATCATCAGAGGAAGCGAGTGTCAGTGCATATGCAGTAATAATGGTGGCAAACATTATCTCCAGTTGGAATTTCAATCATTCCCATTAGCGAATTCTTCACTGCAAAGCCCACACCATGTTGCCTTTTTTCTGCCTGCCCTCTACCCTTCCAAAAACAGGTGTAATTGTTTTCCCTGAGTGACCCTTCGTTGGCGAGGCAAGTCTCCTGCAGGCCAGCAATATCATTGTTAAGATGATTGAGTTCGGCAACAATCACAACCGTTTTTTTCACATCGTCGATATTCATCAAGTCAGTGGAAAATCCTGGACACATGTTTCTTACGTTCCAGGTTGCAAGCCGTAGCTTTAGGTTTTTCTTTTTCTTTTTATTAGTACCTGGTGCATTGGTTTTACAGCCTGCAATTCAGATTTTGTCCTAGCCCCAAGCATCCATTGAAACGGGCAGGCTGTGGTGGATCAATACCCAATTGGCCGTGGGCTGCCCAGCTTGAGGTGGACTAGCCGATCATTGACACCTGTAGGTGTCTCCCACCATCAGAGTCAGCCCATGGTGTCCCATGTCCACACCAATTGACAAGGACTTATAACCCGTAAGTGTTACCTCTCGCTTTGATTCCGAGACCAGTTAAGACCAGGGATGGAGTTATTGCCTCTCCATAGCACAAAGCCTGGGCTAAAATATAGAGACCATGTGTTGCCCATGCAGCATCATCCCTCTCTCGGCCTGCCTAGTTCACTCCAGAGGAAAGGTAACACCTATACATCTGGAACAAGACAAGCTGCAGAAGCTGCCGGATCAGCAAAGCAATGCTCTAACTGTCCGCCTGTCGGAGCTTTGATCCTAGACCAGCTGCCAACCAAGGCTTAGGGCCTGGTCTGCCCTGCCATGACATTTTGTCTTTAGGTTGCATTTCCACGCACCAGGATAAGTCTTATACCCTGGCAATTGCGCTCTTCCACCTGAAGCCATTGGCACAATGTGGGGTGTCAGGTTTGGTAAGCGCCGCCCAACATTCAGCACTAACAGAAAGCAGGTAGTACCGTCTACTGTCATACAGTCGCTCAGTCATATCTGACTAAGACCTGACACCAATTACACAACCACATGTATAAAAAAAAAGTCGCTTAAAAGTCGAAGGGTCAACTTCATTGCACCGGGTTTTATCCCATATGGCTCTTTCTGCAGCGCGGAAAGCGTCACACAAAGCATGAACTCCGTAGCTCTAGCGACGACCCTGAGGGGTCTCCAAAAACTTTCACTCGTGAACCGAAGGACGCTGCCCGGAATCAAACCCACAACCTTGGTAGCCCGAGCCAAATGGCTTGACCACTTCGCCAGAGACTCCCCAGATGTGTATAAAATTCAAGATTGGTGA
Source organism: Cepaea nemoralis (assembly GCA_014155875.1). Classification (NCBI taxonomy): domain Eukaryota; kingdom Metazoa; phylum Mollusca; class Gastropoda; order Stylommatophora; family Helicidae; genus Cepaea; species Cepaea nemoralis. The sequence goes on along the minus strand of JACEFZ010004749.1, from coordinate 195,950 downwards.
TTCAGCCATATGCACATGTGGATTGGCATCGCAGACAGCAGATCACTTACTCCAAGACTGCCCAAAATACAATATATCTAGGCAAACCTTCTGGCCTAGAGAGACAGTGGAAGATAAACTCTATGGACCGCTGAGTGAACCTCTATTACCAATCATTAGACAAGAACCAATCATTACACTGCAAATGATTGCCAAACTCAAATTCTTAAACGGTACTTGAGGAATAACATATTAGAAATTATGTCTTGAAGTAATCATAAGCATTTTGCATCATTAATCATCTTGAAAAACAAATTATCAAAATCATTTGTATAGTTTATGTTTGCATACAAATGTAACATTCAAATCCTTTCAGACTGACTGCACACATAAGATGGAGAGTAAACTACCAACAAGTGTCAAGATAGAACAACCTGAAGTCTGTGTAGCTCAAGGTAAGTTTAAATGCAATATAATGTAACAGTTAGTTGAATATTCTTTACAGGATGTTGCAATCAACCCCCGCATTTATTGGCTCTTGTGATTTACTAGATTACTAGGGACATGGCCAGAGTACCAACAGGAAGGGTACTGCCGTAACTATGATGCTGAAATTGAGGCAATCAAGGTAGCAACAGAGAAATTACTAAATACCAGCCATGGGACATAACCTGTTGTGCTATTGACAGATGCAAAATCAGTACTCGAGGCACTCCTGTCTGGGAAATTGCCAGTACTAAGGACACTACTTTCTGAACTTAGCAGTTAGCATAAGGTCACCATACAGTGGATACCATCCCACTGTGGAATACCTGGAAACGACAGAGCTGATCTATTGGCTAAGGAAGGAGCAATAGAAGAACAGCCTGATGTGCCTCCTGCTATGTGCCACCAAAAGAAAAGAATGAACAAATCAGTCAGAAAGCCTCCAAAACCTGCTCAAGATGACTACCACATTATGGACAGACCAGAACAAGTCATCATTCTGTGTCTCAGAACAGGACACAATAGATTACACAACCACGTGTATACAAAATTCAAGATTGATGAATCAGCCATGTGCACATGTGGATTGGCGTCGCAGACAGCAGATCACATACTCCAAGACTGTCCAAAATACAACATATCTAGGCAAACCTTCTGGCCTAGAGAGACAACAGTGGAAGATAAACTCTATGGACCGCTGAGTGAACTAAAAAAGACAGTTAAATTCATACAAGAGACAACATTGCAATTATAGACATATTTCAAGCGAACGAAAGAAGAAGAAAATTCACTAGATAATTCTACATTTAGGAGTCTGCCATTGCTTTCTGAATTGTCAAAGGATTATACCATCAAAATCAACACAGTAGCATAGCAGAATATAAATCTACTCAATCAATCAATCTGCCATGCCGGAAAGCGTGCGCGGTCATGACTCGCCATTTCACTCGATCACCAGTGTCGTGGATCAGCTCAGTGTTCCTGTCTCGTCCATGCCATGTGGCCAAGCCATCCAGGTATTTTCCTCTCGGTCTTCCTCTTGGTCTGTTCCCCTCGATCTTGCCAGTTGTCACTAAGTTCTCCAATCCATTTCTTCTCATAACATGTCCAAAAAATTGTGACTGTCTACGTCTAATTTCTCTAATCAGTTTACGATGTTCATTTGTCGTCTTGAGTCAATGGCTGCGGTCTCCGACCAGTAAGGTCACTGCCATAGAGGAAAGCAACGGCAAACTACCTCTTTAAAAGTGCCTAGTATATCATGATTCGCTTAAAGACCGATCATCGCAAGACAAGGACAGAGACGTTAAAATTAGCAACTTGGAACGTTAGGACGTTAAACAATGACGGAAATCTACTCAGACACGGAAAAATAAGGTCATAGATGTGACCTAGTATCCACCGGGATCAGTGCACAAATCTACAGTTGAGCAGAGCACTCTCTTGTCCTGACAATCAGAAATTGCTGTCACGGCAGAGGTAAAAGACCCCTGTGGGAATATGGAAGTCAAGGGAAAACCACCACATTATCTTCCCAAGACAAGTTTACAATAGGAACGTGGAATGTCACGACATAGTTGATATAGGAAAATTACATAATGTAATACAAGAAATTAAAAATATGAAGAGTAATATCCTAGGCATGAGTGAGATGAGGTGGAGATCTGGCAAAGTAATAACAGACAAACACACAATAATTTGTTCAGGAGGTAACACATACAGAAATGTAGTAGGACTAATATTTCCTGAGGAAACAGCTAAATCAATTAATGATTATTTGATTGAATCAGTTAGTTATTATTGTCAAATTAAAAGTCAAACCCGGGAAGGTTAAACCGGTCAACAAACTCCAGCAGAAGTCAGATGTGTCGGCCTAATGGTGCAGTATCACAGCTCCGTCGTAAACAGGCACAACGCAATCAGATCTGAAAAAAGACTCTGGGTAAATGCAGAATAAGAAGAAAATTCAAACCAAAAGATAAATATTATACAAGTGTAGATACCAAAAACAAGCAGTAGTAAAGTGGAATTACAAACATCTTATGACAAAGTTGAAATGTCAACACGGGTGGACAATTCAAACATTATTCATGAGCCAGTCCTTTGTCTCAGAAGTCAGCATATGTTGTTAACATGGGCTAAGAAAATATGAATCAATCTCAGATAAAGCTACATATTTTGAAATGAGCCATCAAATGTCCTTTATTGTAGGCCCAGTCAAAGATATCACTGTGAGGACACTTAAGTTATTCACATATCTCTAGAGGTTTAAAGTAGCTAGCACTTGTTGCATCTTCCAATGACACAATAGAAAGAAATGCTTCTTTCACTTTCCCTTCTCTGATAAAATAAATATATAGTATCAGCTCCTCATCGTCAGATCTGTCCGCATGTCCATCAAGTAAGATACTGACGTATGGTTTTCCTATATTTCAATATCAAATCTTCATGAAGATATGAGGCAATGTAAAATATAATTTCTCTTCACTATTGTGATTTTAAAAAAAAACTTCTCTGAATCAGTCACATAAGCTTGGTTAACAATGCAACAAAACCTGCATAATCAGTGTAGGGTCACTTACTGTTGGCAATACAGTACACAGTACAATGCCATGAAACGCACATTCACATGTTCATCATATTAGCATCCATGTTTTTTTTTTTTTTCTCACTTTGCTAAAGGAGCACATTCAGGATTCTTCTTTGTAATTTCAGCCTTCTGATACTCGAAGTGCGCATAGGATTTGTGGTGCTTTGTAAGTTCCCAATTTAAATGGCCCCAAACATCCAAAGATAACTTTCAAATTTTGGTCTGCAGTGTTGGTGGGAAACTTACTGCTCACTTCACAATTCTTTCTTCATAGCACAGCAGTGGTAAAAGTTCTAGCCATGATTGCGGAAATGTTTGTTTGCACAACTGAGGGAATTCAGAAACACTATCTTCACTACAACAGCATCAATTACCAGCACTAGGGCTACATCAAAGAAGATCTGATACGAGAGCAAGAGGATGCTTGAGAATAAAATGGACTGATGACATGAAAGACTCTGCACAATCACATGTAATGACACTATCCAGTGCCACTCTTTGGGTGCTGGAACGTTAACTATTATTTCCCACGATGCTTGACTGAACACATAGAAGATGATGATGATGATCTTCAATGATAGATTTTTCACTGTCATCTCAATCAATAATTCATTTTATGCTGATAATTATAAAAGGGGGCTGCGTGGTCTCAAGGTATGGTGTCCGCCTCGAGTGCTGGAGGTTCCAGGTTCAAGCCCCTGTGAGGACCGGGATTTTTTCACGTGGACTTCTAGTAACAAAACCCCTGGTCTCTGGGTAGTGAGATCGAACGCCCGTGTGTATTGTTGCGCACGTAAAAAATCCCTTGGCAGTTGGAAATCGAAAAAGAGTAGCCTAACGGCGCTGCCTGGGCAAAATTTCGAGTTAAAAATCTACCCAAAATTATTTCAGTATCCTCGCCGGTGCTACAGAGTTGTGCACTGAGCTGAGTTTCTCCAAACTCAGGTTTGAGTTAGGAGGAGAACGGAGCACTTATGGGTTACACCCGTGTGCCGTGATGTTGATCCATCGACTAAACTAAACTAAACTAATTATAAAAGAACAAACGATTACAACATATGTACAAATATATGCACCATGTAATGCAAACAATAATGAGCAAGAATGCGAGGACTTCTGTGAAGACATACAAGACGTGCTAAATAAAATAGATAAGCAGAACAACATCATAGTTATGGGAGACTTCAATGCAAGACTAGGACATAACAGAGTGGGTGCAGAAAAACATCTGGGAGCATTTGGAGATCAGCATAATGAAAGGAATGATAACGGAAGTAGACTGGTAGAGCTTTGCAGCCAACATGACCTCTATATAACAAACACATTCTATAAACATAAAGATTCACAAGTATACACCTGGTATAAATGGAACTATCTAAATACTAAAAGCCAAATTGATTTTATATTCTTCTTCTTCAGCTTTCCGAGCCATTGAGGTTCTTTGCTGCAAATACAATCCGTCTCCATTCGTTAACAAGAAATAACAGAAAGAGAAATATATTAAATGCAAGGGAAGTGCCCAATTTCAGTATAAACACAGATCATAAAATAAGAACCATCAGAAGAAGAAAACAAAGAGCAGGAATATACATGCCATGCGAATCAGTAAACTTGAAAAACCTTAAAGATGAGGCAGTAAGGGAAAATTATGAGAAAGAACTAACTGAACTCTTTGTAAAATTACCAATAGAAAGAAAAACATTGGAAGAAGAATGGGAGATGTTCAAATCAAGCATTTTAAATACTGCAAAAATAACATGTGGAACCACGAAAAAATGCAAAACACGGATAAAGAAAATAACAAGTTGGTGGAACGCAGAAGTAAAGAAAGCGGTAAAAGACAAAAAGGAAAAATATAAAAAGTTGTTGAAGAGCAAACAGGAATGTGATTATATAGAATAGCAAGAAGACGTGAGTAGAATAGTAAAGTGGGAAACACAAAAAGATTAAGAGTATGGAGAAACCCTAAATAAAAACTACAAGGAGGCAACTAGAAACTTCTACAAAAAGATACGTGCAATGCGAACCAGAGGAGAACCCTTTGACCCAACTGAAATAATTAACAGCAAATATGGAGAACCAATAAGTGAACGAAAACAAATCCTAATAAGATGGAAGCAGTATTTCGAACAACTTCTCAACATCCCATCAGATGTCACAGGAATTCAAGAGACCTACACAGATGTCACCGAAGAACTAGAACCAGACCTACTAAAAGAAGAAATTATAGAAGCCATCAGATTAACCCCATTGAACAAATCACCGGGACAGGATGAAATACAAAATGAACTAATTAAAGCAGCAAGAGAAGTAGGAACAGCATGGCTACATAGACTGTTCAACCATGTTTGGGTAGAACAACAGACACCACGAGACTAGGGAAATACCATAATTATCCCAATTTGGAAAAACAAAGACAGCAAAAGAGATTGCACACAATACAGAGGCATTTCACTTTTGAGTCATACTGGGAAAATATTTTGATAAATTCTTAAAAAAATGATTACGAACTACTTTAGAACCCCAGCTAAGCGAAACACAACTTGGATTTAGGAAAAACAAAGGATGCATAGATGCCATTTTTGCTCTTAGACAACTTATAGAAAAATCAGTCAAATTCAATGAAACACTTTACTTAGCCTTTGTCGACCAAGAAAAGGCATTCGATAGAGTAGATAGAAACAAGCTGTTGGAAATCCTTAAACAATATGGAGTGAGTACACATCTAACAAACCTATATAGAAGTTTATACAACAGTGAATGCATAGTGAGAGCAACTGGAGGACACTCAGAACCCTTCACCATAAGATCTGGAGTACGACAAGGTTGTGTCCTGTCCCCTCTCTTGCTCATAACATATATAGACAACATATGTAAAGAAACCAGCCAAACAGAGACAACAAGAATACAGCATGACGAGAACACAGAAGAAGAAGCATCTGCAAATCTAACCATTAGAGAACTGTTTGCAGACGACCAAGCACTAATAGCAAAATCAGAAGCTGAATTACAAGACCACATGAATAGTCTAAACGAAATGTGTAGGGAACATAACATGAAAATTAGCACAAGCAAAACAGAGGTAATGACTATAACTAAAGAAGAACAAACAACAACAATTCACCTAAACGAACATCCCTTGAAACAAGTAAAGAGTTTCAAGTACCTAGGAAGTATAATATCATCAAGTGGCAGATCAGAAGACGAGATCGAAAATAGGTGCAATAAGGCAAACCAACTCATTGGACAAATGGCACCAATACTAAAGAACAAACATGTATCAATAACTAATAAGAAAGCACTTTACAACACAATCTTCCTACCAACTCTATGCTACCATTGCCAAACCTGTACAATGACAGAAAAAGAGAAAAGAAAAATCACAACAGAAATGAGATTCCTGAGAAGAATACTCAATGTATCAAGAAGAGAGGTGAAGTATAAACAGCAGGAGAGTGCCCGCTTATGGGCTTCATGTATCAATATTCCCATGGACTGTTATTCCCTGCGTCCATCGTTTACGTGGTCGGCCTCTTTCTCTGCTTCCCTCTCGTCTGTACATCATTGCTTGTTGTGGTATACTGTTAGTTGGTAACCTACTTGCATGGCCAAACCATTTGAATTGCTGCCTTCTAATAAAATCTAGTACAGCTATAACCCCACTTTAGTCCTGATTTCTTCATTTCTGATCTTATCTCTTCTTGATACATTGAGTATTCTTCTCAGGAATCTCATTTCTGTTGTGATTTTTCTTTTCTCTTTTTTTTGTCATTGTCCATTATTCATTTTTGCCGACACTCCTGTCTATTTCATTGTTCACAAAGGGCAGTGAGGAGCATTTTGTGTGATATTCACTGGCACAGGAACAGAGCAATATGGGGATGACCCGTTGCCGTGAAATTAGTTTCCGCGACTAACTAACTAACTCATTTTAAAAACAAGCAATGGCCATATCTAATATGAATAATGGGCACAAAATATTAACATACAAAATATTTCTCCAATCCATTTCTTCTCATAACATGTCCAAAAAATTGTGACTGTCTACATCTAATTTCTCTAATCAATTTACGATTTTAATTTGTCTCTTGTAGTACTTGGTCATTGGTTTTTCTGTCTTTCCATGGTATTCTTTGCATTTTCCTCAAAAACCACATTTCTGCAGCCATCAAATGTTTTTCAGCTTGACTGCTCATTGTCCAAGTTCACATCCATACAAAAGAACATATGAAGAAATGAAAAACAGGTGGGCCAAATGGAATGTTTTTTTTGCACTCGCTCGCTTTGAATTCAAGCGTGGTCCATAGACACTTCTAATAGTGCTGGACTGAAATTTGCGTGTGATTTAGCTTTCCTTATTAACAGTGTCCCTCGCCATCAGGTGAACCCACTCTGACTTCAGAGGTACTTGCAATTTACATTCTCAAGCCAAGGATGATATGTCAACAATTTATTCCAACTGTCTGGTGTAGGGGTATCAGCACACCAGATTTTTAAATACATGCGTTCTTATCCATTCGGCCATGCTGACCTACATAGAATGTACATAGAAGAATTTGGAGTACAAATATTAACTAAATTGTGAATTTACAAAAGTGGATACATACCTAGTGATATTATAAAATCTGTATTTATAGTTCTAATGAAAAGATCAGGAGCTATTGAATATGAAGAATTCTGTACACTCGACCTCATAAACCATGTCACCAAGCATCTACTCAGAATTATGAGAACAAGAATGGAAATAACGATGGAAACTGGTGAAGCACAGTATGGATATGTCAAAGGAAAAGTTACAAATAATGCAATATACACATTACAAACACTAATATAGAGATCAGTTGATACTCAGAAAGACATATACTTGAGCTTTATAGATTATACCAAGTGTCATGACTAGGAGTGTGAGCTTTTGTCATACTCTTGTCATGGTGGGGAATGCATATCGCCTTGAGCGAGAAGCACATTTTGGACCGAGTCAGAGAGAGAAAGGTCTCAAAAACATGACACTCAAGCTAACACTGTGGTAGGGAAAACATGTCTCAGGCTCAAAATAGGTGATGGCCAACATTTAGAGTGACACAGATGTTTTATAGTGTGATATCAGTGTAGTGTAGTAGTGATTGGTAGTATGACTTTGTGATTATTTGAAACATCCGAGTCCAAGTCCATTATGCTAAATTTAAAAAAAAAACTTTCCACTGTGTCAGCCAACCTCTGTGGCATCGATTATAATAATCTGAAACATTGTAAAAGTGTAATACAAATTATGAGAAAAGAAATATCATATTTGAAAGAACCATTATCCTGTTGTATTGGAGTTCTTAAATGTTGGTTAGGCATTGTACATACTGGAGTTAATCATCATAAACAGCGACTCATGATATTATCGATACACTCATGACAGTGTAAGTCGAACATACACAGGGCATTGGAAAACATTGAGATGATTGCATGTTGGATGGACTGAGATAATGGCATGCTGGAATATCATCAGTACATGTGATTCAGAGCACCAGGAACATGATAATGATGAATGTATGAGTCTAGTCAGTGAGCATCTGCCAATGACCAGTGGTTTCATAACCTTCTCCTTTCTCCTCTAAAAGTTTAATCTAAATAACTGGTATTTCTTATAACCTAATGGGAAGGTGAACACCTCGTGGAGTTTAGTGCAATGTAGCAGATTTGTGGACCAAGAATTCTGAGTTACAATGAGGAACACTAACACTGAGTTATAGTGAAGAAGTTTTATTTTTAGACACCGAACTTAAACGTTGTTTTTCTTAGACATGCAACACACATTGATTTTTTGTCTGACATTCTATTTCAAGTTTTGTATGTTTTTCTGATGTGCCAAATTAGGTTGTTTTCTTTAATATGTCACCTGAGATTGCACCATAAATGTTAGTTTCATGCAGGAGGTTAATACTCGTGATTGTGTCTGAAATGAAATATCAATATTTCTTGATGTTATACATTTTTAGTGATAACTGTGCTTACAATAGATTTCATAAGTGAAAAATTTTGGTGATACATTAAACATGCGGTACATGATAATCTGTTAATTTACAATTACGCAGTCACTTCACCTCTCTTAGGTAATACCTGAGCTTACATCATATATCAGCCTAGATCATACATCGGCCTAGATCATACATATCCTTAAATCATACATCAGCCTAGATCATACATCAGCCTAGATCAGGGGTCACCAAACTACGGCCAGCGGGCCGGATCCGGCCTGCGACATCATTTCATCCGGCCCGCCGACGGTGCTCGAACTTGCTTGATATAACTTATGAAACATGAGACATTGTGATACAATTTAAATGTAAATATGTTTAGAATACCAGGGGAACTTCACACGTGCGGAGACCTCCTAACTCAGTGGTTCTCAACTGGTGGGGAACCCCCCCCCCCCCCCCCCCCCAGGTAGGAATTTTAGGGTTTCCAGGGGGGGGGGGGGAATGAAGACCATTTCAAGATCGCGTTAATACAAGAACTGATTACTTGATATTGTTTTTCCCTAAAAAGTCGCTTAAAAGTCGACAAGGTCGACTTCATCGCACCGGGTTTTATCCCATATGGCTCAGTCTCTTTCCGCAGTGCGGAAAGCGTCACACAAAGCGCAAACTCCGTAGCTTTTAGCGACGACCTACAGGAGTCTCCGAAACATTTAATTCGTAAACCGAAGGGTGCGGCCCAGAATCGAACCCACAACCTTCGGAGCACGAATCAAACGGCTTGACCACTTCTACAGATTACTTGATATTGTTTTTCCCTTCATACTTTACAGTTATGTACGTCTCATCATTCTAAAACTCATTTTATAAAGTAAGTAGACCCACAAATCATGTTTTATGTGGATGTCTAGACTTGTTTTAGTATATGCTATTACATTTACCTTTCATTTTTACGTATACTGTGTAGGGGTGGGGGGATTTTTAGGTAGGAAATATGAAAGGGGGGGGGGGGGGGAATGACGTTCTGAAAATATGGTGAAGGGGGTCACGGGCCAAATCTTTGATAGGAAGGGGGGGGGGGGGGGGGAATGACGTTCTTAAAATATGGTGAAGGTGGGCACGGGCCAAAAAAGGTTGAGAACCACAGTCCTAGCTACTCTAGGCTGTTTATTTAGGCCTATTTATATATTTTGCAAACCTTATTATGAGATATATTCTATTACCAAATGAAGCTGCTTGCTGCGGCTCTAAAAGAGTATGGAGTAGCATATATTGTGATAGGGGTTTTAGTTTGTGGAGTGGGACAGATAGAACTACAAAAATTAGATTTTTAAGAGCATGCATCTGTCCCATTGCAACGTACGCCTGTGAGACCTGGACACTTACTAAACAAGCTGAACAGCGCATAAATACCTTTGAATATAAATGTTATAGCCGAGTTCTAAGAATTTCTTGGATAAAGAAAAGAACAAATTCATACATACTTCAAGAGCTGAATATTGAAGACGGTTGGCTATTGATGATGATAAAACAAAGAAAATCAAAATATTGTGGTCACTTGAAACGTCACGAGAGTTTGGAGAGAACAATAATGGAGGGCAATATTCCTGGGAAGAGAGGAGGAGGAAGGCCAAAGAGAAGATGGGTGCAGGATGTGGCGGATGATCTCCAGATGGTTGTATCTGAAGCAGGGCATCTTGCTTATGATCGAGAGGTTTTCCAGAAGGTTGTTATGGGAGCGAGGTTCTGCAAAGGACATGCTACTGAATGATTGACCTTTGTTCCATCTTGTTGTCTGATATTTGCTAGTGTTGTGTATCAGGCTACAGTTACTGTGTTGGATGATTATCCATGCTGTGATGGAAGATCACTGGTACTGTGTTGGATGATTACCCCTGCTGTTTATACGGGATTGAAAACCGCGTCCGTAAGACCTTCGCCACGGATGCCGGCGCAAGTATTGTATAGAATGACTATCCTGCTCGCGCTCATCATTTTGGCAGTTGCTTGCTTGCGTTCGTTGGCTTGAGCTCCTACGTGAAGTTCTGTATGTCGGATGAAGGCATCCTGTTGTTCAACATCAGTGTGATGTCATACAGGACCTGAAGTTTGCGTGAGTATTCATTGTCCCATGTCTGGCTTATTGGTGTGCAGACTGGTGGTTCCTCGCCGTACAGGCAGACACTCTCCGACTTTGGAGGATTTTGTCAGTTATCCGGCCCGCCGTGAAAAAAGTTTGGTGACCCCTGGCCTAGATCATACATCAGCCTAGATCATACATATCCTTAAATCATACATCAGCCTAGATCATACATATCCTTAAATCATACATCAGCTTAGATCATTATGAACTTAGATCTCATGCATTAGACTAGATCATACATCAGCTTATATCATGAACTTAGATCATACATCAGCTTATATCATGAACTTAGATCATACAACAGTCTAGATCATATAGGAGCTTATATCATCATGAACTTAGATCATTCTTCTTCTTCAGCATTCCGAGCCATTGAGGTTCTTTGCTGCAGATACAAGCTGTCTCCATTCGTCTCTCTGGTTGACCTTCTCTTGCCAGTCGCTGATTCCAAGTGCTTGTAGGTCTGTATGTATATTATCTCTCCACCGTTTTCATTGGTCTACCTCGGGGTCTACGGTCATTTATTTCTTGAGCGTAAGCGAGTTTTGTTTCCCTATTATCTTCCATTCTTTCTATATGCCCCAGCCATTGCAGTCTATTAGCCTTTATGATACCAGTGATTCCCCTCTGTTGTGTGTCCACCGTGACGAGGTAGAGGGGCTTGCGCGTCCCAATGACCCCAAGAGCTATGCCGACGGTAGCACAGCTACTGGTAGGGCCATCCATGTCGGACAGGTCAAGGGAGAGGGACCAGACGAAGAGACACACAAACCTGCTGCCTTGTAGGTAGACTTGGGACAGTCAAAGGCTAGGGATAGCACCCCGATTAAATGCTTGTCGAAATCGGATGTACTGAGCCACAGGCTTGACAAAGCAGTGCAACGTAACTTAATTCATGATGTCACAAATCAAAATTAATCTTTATGGTGCTAATCCCGCGAAGTCCCATCAGGCGGCGATAGTGCCGGGCCCCCTGCCTCGAGGGGGTCCACCCATGACTACTGGTGGTCACCTTCCCCTGTGCTGTGGAGTCAAGGCACAGAGGAGTAGGTTAAGAGCTATTGACCAAATACCCCGGACACTCAACATACTACAGTGGAATACCGAAGGAGTTTACAAGAAGAAAGACTCCCTAACACAGCGTCTTCATAAAGATAGAATAGATGTGGCATGCATTCAAGAGACACACCTCAACGCCAATCGCAAATTCTCAGTCAGAGGATATCAGGCCACACGTTTCGACCGCGAAGGACACAAAGGAGGAGTTCTAATACTTACACGAAATACAATACCTTGCAGAGAAGTATCTGTGATCTCTGACAACCAAACGGAAATTATAGGTGTTGATATAATGATAAAGGATGTGAAAATAAGAATCTACAATCTTTATAGCCCAGCAGATAAGGACCTTACACTCTCAAACATGAAAATAACTGACACAAACTGCATTATTGTCGGAGACTTTAATAGCCTTTCAGAAAGATGGGGATACCCAGATACTGACAAAAGAGGAGATGAATTGGAGGACTGGGAAATAGACTCAAATCTCCATCTACTCAACAAAGCGGATGACACACCGAGCTTCTACTCCAGAAGATGGCTTACCACTTCTACTCCAGACTTAGCTTTCTGCACAGGAGACATCCTCCACAAAATCGATTGCCATGTGCTGGACCAATTAGCAGGTAGTGACCACAGACCAATCAAGCTTGTAATGAATATGGAGTATGTTCCACAGGAGCAAAAGCCCTTGCCCCGCTGGAATTACAAACGAGCAGATTGGGACAGATTTGCCATACTAACAGACAAATATTGTGAAAACATAAATACACGATATGGCAACATGAAGCAAATAGTGGAAAGTCTAAACAGAGCGATAATACAGGCAGCCACTGAGTCTATTCCAAGAGGAGCGAGGAAAAATTACAAACCATACTGGACTGAAGAACTACAAAGTTTGGAGGACAAAGTTGAAGATGCCAGGAAGACAGCAGAGAGAGAACAAACAATTGAAGCGAACATCTCTCTCAAAGCCATCTCAGCAAAATATAAAAGAACAGTAAATCAAACAACAAGAGATTGTTGGAGGGAAAAAACAGAAAACCTGAATTTTGACTGGGATGGAAACAAACTATGGAAACTAGTGAAAGCCATGAACAATGAAGGACCTAGAAACAAACAAATAACAATTAAACAAGGAAATGCCTTGCTTACAGGAAAAAAGTCTACAAATGCACTAATGGAACACTATGCAAATGCAAACCACATTGATATTACAACCGAACAGAAGAAAGCAATCAAAGACAAACAGATACATCATAGAAATACAGAGACAGCAGCAGAATATATGATGGGAAATCTAACAGTGGAAGAAATGGAACAGGCAATGAATACCCTAAAAAAAAAAAAGAAGAAATCACCAGGAAAGGATGGAATCACAAATGAAATGCTAATAGGACTAGGCACCAAGGCAAAGAAGAAACTACTAGCAGTCCTAAATAACAGCTGGAAGAGAGGAATAGTCCCACAGGCATGGAAGGAAGCTATACTAATACCAGTCCCAAAGAAAGGAAAAGACCTGGAAGAACCAAATGGCTATCGACCTATCAGTCTACTTAGCTGTGTAGGAAAATTAATGGAACACATTATCAATGGCAGGCTAACATGGCATCTGGAAGAAAACAAACTCTTAACACCACACCAAGCAGGATTCAGAAAGTACAGATCCACTGAAGATCAAATAACCTATATAGCTCAGGAAATAGAGGATGCCTTCCAAGAGAAAAAGCACACACTAGCAGTCTGGATAGATTTAGAAAAAGCATTTGATAAAGTATGGAAGGAAGGACTGAAAGTAAAACTGCAAAAAATGCATGTTTGTGGAAAAATGTATAAATGGATCAGCCACTACCTTGAGAACAGAACTGCCAGGACAAAAGTACAAGGACAAACCAGCAAAAATGATGCTGTTGGAGCAAGGTGTCCCCCAAGGAGGAGTTCTTTCACCAACATTATTCCTAGCATATATAAATGACATCACGGAAAATTTTCCAGCCAGAGTACACACATCCTCCTTTGCAGATGACCTAGCCATATGGACATCTGAAGAATATATTAGTACAGCTAACAGCAGAATACAGCAAGCCTTATTAGCGCTAGAGGACTGGTCAAAATCATGGCTAGTGAAGATAAGTGAGGAGAAAACAACATGCACAGTGTTCTCCCTCTCAAATAAAACTCAGCAACCTAAGCTGGTATTGAATGGAAAAATATTGCGCCATGAAGAAAATCCAAACTATCTAGGAGTCACCTTTGATCGTCGCCTGACATGGAAGACACAGGTTGAGAAAAATCGAACAAGAGCAAGGCAGAGAATGGCAATCATGAAAAAGCTTGCTGGTACAACGTGGGGAGCAGATGAGAAAGTTCTCAAGAAGTTATATACTGAACGGGTGAGGCCAGTACTGGAATATGGCATTGCAGCTTGGGCAACAGCAGCTAAGTCAAACTTTAACAAAATAAGTAGAGTCCAAAACCAAGGAATGCAAATCATAACTGGAAGCCTGAAGACAACGCCTATTAATGAACTAAAAAAGATCACTTGTTTACAACCAATGCAGGACAGAAGAGATAGCAGAGCCCAGCAACAAGCAGAAAAAATTTAGAAGATTGACAGACCACCCTATGTATAACAGGTTTAATGGTTTTGGAAAAGGAAGACTGAAGCGTAGCAACTTTGTAGAAACTGCAAAACGAAAGATTAGGGCAGATCCCATACTTAACATATCAACAGTCAAGCCCATTTACAATGCACACAACTTCCCAGCTTGGAGACAGCAGCAACTGCCTGAGATGATAGAAAACATTCCTGGTATTGAGAAAAAGAACACTCAGAATGAAACCGAAAGAAGAAAAATAACCCTCAACTACATAAAAGAACATTACCCAAACAGCAATTGGACCCATGCATAAACAGATGGATCAGCCAAAGATTCAATTAAAAATGGAGGAGGAGGAATTCTCCTTAATTTAAAAAATGGAGTGATAAAAACACAGTCAGTGGCAACTGGAAAATTTTCAAGTAACTTCAAAGCGGAGGTAGAGGCTTTGAAAACTGCAGCAGAAATGCTCTTGATGGAGGAAAATAAAGAGAAGCAAATAGCTATCTTCACAGATGCAAAGTCAGCTGTCTCAATACTGAAGAGCAAAAACAGCACAGAACTAGCTGACCTAAGAGCAGCACTCCATGGTCTATGCCAGAAATCCAAAAAAGTTGTAATACAGTGGATCCCATCACATTGCAGTATACCTGGAAATGAAGAGGCTGACAGACTAGCAAAAGAGGGTGGACGATTACCACAGCCTGACACAGACATAACCTATAATGAGGGAAAAAGGTTTATAAAAAGCACTTATAGAACCAAATGGGAATCAGAGCATCCAGGCCACCAGAAGGATGATGCATATTACAAACTCGACCGAAGAGAACAAGTAGCAATCTTCAGACTCCACACAGGACATAACAGGCTGAAACACCACTTGTTCAATAAACTAAAGATAGGAGATACCGATGAATGTAATTGTGGAACTGGTAAAATGACAGCTAAACATTTGCTGCAGGAGTGCCCAATATATGCAGAACAGAGAAAGATATTCTGGCCCACGCCTGCTTCATTTGAGGACAAGCTCTATGGAGATATCAACAAGTTCAAGTTGACCGCAGCTTACTTTAACTACATTCAGGTTGACATCTAAAGGTGCATGAAGATGTATTTAGACTGCCACACTTCATACCACAGGTATGTCGGTTACAAAAGCGTCCCAGAGGCATGAAATGGAATATTGCTTGGATAGCAAATCCATTACGTGGAAAGTCCGAATCAAAAGCTCACTGTGTGGGCTTCGTAAAAGGTGGAAAAAGTGTCCTAGTGACACGAAATGGAATATTGCTTGGATAGAAAATCGATTACGTGAAAAGTCCGAATCGAAAGCTCACTGTGTGGGCTTCATAAAAGGTGGGAAAAGTGTCCTAGTGGCACGAAATGGAATATTGCTCGGATAGCAAATCCATTATGTGGAAAATCTTAATCGAAAGCTCACTGTGTGGATCTTCTTCTTCTTCTTCTTTCGTTCGCTTGAAATATGTCTATATCTGCAATGTCGTCTCTTGCATGAATTGAACTGTCTTTTTCAGTTCACACAGTGGTCCATAGAGTTTATCTTCCACTGTCGTCTCTCTAGGCCAGAAGGTTTGCCTAGATATGTTATATTTTGGGCAGTCTTGGAGTATGTGCTCTGCTTTCCGCGACGCCAATCCACATGTGCACATGGCTGTTTCACCAATCTTGAATTTTGTATACATGTGGTTGCGTAATCTATTGTGTCCTGTTCTGAGGCGCAGAATAATGACTTGTTCTGGTCTGTCCATAATGTGGTAGTCATCTTGAGCAGGTTTTGGTGGCTTTCTGACCGATTTGAACGGGCACATCAGGCTGTTCTTTGGCTCCTTCCTTAGCCAATTGATCAGCTCTGTCGTTTCCGGGTACTCCACAGTGGGATGGTATCCACTGTATGGTGACTTTATGCTGACCGCTAAGTTCAGAAAGTAGTGTCCTTAGTACTGGCAATTTCCCAGAGAGGAGCGCCTCGAGTACTGATTTTGCATCTGTCAGTAGCACCACAGGTTGTGTACCATTGCTGTTATTTAGTAATTTCTCTGTTGCTATCTTGATAGCCTCAATTTCGGCATCATAGTTATGGCAGTACTTTCCTGTCGGTACTCTGGCTGTGTCCCTAGTATTATTTGGGTATTCTATGTACACTCCCGCTCCTCCATTTCGAAAAGCATTTTGTGCTGACCCATCTGTGTAGACTCGGATCCAGAGGTCCTGTAGGTATTCTTCATCAAGGAAGCTGAGAGTGGCTGTTCTGCGCTGCACACTGTTCTGTTCTTCCTTGTCAAATATTCCTCTCACTTTTGTCTGGATTTGTAACGATAGTCTATGCTCATCTTTCCATGGAGTTCGCTCTGGAATAGTTGTTAGGGGGATACGGACTGTGGGCAGATCAGTGGTTTCTCTGCAGAGTCGTTTGGCCTGGTGGATAAAACTACTTCTTTTCAACCGCCCCATAGCTAGGTTTTCAAATCTGTTCTTCATAGGGTGGCCTGGCAGGCTGAGGAACTTTTCTGCTTGTATTAGCGTTTTCGTATCTCTGCGCTCACTCAATGCCTGTGTCCTCCCCATTTTCTCCATTTCCACTATAGGGGTTGATCTCATCCCTCCTGTGGTGACTCTAAGTGCTTGATTTTGCACCTTGTCCAGCTCTTGTAGTGTGGTTTTTGATGCTGAACACCACACAGTTGACCCATATTCCAGGTGTGGTCGTATGCTCTGTTGGTAAACTTTGCTAAGTATTTTCGTACTGGCTCCCCATGTGGTTCCACTTAGCTTTCTCAGAATGGCTATTTTCCTTCTGCCTTCAGCTACTGATTTGTTGATGTGCTTTCTCCATGTCAGCCTGCCATCAAATGTTACTCCAAGGTATGTTGGTTCTTTATCATCTCTTATGGGTGTTCCATTTATCTGGATGATCCCTGCCTTTTGTTTTGGAGAGAGGGTAAATAGGGTGATGCTGCACTTGTCAGTGTTTATGCTGACACACCATCTATTTGCCCATGCAGCAAATGTATCTACAGCTCTTTGTAGCAATCTGGTGGCCACTGATGCATATTCATTTGTGCTCCATAGAACCAGGTCATCGGCGTACTGTGTGGATGTCATCTGCAGACTGCATTCTTCTGGTTTCCGGAGGAACAGCCTATGGTGAACGGAAGGCCCAATATACGGAAGTGAGGCTAAGCAGCCATGTGCAGGATGTGACGATTATTCCTTGGGTGAGCCCAGTACCAGAGCGCTGTGTGATGGCTCTGCAAGTATGGAAGCCTCCTTGGATGGCGGGGAATGCCCATGGTCTGCCCCTGCCTTCCCTTGAGGGTTGACCAGGATGACTTTGGCTGTTCTATATGGGCCAGCTAGGATGGGGGATAACACCACAACAGTGAGATTCAAATGTCCTAAGAAACCCCCGGGAAGGTTAACCCGGTCAACAAATGCCCGCAGAAGTCGGATGTGTCGGCCTAACGGCGCAAGAACGCAGCTCTGCTGTAAACAGGCACAACACAGTCACATCCGGAAAAAAAAAATCCGGATGAACGCAGAAGAAGAAGAAGAATATCAGTGATTAGTGGGGACTTAAACATATCATAAATGTCTTTGTTGCTTCTTCTTTTCCACTCTCCACTTTGTGTATCCTTAATGGGCCCAAAGATGCGTCTTAAGACTTTGTTCTCAAAGGCTTGTAACAAGGCTTCGTCTCCTTTCGTTGTACTCCAGGTTTCAGAGCCATACAGCACAACTAGTCTAATCAGTGTTTTGTATATTGTGATCTTGGTGTTACGAGATAAGCGCATTTGATTTTAGCAGATGTTGTAGTGCATAGTATATCTTATTTCCAGAGTTGATTCTAGCTTGTATTTCTTCCCTTATTATGTTGGAGCTGTTGAAGATTGTACCCAGGTATTTGTATGTTTCCATTCTTTTAATGG
Source organism: Cepaea nemoralis (assembly GCA_014155875.1). Lineage (NCBI taxonomy): Eukaryota > Metazoa > Mollusca > Gastropoda > Stylommatophora > Helicidae > Cepaea > Cepaea nemoralis. The sequence goes on along the minus strand of JACEFZ010004749.1, from coordinate 177,180 downwards.
TCATATTATCTATTTGTATGAACTTAGATCATACGTCAGCTTACATCATATTTCAGCTGAGATCAGCCTAGATCATACATCAGCTCATATTTTGAACTTCGATCACACATCAGCGTAGATCATAGCTGAACTTAGATCATACGTCAGCCTAGATCATACCTGAACATGGATAATACACAAGCCTAAATCATACATCAGCTTATAATCATTATATCATTATAAACTTTGATCATACATCAGCAATAATCATACCTGAACTTAGATCATACATCAGCTTAAATCATACATCAGCTTATGTCATCATGAACTTAGATCATACATGAGCTAATAAATATTTCTTCTTCTCCATCTGGTGTTCACTTGAAATTGATAGTTTAAAGCTGCAATGTGTGCCTGCTTATTACACATACACATCTGTTCATAATCAATACCTGGTATATTCATGAGGATATTAATGATTTATTTTGATGTGTTTCAGAAATACACTCTTGGGCTTCAAGGAGTCCTCACCACTTCACACAAGAGCATTCACAAAGGTGGACATATGACAACATGGGCTTGAAGGTTGTGAAACAAGAACTATCAGATGTTCTGTATGAGGACAGGAGTCACAGCTTCATTAAAATGGTAGACATAGCTGGGGGTAGTATCATTCAAGAAATGACAGAACACAGCAACTCAGAATCAAGAATGGTTGAGAACAGTTCTAAGACATCAGTGAAACATGAAAATTATTGTCAAATGTCAGAGAATGTATCTTCTGTGATTGATACAAACAATAAACTATCTTTGGCTAATGAGAATTTTCAGCAGCAAAATAAGGAAACACAAGAAAAACATACACAGAGCTTTGCAATGTCTCTTGATGACATTTTTGATTATGTCAGTTATAGCTCTCAAAGAACACACACAGGAGACATGTTTGATGTTTCTAGTCCAGATGTTTGTGTAGACAGATCTAAGAGAAAACATACTGAAGGGATGCCAAACAAATGTAATGAATGGGATGATGTCTTGAGTCAAGACTGTCATCTAGAGTGCCAAAAGAACATGAATCACAAGATAATACATACAGAAGAGACACCTTACAAGTGTGATGATTGTGGTGCTTCTTTTACTGAAGCTGGCCACAAGAGAACACATACAGGAGAAAAACCTTACAAGTGTGATGATTGTGGTGCTTCTTTTACTCAAGCTGGCCACCTGAAGACTCACAAGAGAACACATACAGGAGAAAAACCTTACAAGTGTGATGATTGTGGTGCTTCTTTTACTCAGGCTGGCAGACCTGAAGACTCACAAGAGAACACATACAGGAGAAAAACCATTACAAGTGTATGATTGTGGTGCTTTCTTTTACTGCAAGCTAGTCAACCTGAAGATCACAAGAGAACACATACAGGAGACAAACCTTACAAGTGTGATGATTGTGGTGCTTCTTTTCACTCAGGCTGGCAATCTGAAGACTCATAAGAGAACACATACAGGAGAAAAACCTTACAAGTGTGATGATTGTGGTGCTTCTTTTATGCAAGCTGGCAACCTGAAGACTCACAAGAGAACACATACAGGAGAAAGACCTTACAAGTGTGATGATTGTGGTGGTGCTTTTACTCAGGCTGGCCACCTGAAGACTCACAAGAGAACACACACAGGAGAAAACCTTTACAAGTGTGATGATTGTGGTGCTTCTTTTACTAAAGCTGGCTACCTTGAAGAATCACAAGGAGAACACACTACAGGAGAAAACCTTACAAGTGTGATGATTGTGGTGGTGCTTCTTTTACTCAGGCCTGGCAGTCTGAAGACTCATAAGAGAAGACATACAGGAGAAAACCTTACAAGTGTGATGATTGTGGTGCTTCTTTTATTCAGGCTGGCAGTCTGAAGACTCACAAGAGAACACACACAGGAGAAAAACCTTACAAGTGTGATGATTGTGGTGCTTCTTTTACTGAAGCTGGCAACCTGAAGACTCACAAGAGAACACATACAGGAGAAAAACCTTACAAGTGTGATGATTGTGGTGCTTCTTTTACTCAGGCTGGCAGTCTGAAGACTCACAAGAGAACACATACAGGAGAAAAACCTTACAAGTGTGATGATTGTGGTGCTTCTTTTACTCAGGCTGGCAGTCTGAAGACTCACAAGAGAACACATACAGGAGAAAAACCTTACAAGTGTGATGATTGTGGTGTTTCTTTTACTCAAGCTGGCAGTCTGAAGACTCACAAGAGAACACATACAGGAGAAAAACCTTTCAAATGTGAGGTTTGTGCTGTTTCTTTTACTCAAGCTGGCAACCTAAAGAATCACATGAGAACACACACAGGAGAAAAACCTTACAGGTGTGAGGTTTGTGGTGGTTCTTTTACTCAAGCTAGCCACCTAAAGATTCACAAGAGAGCACATACAGGAGAAAAAACCTTACAAGTGTGATGATTCTGGTCCTTCTTTTTACTGAAGCTTGGATTCTGAGGAAACATAAGAGAACACATACAGGAGAAAAACCTTACAAGTGTGATGATTGTGGTGTTTCTTTCACTCTGGCTGGCAACCTGAAGACTCACAAGAGAACACATACAGGAGAAAAACCTTACAAGTGTGATGATTGTGGTGCTTCTTTTACTCAGGTGTCGTAGTTTTTCCTGGGGTGAGGGAAGCATACTATTACATCTTAATAACGGGATAGATGCACTCTGGGAATACCATAAATCTCAGTCTACAGACCCCACCAGCCCTTGGATTCCTGTCTCTCTCACTATCAACCGCTGGACAATACCTTTTTCACCTCTCATCCAGAACAGATGACACGACTCTGGTGTCTACACATAATGTCTAGATGATATAATGTACAAGAGGATTATCAACAAGGGGAATGTTCATGAGAGAATATTGGCTACCGCCAGGCGATAGAAGAAATGGCTATCTGGATTAGCCTCAGGCCGTCTCACTCATCACTGTACACTCGGTACGATACCACAAGGTTAAAGAGGTCACTCATCTGCACACGTAGCGTGGAATGTCTCTGCCGAGGTGTAGTCTCAACTGGAATGACTAGCACGTCAATGTGGTGACTCCAAGTTGCGGTGGTACGTGATGACTCCGGACTAACATCCCTGTAGAAGTTCTGAAGGCCTGTCCTTCAAGCTTCACTGGTAAGGCCTGTGCTAGACAACATTCCTAAGAAGCCACCATAACATTTAACACACAGTTAACAATGTCAAAGTTCTGGAAACAGATGGTGGTCTCTTATGGGATCAGGATGGGTATAACTGGGCCTATAAGCACAGAAAGTTGGCACAGTTCAAGTTGACTCTGTCACTCAAAGTCAGTACTGGTAGCGCGTGACCCAGGTAAGGAATGTCACAACTGTTCATAATCCTACATGGTAGACTGTTCCCGGAACACCCGGCCATCATGAAATAAAGGGTAATGTAGTTCTTCTCTACCCGTTTGGCTAGTGGGTCATAATGTCAAAACTGTTCACAGACAAGAGGACACGATACTCGCCCGTGTGTAGCCATCATAATACTTGGTGGACTGGCTGAAGATCATTTAGCGTTTTAGACGGGACTGGACTGTGGCGTAGTGACTTCCCGGCACGTGGTGTGGTGTAGAAGCCTCACTTCACGTCACATAGGTAAGCCCGCCATTTAGCCTTCACCAAGTCATCTTCCTCTGGTCCCGTCACGTAAGTCTCTCAGAAAGTAGAACCTTATGACAAACTGTGCATTCAGAATTGAGGAGCTCCCGTCCCAACACTGGACGTTCTGTCGGTTTTCTTTGATAAACAGCAAGACACTGGCTTCCTCTCTCCCATTTACGAATTAACACAGTCGTTCAAACACATACGTCTTGCTCCCACGGCCGGATCTCAACTCAGCCTCTCTTTGTTCTAAGACGGTTCTTGCGCATGCGTTAGCGGAACTGGTTGGGTTGAGCTTGTCTCACACGAACAGCCTAGAAGACAAGGGCCACCAATCGCCCTTGCGTGGGGTACATTAATACCTCGGTTGTATCCCTTCGACTAGATTTAGACTTACGGAAAAGGGGAATTGGACTTGTGGGAGTATTGCTAGGTGAATTCTCAGCCGTTCCATGACACTGGACGTTCTTTTACTCAAGCTAGCCACCTAAAGATTCACAAGAGAGCACATACAGGAGAAAAACCTTACAAGTGTGATGATTCTGGTCCTTCTTTTTACTGAAGCTTGGATTCTGAGGAAACATAAGAGAACACATACATGAGAAAAACCTTACAAGTGTGATGATTGTGGGGTTTCTTTCACTCTGGCTGGCAACCTGAAGACTCACAAGAGAACACATACAGGAGAAAAACCTTACAAGTGTGATGATTGTGGTGCTTCTTTTACTCAGGCTGGCCACCTGAAGACTCACAAGAGAACTTATACAGGTGAAAAACCTTTCAAATGTGAGGTTTGTGAACCAGGTCATCGGTGTACTGTGTGGATGTCATCTGCAGACTGCATTCTTCTGGTTTCCGGAGGAACAGCCTATGGTGAACGGAAGGCCCAATATACGGAAGTGAGGCTAAGCAGCCATGTGCAGGATGTGACGATTCCTTGGGTGAGCCCAGTACCAGAGCGCTGTGTGATGGCTCTGCAAGTATGGAAGCCTCCTTGGATGGCAGGGAATGCCCATGGTCTGCCCCTGCCTTCCCTTGAGGGTTGACCAGGATGTTTTTGGCTGTTCTATATGGGCCAGCTAGGATGGGGGATAACACCACAACAGTGAGATTCAAATGTCCTAAGAAACCCCCGGGAAGGTTAACCCGGTCAACAAATGCCCGCAGAAGTCGGATGTGTCGGCCTAACGGCGCAAGAACGCAGCTCTGCTGTAAACAGGCACAACACAGTCACATCCGGAAAAAAAAATCCGGATGAACGCAGAAGAAGAAGAAGAATACCAGTGATTAGTGGGGACTTAAACATATCATAAATGTCTTTGTTGCTTCTTCTTTTCCACTCTCCACTTTGTGTATCCTTAATGGGCCCAAAGATGCGTCTTAAGACTTTGTTCTCAAAGGCTTGTAACAAGGCTTCGTCTCCTTTCGTTGTACTCCAGGTTTCAGAGCCATACAGCACAACTAGTCTAATCAGTGTTTTGTATATTGTGATCTTGGTGTTACGAGATAGCGCATTTGATTTTAGCAGATGTTGTAGTGCATAGTATATCTTATTTCCAGAGTTGATTCTAGCTTGTATTTCTTCCCTTATTATGTTGGAGCTGTTGAAGATTGTACCCAGGTATTTGTATGTTTCCATTCTTTTAATGGTCATATTATCTATTTGTATGAACTTAGATCATACGTCAGCTTACATCATATTTCAGCTGAGATCAGCCTAGATCATACATCAGCTCATATTTTGAACTTCGATCACACATCAGCGTAGATCATAGCTGAACTTAGATCATACGTCAGCCTAGATCATACCTGAACATGGATAATACACAAGCCTAAATCATACATCAGCTTATATCATTATAAACTTTGATCATACATCAGCAATAATCATACCTGAACTTAGATCATACATCAGCTTAAATCATACATCAGCTTATGTCATCATGAACTTAGATCATACATGAGCTAATAAATATTTCTTCTTCTCCATCTGGTGTTCACTTGAAATTGATAGTTTAAAGCTGCAATGTGTGCCTGCTTATTACACATACACATCTGTTCATAATCAATACCTGGTATATTCATGAGGATATTAATGATTTATTTTGATGTGTTTCAGAAATACACTCTTGGGCTTCAAGGAGTCCTCACCACTTCACACAAGAGTATTCACAAAGGTGGACATATGACAACATGGGCTTGAAGGTTGTGAAACAAGAACTATCAGATGTTCTGTATGAGGACAGGAGTCACAGCTTCATTAAAATGGTAGACATAGCTGGGGGTAGTATCATTCAAGAAATGACAGAACACAGCAACTCAGAATCAAGAATGGTTGAGAACAGTTCTAAGACATCAGTGAAACATGAAAATTATTGTCAAATGTCAGAGAATGTATCTTCTGTGATTGATACAAACAATAAACTATCTTTGGCTAATGAGAATTTTCAGCAGCAAAATAAGGAAACACAAGAAAAACATACACAGAGCTTTGCAATGTCTCTTGATGACATTTTTGATTATGTCAGTTATAGCTCTCAAAGAACACACACAGGAGACATGTTTGATGTTTCTAGTCCAGATGTTTGTGTAGACAGATCTAAGAGAAAACATACTGAAGGGATGCCAAACAAATGTAATGAATGGGATGATGTCTTGAGTCAAGATTGTCATCTAGAGTGCCAAAAGAACATGAATCACAAGATAATACATACAGAAGAGACACCTCACAAGTGTGATGATTGTGGTGCTTCTTTTACTGAAGCTGGACACCTGAAGACCCACAAGAGAACACATACAGGAGAAAAACCTTACAAGTGTGATGATTGTGGTGCTTCTTTTACTCAGGCTGGCCACCTGAAGACTCACAAGAGAACACATACAGGAGAAAAACCTTACAAGTGTGATGATTGTGGTGCTTCTTTTACTCAGGCTGGCAGACTGAAGACTCACAAGAGAACACACTACAGGAGAAAAACCATTACAAGTGTGATGATTGTGGTGCTTCTTTTACTGAAGCTGGCAACCTGAAGACTCACAAGAGAACACATACAGGAGACAAACCTTACAAGTGTGATGATTGTGGTGCTTCTTTTACTCAGGCTGGCAGTCTGAAGACTCACAAGAGAACACATACAGGAGAAAAACCTTACAAGTGTGATGATTGTGGTGTTTCTTTCACTCTGGCTGGCAACTTGAAGACTCACAAGAGAACACATACAGGAGAAAAACCTTACAAGTGTGATGATTGTGGTGCTTCTTTTATGCAAGCTGGCAACCTGAAGACTCACAAGAGAACACATACAGGAGAAAAACCTTTCAAATGTGAGGTTTGTGCTGTTTCTTTTACTCAAGCTGGCAACCTAAAGAATCACAAGAGAACACACACAGGAGAAAAACCTTACAGGTGTGAGGTTTGTGGTGGTGCTTTTTCTCAAGCTAGCCACCTAAAGATTCACAAGAGAGCACATACAGGAGAAAAAACCTTACAAGTGTGATGATTCTGGTCCTTCTTTTTACTGAAGCTTGGATTCTGAGGAAACATAAGAGAACACATACATGATAAAAACCTTACAAGTGTGATGATTGTGGTGTTTCTTTCACTCTGGCTGGCAACCTGAAGACTCACAAGAGAACACAAAGAGGAGAAAAACCTTACAAGTGTGATGATTGTGGTGCTTCTTTTACTCAGGCTGGCCACCTGAAGACTCACAAGAGAACTTATACAGGTGAAAAACCTTTCAAATGTGAGGTTTGTGCTGTTTCTTTTACTGAAGCTGGCAACCTAAAGAATCACAAGAGAACACATACAGGAGAAAAACCTTACAAGTGTGATGATTGTGGTGCTTCTTTTACTCAGGCTGGCAGTCTGAAGACTCACAAGAGAACACACAGAGGAGAAAAACCTTACAAGTGTGATGATTGTGGTGCTTCTTTTACTCAGGCTGGCAGTCTGAAGACTCACAAGAGAACACATACAGGAGAAAAACCTTACAAGTGTGATGATTGTGGTGCTTCTTTTACTCAGGCTGTCAGTCTGAAGACTCACAAGAGAACACATACAGGAGAAAAACCTTACAAGTGTGATGATTGTGGTGCTTCTTTTACTGAAGCTGGCCACCTGAAGAATCACAAGAGAACACACACAGGAGAAAAACCTTACAGGTGTGAGGTTTGTGGTCGTTCTTTTACTCAAGCTAGCCACCTAGAGATTCACAAGAGAACACATACAGGAGAAAAACCTTACAAGTGTGATGGTTCTGGTCCTTCTTTTACTGACGCTTGGATTCTGAGGAAATATAAGAGAACGCATACATGAGAAAAACCGTACAAGTGTAATGTTTGTGGTGCTTCTTTTACTCAGACTTGTAATCTGAAGAAACATATATGACTGCATCATCATTGTCATGTGCCCTGCCAACTACCATAGGTATTCATGTATCTCCTCGGATCTCGGTCCCTATTCTGGTAATATTTCACAATGTCACCAAACAGTCCATCCAGCATCATCTCTTTCGGTCTGCCCATGTGTCTTTTCCCACTGATCTTTCCAATTGTCACAATGCTTTCTCACAATTCTCTTTTCAAGACAATACTAAAGAATGCTAGATGTGTCTTTCTGATACATTACATTGGCACCTTGCCGTCTTGACAGACGATGATAGTTTGTGCTTTAAAAAGGCATAATAACTTTTACCTATGGCGGTAGCGAGTGTGACTGTATATCTTAACATAGCAAAAACAAAGATAATACATACAGATAAAACTACTATGGAGACAGAAATATACATTAATGGGGAAAAATTGGAGGTGGTGGAAAATTTTGAATATCTTGGGTCATTGATTACCAACAACGGTGACACAATGAAAGAAATTAAACGGCGACTATCAATTGCTCTTCAAAGATTAAAACGGCTGAATAAATTATGGAGTGGGACAGACAGAACTACAAAATATTAGATTTTTTAAGAGCATGCATCTTTCCCATTGCAACATACGCCCGTGAGACATGAACACTTACTAAACAAGCTGAATAGCGCATAAACGCCTTTGAATATAAATGTTATAGACGAGTTCTAAGAATATCTTGGGTAACGAAAAGAACAAATGCATCCATACTTCAAGAGTTGAATATTGAAGAAGGTTGGCTATTAAAGACGGTAAAACAAAGAAAATTGAAATATGTTGGTCACTTGAAACGTCACGAAAGTTTGGAGAGAACAATAATGGAAGGGTATATGCCTGGGAAGAGAGGAAGAGGAAGGCCAAAGAGAAAATGGGTGCAGGATGTGGTGGATGATCTCCAGATGGGTGTAACAGACGCGGGACATCTTGCTTATGATCGAGAGGTTTTCCGGAAGGTTGTTATGGGAGCAAGGTTCTGCAAAGGACATGCTACTGAATGAATGAATGCTTGCTTGCTTGCTTGTGTTCGTTGGCTTGAGCTCCAACGCAAAGTCCTGTATGTCGGATGAAGGCATCCTGTTGTCCAACATCAGTGTGATGTCATACAGGACCTGAAGTTTGCGTGAGTATCCGTTGTCCCATGTCTGGCTTATTGGTGTGCAGACTGGTGGTTCCTCGCCATACAGGCAGACACTCTCCGACTTCGGAGGAATCGGCGATGCTTTTGACTTCAGCCAGGACCCCGAAGGGACCTGTTGCCCAGGACGCTTGACGAGGACGCGTCAATAGGTCTTGGCCAGTATATAACCCGGCCCTAGTGCCTTGGAAACACCTCTGCGTCCCAATGAATGAATGAATTTGCCATTGCATTCTGAACGACCAGCTCACATACATTTCCGTAAGAAACCAACGCGACACGATCCACTGCTGAATTTCACGCAGCTGTGTTTCTTACATGGGCATAGAGAATTACAAACGGCATCCTTAAGCCCTTCGCCAGGGAGAACAGCAGATCACACGCTACATGAACAATATATGAGAAACCTTATAGTTATGATGTTTATGGTGTAATTGTTTACATATGTAGCATGTAGTCTATATTCCTGTTCTCATTATTATTTATAATTTTCTTCTTGTTCTTTATGGTTTATCTATTGTTTACATATGCAGCATGCAATGTATATCCCTTTTCTCATTATTTATATTTCTTTCTTCTTACTGTTTGTGGTTTTTGTTTTATGTTTTTATTCACTTGCTTTGAACTGAAGCATAGTTCATATAGCTACTACTTGATCAGCCATGCTAAAATGTTCATGTCCAGTCTTTGAATTTCTCGCTTCACATTCTTTAATCTGCCAGCTGTGCTGATGGCATGAACACTTTATCAATCTACTTGAGCAAATGGACATTTTTGTTTAGTTGAGTGACACTGCGAGAGCCTGGATTCAGCTGATGCACATGGAATTCCCTAGTGGACGAGTCTGTTCCTATGAAGAACTCATTTACACTGTCTACCTAAAGCTTTGTTTGTTGTCAAATGTGTTAGGGATGCACAATGATGGTTTCCCCTTGCATTCAGCTGATTTGTCTATTGTTTAAATCAAGTAGACAGTGTCTAAAGAGATGAAACAATCTTTCCTCTGTTGACGGGTGATGAACATGGGTGTCATGCCGGCATTCAACCAAGCTCATGACATTATCAGCATAGTACCTGTGGGGGTGGTAAATATAATAATTTAGAATAAGGACAAGTTCGCTAGGGGTATTCAGTATGAATGGGATCTAAATCCCAAACACGCCCTCTATAGGAATTAATATACTGGCTCGTAAAACCCCCAAGCATTGAACAAGGCAGAAAAGGGTGCAAGTTCAACACTAACATAGAAGAAATGTTTCCCATAGAAGGCTGGGAGATCCGGGAAGTTCTACCACAGACACCCGAGTACTAATCACTCTACCCAGAAGGTGTGTCTATGTGTAAGTGCCCCGCCCCACATTTAATCTCCCACATATATATATAAACAATGACAAGTATCCACTGTCATGCACATCCACAGTATTACATAACAGAGGGACAACAACCAATGTTAGACGCAACAACTGGATTACATGACAGAGGAAAACAGCCACTGTTAAACAAAACAGTACAATGACTCACTGTATCACATAACAGTAACCATAACTGGACTATAAACATCAATTTTGGAACAACAGGTTAACAATGAAGTAACTTCAAGGCTTGGTTAAACCAAACAAACAAACAACTGTATTGTGAAAACATTTGGGTCTTGGACAAACCCTGTTGGCTACATTATGGTGACATATACATGAAAGAAATTATTCATATTCAGGCAATGCACACAAAGTATACAACCATACCAGAAGTCCCCAAAAATCCCCAAAAAAAGTTCACATCAAATACCTGTGTCAAACACAAAACAAAGTAAATAATCCATACAAAGAAATAGATAAAGAAAATCTATCTAATCTGTCTCTAGAAATATCCTATGGGTCTGATGATGACTCCCTCTCCTTCAATATCCACTAGAAAAAAGTCTGGCCATAATCACACTCTCTATAATCCAGAGAAACAGCTGCGTTGCATATATCCACCTACTCAGAAAATTGGGGATTGCACACACACACGGAACTTCCACCGCTGGATCATATATCCAAAACGAATAACATGTCGGAGTAATCCATATGAATCCAAAGTGGATATACCGTAATCTCTCAAGTCACAGTTGCTAAGTCACTGGGCTAGGAGCATTCCGGGGTGGTATAACAGACAGATATGAGTCGGAAACGTTCTGGCGTGGCGTGACACACAGGAGTCCATGTGATTGATTCGATCAGGATCAGGCACAAACACTTTCAGTATATCTTTGGATGAGGAGTGACATCGCATAATCCATTAGAATTTCCTGACAGAACTAACTTGAATTGGGCATGAATATTCCAGCCCTTTTCTGGGTTAAGATGTAGGTTATTCTTTCTTCAGCTGAATATACGACTTGATTGACCGGGAGTTGGTATAGTGCTTGATTGTCCCTGTCTGGGATATGATGGATGAGAAGATTCAAAGGAAGCTGGGAGGCCACAAAATCAGTTGGTAAATCCATACTGGTAAATGATGGTGAATTCCAGACTATCCATGAGCCTCTGGAATATGACAGTTGAACGTGGAATCAGGCGGTGACTTTTAGAAGAGGGTATACGCTGAAAACCATCTAGGCCAGGCATGCCTCATGTCTTTGCAGACATTGAAAAGATTAACACCATCTGTAAGTTCCCAGGGGTAGGGAATCCACTTCAGCATATTCAAAATCCATTAATTATCCAGGCATTGACATTCAGGTTCAGGGTGTGTAGCAGTAACCAACACTCTCTGTAGAATATTAGGGGTAGGCTTTCAACCCAGTTTCCTGCCTCTAAATCCAAATAAGTTGACTATAATTCCAGTGCCAAGCATGGTGACTAGTGCCAATACTCCACCGCCATCTCTAGCGCTGTATAGTGAAGAAGAACAGGGTCGATATCGATTAGTTATACAATCCAAACTTGGATAACAATGTATCATAATAAACTATACATATATATGATGAATAACAGAAAAACTTGTTAGTCTTTTACTAAACATGGTATGAACTCTCTAGTGGGTATTACCCAACATCTCAAAGTAAAAACACAAGAGCATGGTGTCATTTCCCACTCACTTGAGATAATATATAGATATATCATACCAAATTAATCTTATAACAGCATTTATTACAGCATTAAGCAGTAACAATCATGAGCATAAAAGGTAAAATACTCATAAAAGAGAAATCATGGGAATCTTTTCCCATACACTTGAGATTATGTACATCATACCACATGAAAATCCCATAACATCATTTATGAAGAAGACTACAAGACAATCCCACCTCTGTGTATTTACAACAATGTAAACAAAAGATTAACTCCTAAGTGCATGAAAAAGTCAAGCGAGAATATCTCTCTCTCTATCTAACAAACTATTAAAGTTGTACAGATAGTAATATTTCTCCATCATAAGGGCAAAATTACAAAATATGCACTCAGGAAAAAAACACTTTATAACAGAGACCAGTTGTGAAAAATAAGCATATAGGAATAAAGTAAGTTCACAAAATCATCTCAGAAGGGTGAATCATAGCAAGATTATATTGTAAGCTTTATGAAGGCTGACTGGACAAAATGGCGATGTCCAGGCTGCGTGACGCAAACCAACTTTTCAATGAAAGCGATTCTCATAATTTTCACACACACAACTTCAATCATGATATTAGTTGCATCAAAGCATTTATCCTAATACATAACATGATATGTTTTATATAATGCTCACCCGAAGCGCAGAGAATTAGTGGCTATTTAATTAACCCATTAACAATGGGTCACCCGCTAACTTGAAGAAAACATGGCGATTGACGAGACCGCTTTGTCTACCAAGCCTTTGTCTCGCTTAAGCCTTTGTTTCCGGGGCACGGCCAATCACTGCCTTAATTCAAACGAAAGTTCGTTTCGTTAAGTATCCCATCCTAAGTTTTAATAGCGCGTGAAGCCGTCTGCTGGAAAAGACTGAGGGATGATGACATACATGTCACAAGTCTCCCACCTAGACAGGTCTACCCACATAGATAGAGCTGATACAGTCATCCACAGTCTTCCACCTTCTTAATCTGATGAATTTGGTCTTCCAGGCTCTCAGTGCCACATTCATTTTTCTACTTGCCAAGACAACTGGACATAACATTGAAGGTCCATCTAGCTTCGCTTGAAGAAGTGTAACTCTCTCTCCACTGTTGTCAGCATTCCATTGAAATATGAGTGTACTTATGAGACTTCCATATGAGGTATTGGTTCCACTGTAATTGAACCAATTTCTCCAAGACGTTTGAACGAAGATATAAAGCTTCGACAACCGTTTCATTAGCACTAAGAATATCATCCTTAAAATATGCTAACAGCACGATCTCCTCTTTCAAATCAGTCATATTGGCATACTGAACTGGGTAAGTATAACTAGCACAAGTGTAGGTTCATTTGTTTTGATGCCAAATCTATGAAAAGTCCTGGCTAGTTTATAAGTCCATCCGCACTTTACACTGACTATAATGAGTTACCGGCATTTTCTCTCTCCCCCTCCAACACATATACGTTGCTTTCCTGGTGAAAATAGCGAGCAATTCTGCGTCGATTGTCGTAGATTGATCGTCATCTGCCTTCAACTAGGTTGTAGACAATTTCCACCTAAGCACCGTTAAGTAGATGTAACACCATTGCACATAGCTGTATCACCATCCACATTATACTCAGTTCATATATAAATTTAAAGCCGTAGGTGGTCCCTGTAATAGTCATCCGAACAACCGAGTTGTCGGTACACTCCCCGTTTACTGATGGGTTACCTTACTTGTAAGCAATGAAAGCCACAGGTATAAATATATCCCTCTATTCTGGTGTTTCCTGAGTTAACTTCCTCAAGATAAAAAAATCAGGGAACCTTTAGTTTCTCTCCAGGTCTGTTCGTAACCGATTAATACGGAGAACAATGAATCTGTTGAAACTGGAAGAGTTTGAAAGCTTTTTCCTCTGAACTGAAATATATTACTAGAGACTCCCAAGAGGATATACTAACCTAGTAAAAAGTCAAGCAACTCTCAGCCAAAGGCTTCGAAGTGCTTGAAAAGTATAGTCCTTGCTATAGCCCAATCTAGCACGGTCTATGAATAAATTAAGAATAAGGCGTCCTACTCTTCTTCTGTCGAGAGGTACGTCAACAACAACCACTAGCTAATAGTTGTATAATATCGGGCTATCTCCTCGATCACCAAATTAGTTTGATGCTTTGGAGAGAAATCCTGACTTTAAGAACATAACGCGACAACTAGAAAACTGTCCCTAGTCTTTCAAGTCAGTACAAGCAACACGCCAAATGGGAGCTAATGCTGCCCGAGCCTGTTACTAATTCTCTGATGAGAATAAAATTGGGAATGTCGCAGATGAGGACCAATTCCTGTTTTCTGACATCAAAATTTTTTCGAGATACTTGCAGATTTTTTCCGGTAGCTCCTAAAATTCAAATGACATCCCAATAAAAAAAAAACAGGGTAAATTTACGGTCGAGACCATATCCTTCGTTCGCCAGTCACACAACGACGTATGCTTTTCTCTGTCACTGTTAATGCCAGAGGGACTAGCTTGTAAAAGGGGCCCTGTAATTCAATTGCTTTCACTCACATAGAAATGGATCCTTGTTCACTACAGAGTTACAACAACCGAATAATAAAATTGTCCAGTGCCATTTCTGACACATGGACAATAAAAGATATGTTACAAATACCAGACCCTTAAACTGAAAGCGTTGAATAGGCGTCTTTATGTCCTTATAGGAATCATCAGTGTCAATCTATCTACTATCAGTATTTCCGAACATGTATATGCATATGGGGTGAAATATAAAATCCACGGTTTCCCGCATGGCGGCTATGAATACTGCAATTTACACAATATTTATACTCCTTCCATTATACATGTCGGATAAAAATGCAGGTGGAGTACTGGCCCTAACATTAAGTCAACCTAATTGGTTATAGTTATTTTCCCCTGATGTTCTAAAATCTCATATCTGCATATATTGTCCCACTTAAATAAAGAGATCTTTACTGAATTCTCTAAAAAAAATTGGGGGGGGGGGGGGCTATATCCTATCTGTCTCACCCCTAAAAAAAATATTTTGGATTTCTCTATTGCTTTGGGTAAGTTTCCATAGTACATGACCCCAACGAACAGAGCATGCGCAAAATAAAATGGCAATATATGACAAAATAGTTAAATAGCCCAGGATTAATATGTGGGTCTATGCAAAATTGAGGACATATAGTACAATAATATATTTATCATGCTACTATAATATAACTAATCAAGACCATCCAAGAGTAACAATAACATTTAACATCAACATCACACAAAATCAATCAAGAATCCCTGACATCCTACCAGAAATAATCCTATATGGGTTAACAATCCCAGAGACCTTATTTTATGAGGTCTTATACAAGGAACAGGTCTCCCACCAAAAGGATACAAAATACATGAGTTAACCATTCTTATATACAAACATTAACACAGGTTTCTATTTCTAGGATATAGACATCACCTGTGAACATTAGTTGACACACTAACAAGCACTACTTGTGATTAAGACACCATGGGTTCATAAAACTTGTGTCTAAGCCCATACTTGTGAACACCAGCAACCAATTAGTTGTAAAGTCTGAACATGAGAGGTAGACATGGGTTCAAATTTTCTGGGCAACGCCCACACTCATGGCATGGGGTAAGGGTTCAAAATCCCGCGACGTGCGACCACTTGTGGGGTGGTAAATATAATAATTTAGAATAAGGACAAGTTCGCTAGGGGTATTCAGTATGAATGGGGTCTAAATCCCAAACACGCCTTCTATAGGATTTAATATACTGGCTCGTAAAACCCCCAAGAATTGAACAAGGCAGAAAAGGGTACAAGTTCAACACTAACATAGAAGAAATGTTTCCCACAGAAGGCTGGGAGATCCGGGAAGTTCTACCACAGACACCCGAGTACAAATCACTCTACCCAGAAGGTGTGTCTATGTGTAAGTGCCCCGCCCCACATTTAATCTCCCACATATATATATATAAAAACAATGACAAGTATCCACTGTCATGCACATCCACAGTATTACATAACAGAGGGACAACAACCAATGTTAGACGCAACAACTGGATTACATGACAGAAGAAAACAGCCACTGTTAGACAAAACAGTACAATGACTCACTGTATCACATAACAGTAACAATAACTGGACTATAAACATCAATTTTGGAACAACAAGTTAACAATGAAGTAACTTCAAGGCTTGGTTAAACCAAACAAACAAACAACTGTATTGTGAAAACATTTGGGTCTTGGACAAACCCTGTTGGCTACATTATGGTGACATATACATGAAAGAAATTATTCATATTCAGGCAATGCACACAAAGTATACAACCATAACAGAAGTCCCAAAAATCCCCCAAAAAAGGTTCACATCAAATACCTGTGTCAAACACAAAACAAAGTAAATAATCCATACAAAGAAATAGATAAAGAAAATCTATCTAATCTGTCTCTAGAAATATCCTATGGGTCTGATGATGACTCCCTCTCCTTCAATATCCACTAGAAAAAAGTCTGGCCATAATCACACTCTCTATAATCCAGGGAAACAGCTGCGTTGCAATATATCCACCTACTCAGAAAATTGGGGATTGCACACACACACACACACACACACACACACACACACACACACACACACACACACACACACACGGAACTTCCACCGCTGGATCATATATCCAAAACGAATAACATGTCAGAGTAATCCATATGAATCCAAAGTGGATATACTGTAATCTCTCAAGTCACAGTTGCTAAGTCACTGGGCTAGGAGCATTCCGGGTGGTATAACAGACAGATATGAGTCGGAAACGTTCTGGCGTGGCGTGACACACAGGAGTCCATGTGATTGATTCGATCAGGATTAGGCACAAACACTTTCAGTATATCTTTGGATGAGTGACATCGCATAATCCATTAGAATTTCCTGACAGAACTAACTTGAATTGGGCATGAATATTCCAGCCCTTTTCTGGGTTAAGATGTAGGTTATTCTTTCTTCAGCTGAATATACGACTTGATTGACGGGAGTTGGTATAGTGCTTGATTGTCCCTGTCTTGGATATGATGGATGAGAAGATTCAAAGGAAGCTGGGAGGCCACAAAATCAGTTGGTAAATCCATACTGGTAAATGATGGTGAATTCCAGACTATCCATGAGCCTCTGGAATATGACAGTTGAACGTGGAATCAGGCGGTGACTTTTAGAAGAGGGTATACGCTGAAAACCATCTAGGCCAGGCATGCCTCATGTCTTTGCAGACATTGAAAAGATTAACACCATCTGTAAGTTCCCAGAGGTAGGGAATCCACTTCAGCATATTCAAAATCCATTAATTATCCAGGCATTGACATTCAGGTTCAGGGTGTGTAGCAGTAACCAGCACTCTCTGTAGAATATTAGGGGTAGGCTTTTAACCCAGTTTCCTGCCTCTAAATCCAAATAATTCCAGTGCCAAGCATGGTGACTAGTGCCAATACTCCACCGCCATCTCTAGCGCTGTATAGTGAAGAAGAGTAGGGTCGATATCGATTAGTTATACAATCCAAACTTGGATAACAATGTATCATAATAAACTAAACATATATATGATGAATAACAGAAAAAACTTGTTAGTCTTATACTAAACATGGTATGAACTCTCTAGTGGGTATTACTCAACATCTCAAAGTAAAAACACAAGAGCATGGTGTCATTTCCCACTCACTTGAGATAATATATAGATATATCATACCAAATGACAATCTTATAACAGCATTTATTACAGCATTAAGCAGTAACAATCATGAGCATAAAAGGTAAAATACTCATAAAAGAGAAATCATGGGAATCTTTTCCCAAACACTTGAGATTATGTATATCATACCACATGAAAATCCCATAACATCATTTATGAAGAAGACTACAAGACAATCCCACCTCTGTGAATTTACAACAATGTAAACAAAAGATTAACTCCTAAGTGCATGAAAAAGTCAAGCGAGAATATCTCTCTCTCTATCTAACAAACTATTCAAGTTGTACAGATAGTAATATTTCTTCATCATAAGGGCAAAAATACAAAATATGCACTCAGGAAAAAACACGTTATAACACAGAGACCAGTTGTGAAAAATAAGCATATAGGAATAAAGTAAGTTCACAAAATCATCTCAGAAGGGTGAATCATAGCAAGATTATATTGTAAGCTTTATGAAGGCTGACTGGACAAAATGGCGATGTCCAGGCTGCGTGACGCAAACCAACTTTTCAATGAAAGCGATTCTCATAATTTTCACACACACAACTTCAATCATGATATTAGTTGCATCAAAGCATTTATCCTAATACATAACATGATATGTTTTATATAATATAATGCTCACCTAAAACGCAGAGAATAAGTGGCTATTAATTAACCCATTAACAATGGGTCACCCGCTGACTTGAAGAAAACATGGCGATTGACGAGACCGCTTTGTCTACCAAGCCTTTGTCTCGCTTAAGCCTTTGTTTCCGGGGCGCGGCCAATCACTGCCTTAATTCAAACGAAAGTTCGTTTCGTTAAGTATCCCATCCTAAGTTTTAATAGCGCGTGAAGCCGTCTGCTGGAAAAGACTGAGGGATGATGACATACATGTCACAGTACCTTATCCACTGCATTAACATGTCCGCCATATAAACAGATGCTGCCTGTTAAAGCCATCTCTGACTTTCTTCAATTGTTAGGTCTATTTTTTAAGACCAATTATATCCACACAACTTGTAGTAACTCACAATGTTGACATGCCATCAGTCATAAACAGGCGTGTGTTTCCCTTTTTGTCTGAAACAAACATCTGTGGTACAACTTGAGTTGGTATGTCAAGGGGAAACATTCTGAGGTGGCATGTCAAGGGCAGTAACTTGAGGTGGCATGTTAAGAGAAAACAATCTGAGGTGGCATGTCAAGGGAAACAACTTAAAGTGGCATGTTAAGAGGAAAGAAAACCAGTGCAAGGCGGTCTGCTGCCAAAATCATCCGCAGCTATGTATTTAACGCAGTATGCGGGATTACAGAGTCCATAACCCCACGGCCACAGAGCTGGGTATCAAACTAAACAGCTGGTTGCACATTGTTTGCATGACGTTGCAACCAACCCCGGCATTTATTGGCCGTTTGTGACTCACTAGGAAATTATACCTTCAATAGCTTGCCTTAGCTTTCTGAATGACAGACACCTCATAACATCAAAATCAACACAAAGCTAATATATATATATATATATATATATATATATATATATATATATATATATATATATATATATATATATATATATATATATATATATATATATTCAGGAATAATTCATACCGAGACTTCGAATGACTTTGGAAATCCTTGATGTTCACTGCCGGAACCTGACTGCATCCAGAGAGACAAATACCCGAGTCCAGCCGGCGGACCAGTCCTGACCGTTCGATGGAGGATCTGCAACAGCTGAAAGTGACAACCTTACAGATGCTGCCCGAGGATGATACTCGGATCCTACACTGCTAATCCATTGTCTGTCTATCTCTAATACTTCCTGCTTTAACCTAGAGATGCCCTCTACTTTACTATTGTAAATAATACAGTGATGCATTATTTTCTTCACGAAACCAGAGTTAAGTTATGTAGTCGGAACTGAGCCCCTAGTGGTTAGCGCCCCTAGGATGAAAAACTGTGAGAAATCAGGGTCCAGGGACAGGAGGGATCGGGAAACTGGTTACACCTATACCTACACCCAGAATATATCCCACGAAATGCAGTGTAGTAATAGCTCCGCTCACCCCACCGATATTACGACAGACACCATACAAGGAAGCACTACGGAGGTGTGAAACAGCAACAGGCATCTCACAAGCCGAAAAATCATAGCTACAAAACCAGATTGACGAGCTGAAGAAGCAAGTCAAGGCACTGCTGACGCCGACTCCGACCAGCGACAACGAACAACTGCTGGCGGACATGAAAGAAATCCAGCACAGCATCTAACAAGGGATGCAGCGCATTGCACAGATGAAGAAGGAAAACAAAGAAGTCCTAAAAGCCATCAAGACGGAGAGAAATACTGAAAGCCAAAAGGGAACAATACCAAAAGAAACAAGCAAAAGACCGCAGAGAAGCCGCAAGCTGGAGCCAAGCCAAAGACGAACCAAGCAACCCATTTTCAATGACGAACAAATTCAGGGGAAACCAGTCTTCAACCAGAGGGAGAGAGAGAGAGAGAGAGAGGACCGACGAAGAATCGAGTTATTGGTAGTTTGATGTGATTGTTCTCGGGCTGACCACAAAACAAGGAAACAAAAGCAAGCAAACCAAAGGATGCGTCCGTATGAGGACTGCATCCTAGCAAAACAGACGAGCCAGAAGTCAACAATGAACAAAGAAACCACCAGAAGAGATTGGCACAAAGGATAACTCGCCGAACAATCCGAATGGGAGATGTTCAAATCAAGCATTTTAAATACTGCAAAAATAACATGTGGAACCACGAAAAAACGCAAAGCACGGATAAAGAAAAGTTGGTTTAACGCAGAAGTAAAGAAAGAGGTAAAAGACAAAAAGGAAAAATTATAAAAAGTGGTTGAAGAGCAAACAGGAATGTGATTACATAGAATATTAAATAGCGAGAAAACATGTGAGTAGAATAGTAAAGAGGGAAAAACAAAAAGACTGAGAAGAGTATGGAGAAATCCTAAATAAAAACTACAAAAAGATAAGTGCAATGCGAACCAGAGGAGAACCCTTTGACCCAACTGAAATAATTAACAGCGAATATGGAGAACCAATAAGTGAACAAAAACAAATCCTAATAAGATGGAAGCAGTATTTCGAATAACTTCTCAACATCCCATCAGATGTCATAGGAATTCAAGAGACCTACACAGATGCCACCGAAGAATTAGAACCAGACATACTAAAAGAAGAAATTATAGAAGCCATCAGATTAACCCAATTGAACAAATCACCGGGACAGGATGAAATACAAAATGAACTAATTAAAGCAGCAAGAGAAGTAGGAACAGCTTGGCTAGATAGACTATTCAACCATGTTTGGGTAGAACAACAGACACCACGAGACTGGGGAAACGCCATAATTATCCCAATTTGGAAAAAAAACAAAACAAAGGCAGCAAAAGAAACTGCACACAATACAGAGGCATTTCACTGTTGAGTCATACTGAGAATATACTTTGCAAAATTCTTGAAAAAAGATTACGAACTACTTCAGAACCCCAGTTAAGCGAAACACAATTTGGATTTAGGAAAAACAAAGGATGCACAGATGCCATTTTTGCTCTTAGACAACTTACAGAAAAATCAATCGTATTCAATGAAACACTCTACTTAGCCAAGAAAAGGCATTCGGTAGAGTAGATAGAAACAAGCTGTGGGAAATCCTTAAACAATATGGATTTGATTGATTGATTGATTGATTGATCTAGGAACCGACATCACAGCATTCGGGACATTCCCATAAGAAACAATATGGAGTGATTAACAAACCTAGTAGAAATTTATACAACAACAATGAATGCATAGTTTTTAGTAGTTTTAGTTTTAGTCGTTGGATCAACATCACGGCACACGGTTTAACCCATAAGTGCTCCGTTTTCCTCCTAAATCAAACCTGAGTCTGGAGAAACTCAGCTCAATGCACGAACTCCGTTGCACTCGGCGAGGATCATGAAATACCTTTGGGTAGATTTTTAACTCGAAATTTTGCCCGGGCAGCGCCGTTAGGCTACTCTTTTTCGATTTCCAACTGCCAAGGGATTTTTTTACGTGCGCAACAATACAACGGGCGTCCGATCTCACTACCCAGAGACCAGGGGAAATTTTATTACTGGAAGTCCAGGTGGATTTTTTAAATAAAACCCGGTCCTCACCGGGGCCTGAATCCTGGACCTCCAGCACTCGAGGCGGACACCATACCTCGAGACCGCTCAGCCCCCCCCCCCCCCCCCCCAATGAATGCATAATGAGAGCAACTGGAGGACACTCAGAACCCTTCACCAAAAGATCTGGAGTATGACAAGGTTTATGTCCCCTCTCTTGTTCATAACGTATGTATACACAACATATGTAAAGAAACCAGCCAAATAGAGACAGCAAAAATACCGCATGACGAGAACACAGAAGAAGAAGCATCTGCAAATCTAACCATTAGAGAACTCCTGTTTGCGGACGACCAACACTAATAGCAGAATCAGAAGCTGAATTACAAGATCACATGAATATTCTAAACGAAATGTGTAGGGAACATAACATGAAAATTAGTACAAGCAAAACAGAGGTGAGTACTATAACTAAAGAAGAACAAACAACAACAGTTATCAGTTATCAGTTGGGGTATCTTCGCTGCACTCCGGACATGTCCATAGGTGCTCAGATCCTCCCTCCAGCATATGCATCAGCGTCCGGTGGCTAATAGTGCCAGTTCTGTGTTGGTTGACGAGGCGCTTTGTTTTCCCGATGTACCTCTCGCGTCTGGCTGTGCCGATTCTTACTCCCAGGTCTTTCATCCTGGACAGCGATGTGGAATCATTGACGTCAAAGTCCTCTGTTCTCGCCATATCTTTAAGGACGTTAATAACATCGGCACGATCCATGGGCTGGCCATCTACAGGGGGTGCAGAGCCAGCCAGTTTGTCAGATCGTTCATTTCCCTCGACTCTCGCATGTCCCGGGACGAAGATGAAGGTGACTTTACGGACAACAGACTTCCGCAGCGATTCAGTCCACTGTCTACGTACAGATCCAGCTTCGACCTTCTGAATCATGCTCATTGAATCACTTAGTACACACACGTTGGTATAAAGCTGTGACTCCAGCCATATGAAAGCCTGTGTAACTGCCATCACCTCCATCGTCATGCTGCTCGTGGTCATAGAGTGGGCACCACTGGATTCTTGAACGGTTCGGCCCGCTGAACGGGCTGTAAATGCCCACGCACTTCTCTGCTGCTTTACAACCGATCCATCTGTATAGATGAGCACTTCGGGGCTATCTGAGTGTTCATAGGTGAGCGCGTTAACTTCTGCATTGACAGCGGCAGGGTTCTGCTCTCTGCACCGTCTGTCGAGTGTGATAATGCAGGAGAAAGTGCACTTAAAAGCTGGAGGCACCGGCACCCATTCCTTGCCGGGGTTGATACTGGTAAGACTGCAGACCTGTCTGACGACATCTTCCGCCCGACCCATCCATGATTTGCCCCTCTTTAGCCTGTCACCCTTTTCTCTGAATATAGCGTCATGCAGAGGGTGCTGCTCATCTGCACTTATTTTTAAGTATGCACGAGCAAAACAGACGAGCAAAACAGACGAGCCAGAAGTCAACAATGAACAAAGAAACCACCAGAAGAGATTGGCACAAAGGATAACTCGCCGACCAATCCGAATGGGAGATGTTCAAATCAAGCATTTTGTTAAATACTGCAAAAATAACATGTGGAACCACGAAAAAACGCAAAGCACGGATAAAGAAAAGTTGGTTTAACGCAGAAGTAAAGAAAGCGGTAAAAGACAAAAAGGAAAAATTATAAAAAGTGGTTGAAGAGCAAACAGGAATGTGATTACATAGAATATTAAATAGCGAGAAGACATGTGAGTAGAATAGTAAAGAGGGAAAAACAAAAAGACTGAGAAGAGTATGGAGAAACCCTAAATAAAAACTACAAAAAGATAAGTGCAATGCGAACCAGAGGAGAACCCTTTGACCCAACTGAAATAATTAACAGCGAATATGGAGAACCAATAAGTGAACAAAAACAAATCCTAATAAGATGGAAGCAGTATTTCGAACAACTTCTCAACATCCCATCAGATGTCATAGGAATTCAAGAGACCTACACAGATGCCACCGAAGAATTAGAACCAGACATACTAAAAGAAGAAATTATAGAAGCCATCAGATTAACCCAATTGAACAAATCACCGGGACAGGATGAAATACAAAATGAACTAATTAAAGCAGCAAGAGAAGTAGGAACAGCTTGGCTAGATAGACTATTCAACCATGTTTGGGTAGAACAACAGACACCATGAGACTGGGGAAACGCCATAATTATCCCAATTTGAAAAACAAAAAAACAAAAAAAAAAACAAAGGCAGCAAAAGAGATTGCACACAATACAGAGGCATTTCACTGTTGAGTCATACTGAGAATATATTTTGCAAAATTCTTGAAAAAAGATTACGAACTACTTCAGAACCCCAGTTAAGCGAAACACAACTTGGATTTAGGAAAAACAAAGGATGCACAGATGCCATTTTTGCTCTTAGACAACTTATCCCTTTGTATCCTGAATTATTTTATCTATAACTTTGTAACCATTTTATGTTTCTAAATGGTATATTTTAATACATATACAACTAAGATATGAGTCTGGGAAAAAAAAAATGTTAACAATAATATTTTACAATTTGTTTTTTGGGACTTTAAAGTACCAACAGGAACCAACACATAATTTTTTTTTTTTTTTTAATTGTTTTATGAAAAAATCTGCTTATGTGCATATCTATACATGGTATTCATAAAAGCAATTCTTTTTTTCATTGCAGCACAAAAATACATTGCAAAATGAACATTTTGAATGTGGTTTGGACTGGATTTTTTTTTGTAGAGCACATTTCACACCTTCCCCTTTCTTGAACAAAGGTAGGCCAGTGAGCTCCTAGGTTTTGTCCTCTGATGTCTTTAGACACAGAAAAGTTGTTCTTCCTTCTCTTCTTTGGCTGCTCTGGTGTGGTGTGGTTTCCCTGAGCAATTAGTCCCATCGCTAAGTTTCTTCGAAACTCAAGTAGTGTTGATTCATGGTGGATCTCTTTGTAAATTACAAAAGCATTGACGTATGCCATTTCAATCATTGCAAAAAACAATATATGCCACCACTTTTTGGACTTTCTATCAGGATCATATAATGATCGGAGCATATCTGCCTTGTCCACGCCTCCCATTGAGGAATTGTAGTCCCCAACTATAGCAGGTGCTACAACGTCTTTTCTAGTCCCGTTCCGCTCTTGTCGACTCAGAGTTGTAGCTTCATTGCCACTGGTAGTTTGACAAAAGGTGAACACATTTATTGTCTCTCCACTTGAAGAAGGTAATACCTTGCTCTGTAGAGCTGTAGTCAAAATCTCCCCTTTGTAACTTCTTATCCTCTTGAAGCTTAGGGAGATGCTTCCTATTGGATCTAACAGTTCCACATGCAAATATCTTGTTTGCCTTCATGTGCTCAAACAGTTCTACAGATGTAAAATAGTTATCCATCATGACCACATAGCCACATCCTCTCAAACTGTGGGTCAGTCTATCAACTATACTGCCTCCCAATCCAAATCTGGCTTTGGAATTATTTGTGTCTTGAGATTTCCCTTGATAAATTTCAAACTCATAGACATAGCCAGTCATATCGGCTCGACACCAAATTTTATAACCCCGCTTTATTGGTTTCATGGGGTTATACTGCTTCAGCGATGAACGCCCTTTGAAGAGAACCATGCTCTCATCTATGCTCTGAACTTCATTAGGTAGTCTGAGCATCTGAAAATTGCGATTCAGGTCCTGAATAAGAGGTCTAATCTTGAACAGTTTGTCACAATTGTCCTTCGGAATTGCACTATTATCATTTACATGAAGATTCGCAAGAATCTCAAAGTATCTGTCACGCTGCATAGCTTTAGGTACAATTGGAGTAGAAAAATCCATGTCGCTTGACCAGTAATGTCTCATGTGTGGTAACCTATGGTAGCCGAAAAAGAAATGCAGACCCATAAATGAAAGCATTTCTCTTGTGTCAACAGGTTTCACTCTTAACTGTTTTTGTTGAATGTACAAGTTTGTTTGAAAAACTACATTTTCAATTGTGGATTCTGATAGCACAGTGAGAAATATATCTGCTGCAGTCTCTTTTCCCACAAAATGCTGGAGAACTGGCCCAACCTCCTTAGAGAAAACTGGCAGACTCTTTGAGATTGGTTTCTTTCTCCAGTTCCTTTGGATTACTGAAAATGTCTCCTCATCACTGGAACTAGTATCAGAAAGTTGCACATTCTGAGATTCAGAAGAACCGGCAACATTAGGGTTGTTCTCTAGTTCCTCATCCGAGCTGCTCTCTACTGGTGTATCAATATCAGATGGGAGATCTTCTTCTAAGGCAATGACAATTTCTTCCTCAGTCAGATATTTTCGTTTACAGGCCATGACACCTAGAAAAAAAAATAAAAAAATCATATAAACACACACAAATTATACTGGTACTTGCTAAGTCAATCAATGATGATGATTAGGTCAATAATCACATGATGATGATTAGGTTCAAAATAAGTCAATCACATGGTGATGATTAGGTTCAAAATAAGTCAATCACATGATGATGATTAGGTTCAAAATAAGTCTATCACATGATGATGATTAGGTTCAAAAATGTTAACTTTTCTCACATCCCTTGGTTTACCCCCGACCTGGCGGTACTTATAAGTACCATGACATATTTTAGTGCGTACAATTAAAAATAAACTATCAATTTAGAAGACACATATATCAAATGCTTACCTGTATAATACTGTAGTTGATTAAAAATCTGTAGCACCAACAAACTGTAAAATAACGATCAAATAGTAGACGTCATGCAGGCAGTGTCCAGTCCCTATTTCAAGATGGATGACTAATGAAACTCGACACAAAGAAAATGTATTGCGCATGCCCAGATCGCTTCCAAACATTCACGCCACCTACCTGGGAAACAAGCAATGTTATTTTAGATAGACCTTTAAGTACCGTCAGGATTCGTGATCAGATTGTAAAAATATAGCCATTTGAAGTGAGTGGTACTTAAAAGTACCGTCAGTAAAGAAAAGGTTATAGAAAAATCAATCGTATTCAATGAAACACTCTACTTAGCCAAGAAAAGGCATTCGGTAGAGTAGATAGAAACAAGCTGTGGGAAATCCTTAAACAATATGGAGTGATTAACAAACCTATGTAGAAATTTATACAACAACAATGAATGCATAGTTTTTAGTTAGTTTTAGTTTTAGTCGTTGGATCAACATCACGGCACACGGTTTAACCCATAAGTGCTCCGTTTTCCTCCTAAATCAAACCTGAGTCTGGAGAAACTCAGCTCAATGCACGAACTCCGTGGAACTCGCGAGGATCCTGAAATACCTTGGGTAGATTTTTAACTCGAAATTTTGCCCGGGCAGCGCCGTTAGGCTACTATTTTTCGATTTCCAACTGCCAAGGAATTTTTACGTGCGCAACACGGGCGTCCGATCTCACTACCCAGAGACCAGGGGAAATTTTATTACTGGAAGTCCAGGTGGATTTTTTAAATAAAACCCGGTCCTCACCGGGGCCTGAATCCTGGACCTCCAGCACTCGAGGCGGACACCATACCTCGAGACCGCTCAGCACCCCCCCCCCCCCCCCCCCCCCCAATGAATGCATAATGAGAGCAACTGGAGGACACTCAGAACCCTTCACCAAAAGATCTGGAGTATGACAAGGTTGTGTCCCCTCTCTTGTTCATAACGTATGTATACACAACATATGTAAAGAAACCAGCCAAATAGAGACAGCAAAAATACCGCATGACGAGAACACAGAAGAAGAAGCATCTGCAAATCTAACCATTAGAGAACTCCTGTTTGCGGACGACCAAGCACTAATAGCAGAATCAGAAGCTGGATTACAAGACCACATGAATAGTCTAAACGAAATGTGTAGGGAACATAACATGAAAATTAGTACAAGCAAAACAGAGGTGAGTACTATAACTAAAGAAGAACAAACAACAACAGTTATCAGTTATCAGTTATCAGTTGGGGTATCTTCGCTGCACTCCGGACATGTCCATAGGTGCTCAGATCCTCCCTCCAGCATATGCATCAGCGTCCGGTGGCTAATAGTGCCAGTTCTGTGTTGGTTGACGAGGCGCTTTGTTTTCCCGATGTACCTCTCGCGTCTGGCTGTGCCGATTCTTACTCCCAGGTCTTTCATCCTGGACAGCGATGTGGAATCATTGACGTCAAAGTCCTCTGTTCTCGCCATATCTTTAAGGACGTTAATAACATCGGCACGATCCATGGGCTGGCCATCTACAGGGGGTGCAGAGCCAGCCAGTTTGTCAGCTCGTTCATTTCCCTCGACTCTCGCATGTCCCGGGACGAAGATGAAGGTGACTTTACGGACAACAGACTTCCGCAGCGATTCAGTCCACTGTCTACGTACAGATCCAGCTTCGACCTTCTGAATCATGCTCATTGAATCACTTAGTACACACACGTTGGTATAATGCTGTGACTCCAGCCATATGAAAGCCTGTGTAACTGCCATCACCTCCATCGTCATGCTGCTCGTGGTCATAGAGTGGGCACCACTGGATTCTTGAACGGTTCGGCCCGCTGAACGGGCTGTAAATGCCCACGCACTTCTCTGCTGCTTTACAACAGATCCATCTGTATAGATGAGCACTTCGGGGCTATCTGAGTGTTCATAGATGAGCGCGTTAACCTCTGCATTGACAGCGGCAGGGTTCTGCTCTCTGCACCGTCTGTCGAGTGTGATAATGCAGGAGAAAGTGCACTTAAAAGCTGGAGGCACCGGCACCCATTCCTTGCCGGGGTTGATACTGGTAAGACTGCAGACCTGTCTGACGACATCTTCCGCCCGACCCATCCATGATTTGCCCCTCTTTAGCCTGTCACCCTTTTCTCTGAATATAGCGTCATGCAGAGTGTGCTGCTCATCTGCACTTATTTTTAAGTATGCACGAGCTCTCCAGATCTTGATCCTGTGTTCCATTGTCGGGAAGTCAAGGAGGTATCTCATTGCTACACAGCTGGTGTCTCTCGTGCAGCCCAAAATGATGCGCATGGCTTCGTTTTATACCTTTTCAAGTCTTCCAATCTGTGTAGGGCTGACAGTGAGGATGGCCAGGGCATACTCGATGCGTGAAAGCACAAGTCCTTGGAACAGAAGTATTAGCAGTCTTTGCTCGATATTGGCAGTCGCCATGACTCTCATTGCTGACAAACCTTTTCGAGCCTTCGTTATGACATAATCGACATGATCTCTGAAGGACAGGCTACGATCAAGCCTAGCGCCAAGATATGTCATTGACTGGGTTCTACTCAAACTGCTCCCATCTATTCTTACTGCCGGCAGGTCTGTTTTCACAATATGGTTGTTTAGTGAGAACCATGTAACCGTTGCCTTTGCAGGGTTGACAAGGGCATCGGCATCAGCACACCATGAGGAAATTCGATCTAGTTCGCCCTGCATATCATTGGCAACCGCCTGTCTATCTCGACCCTGTCGATACACGAGGATGTCGTCAACGAATGACAGAGTCCTACCCCTCCCGTCCAACTGTTGTTCAGTGATCGGCACCGTATACACGTTGAATAGTACTGGTGACAGTGGTGAACCCTGCGGCAATCCTGGACATATCGTTATCGGCTCAGAAGACCAACTCCCGCATCTTAGCACCACCTTCCTTTGGAGCAGAACTGCAGCTATCCATCGTACAAGGTGAGGGTGCACTTTCAGTCTGAGGAGGGTTTGCATCAAGTGCTCGAACGATACTCTGTTATATGTGTCCTCTAAGTCTATGGCGGCCGCACATGTCTCTTCTCTGACCTGAAATCCTTCGTAAACGTCTTGAGCAAAGACAGCCGCATTCAGCCATGACTCTTTGTTGCGTCTGTATCCTCCAAGTGTGGGCGGGAAGCAGCCGAGCTGTTCCAAGTACCAAGCAAGTCTGTGTGCGACAATTTTCTCCAGTAGCTTGCCAACAGTATTCTGCATCGTAATGATTCTATAGCCGCTTATCTTGGAATGGTCTTTGTTCGGTTTTGGCAGCGGCAGCAAGTAGCTGTGTAGCCATTCTTCTTTGACCTGACCCCTCTGGATACTGGTGTTGAATTCTCTGGCCAGTTCTTCCATGTCATCATCTGATATCACCAGTAGGTCACCATATCGGATGCCGTCTGGGCCTGGGGCGGTGTTAGGTGATTTCTTGAGCATCGCACGCAATATATCGCACAACAAACAACAACAATTCACCTAAACGAACATCTCTTTAAACAAGTAAAGAGTTTCAAATACCTAGGAAGTATAATATCATCAAATGGCAGATCAGAAAAACGAGATCGAAAATAGGTACAATAAGGTAAACCAACTCATTGGACAAATGGCACCGATACTAAAGAACAAACATATATCAATAACTACTAAGAATGCACTTTACAACACAATCTTCCTACCAACTCTATGCTACCAATGCCAAACCTAAACAATGACAGAAAAAGAGAAAAGAAAAATCACAACAGAAATGAAATTCCTGAGAAGAATACTCAACGTATGAAGAAGAGATAAGATCAGAAATGAAGAAATCAGGACTAAAGTGGGGGGGGGGGGGGGGGGGGGGGGGCGGGCTAAAACAACACTAGATTTTATTAGAAAGCAACAAGTCAAATGGTTTGGCCAAGCAAATAGGTTACCAGTCAACAGCATACCACAACAAGCAATGATGTACAGACCAGAGGGAAATAGAGGAAGAGGCCGACCACGTAAACATTAGACGGGGAGAATAGCAGAATTCATGGGAATATCGATATATGAAGCCCATAATCGGGCACCCTCACGATGTTTATACTTCACCTCGACACCGCAAGGTACAAGAGGAACACAATGAGATGAGATGAGCACTTGATCCTTTTCTCGTTGCAAATAACAAATATTAGTCAGTGTTTTTGTCATCTTGCAAAAGGCTACTTTCGTCATGGCGATTCTTGTTCTAATAGGAGAGACTGATGAGTGTAGCTGTGTAATTGGGAACATGACGGTTAAGTAAACATTTGATGCAAGAGCGTCCAGCATATGCAGAACCGAGAAAATTACTTTGGTAAACATAGGCTCCATTTAAGAATAAACTCTGAAAAGTCAGAGACGTTAAAACACTTTAAATGACTACTGTTTTCTTTAAATGAATTCAAGTTTGATATATGAATCAACACGAAGTAGACGAAGATTTGTCACGCTAAAAATATGATGTACGCTGAAATTTAAACCACAAATGCATACATGTTGTCATATATTTTTGAAGGGAGTGGGAGATCATTAATTTACCCACTTACTTAGCTTAAAAGTAGATTAAGATAGTAATTTAAACGTAATAACAGCTAATTGTAAACTAGGATAAAAAGTTTAGATAGTAATAGTACCATTTAGTTTGTTATATTTCACTTTGTTTCAGTTCACTTGAGTTCATTCCACCTTAATGAACCAGTCCATTTAACAAACATTGTTCATTTAGTATTATGATTAGTTTACACCGGATATGATAAAAGGATTATACAAATAAACATACATCATTTACACCATTTAGAGTAAAAATATCAATCATATATTTTTTTTTTTCATTTAAAAACATTATTTATAATTTTGTTATATTTCACATTACCCATGTTAGAAAGGTACATAATTTATTACATTTCACATTACCCATTTTAGAAAGGTACATAACTCATCTCACATCAATTTCATTTTAAATAGGTAGATTACTTCCCTTTAAATTAGATTAAAGTAGATAACACATTAAATACATATTTATAGAACTAGTATTAGTATTCCAGTATTTAGAGTATTATTTCAGTAGAATGTAGTCATTAATAATATCAGGGTACAAACCATCAACCCTTTTTCTTACATGTAAATAGTTTGTAAATACATGACTCGTGCAGCAATTTACGCACAGTCATTAAGCTCAACTTTCTCAAACTGAGCCAATCTTGTACAGTGTCACTCCAAGGTTTTTAAATAATTGTGAGGGTAAAAGATGTGTGACAGAAGTGTGAAAACGAGAGCGGATGTAAAATATACAGGAGAGAGTGAGATCAGTCAGCGGATTTTTTCTGCCGCTCAACGCGATGTTTTTAATTTTTTGTCTGCGTCAGCTGTTTGCTTTCAATGTTGAAAATGTGCTGTCTTGAATGTGTTGTGTGTAGTTTAGTGTAGATCTTAGAGAAAGTATTTTAAGTTTCATAAGACGGAAACGTAGTCACGAATTAGTGTTATACACTTGTTTGTGGCCACATTTAACCGAATTATGGCACTTGAAAACTAACTTACATACACATTATAGATAGATACACATGTTAGAAGTTAGATTATACTATTAGTTAGATTCAAACACACAAACATCCAGGAAAACAAACATGTAAATTGCATACATTTTTGGTAGATCAGAGGGAGATAACTCTGGGGTCAGGGGACACAATAGACAACGAAACTCTAACTTAACAGTGAAAGATAACTTTACACGCGGAAGCGAGATAGGTAAAGCCTGTCGCACACAGCTTGTGTAATGGTTGTTTAATATTATATGGGGGACATGAAGCAATTCATGTGTTGACCCTAAGAAAGTCAACTTTGTATGGGTAGTGAGTTAATTTACTATTTGAGGGCAGGTCTTATAAGACAATGGTCCGGTTCAGACATACCTCTAATGAATATAATATTGCGATTGAGAAGAGGGCTCACGCCAACCAGACAAGTTTGTGGCGATTGCCAGTAGCCAAGTAAAGTGATACTACATTGTGACAATAGTCAGTAGAAGTCTATTGGGTTACCCAAAACCAGGTTATCAGCAGTCTTTGACAAAAATTAGATACACTAATTTTTTATAAACCTCTTGCGTCACAACCAATAAGTCAAAGTTGATGACGCAACACAGGAGGGGAGGGTGTGTGTCAAAGACTGAAGTATAGAGGTCTGAGGTCTGCCTCAAGATAGAAGACCACCGGGAAGAGTGGTCAACCTCAAGTAGATCTGAGGTAACACAGTGCCCCGATATGAGGGCAGGGTAGGTGATAGGAAGGGTGACTATTAACTAGTTCTCTCATGAGTATAATTTATAACTGGTCACGGCAGAATCACGCCTACGTGATAGCCACGGAGAAGTGGATTGCCACTCAATAGGAGACGGCTGCTATAAGCGTGCTGAGTGTGACAGCACGCAAAAAGCCGAAGGACGCACAAGGTCCTTCCGCGTGCTGTGTAGCCACGTGAGTAGGAAAGTCAGACTGGGGACTGACTTCGTAGCGAGTGCACCGTTTAGTGTCGGTGGGGTTTTATGTAGCCAAGTAGATAGAGATTAGCAATAGGGTTAGGAAACTAGTGATAGGCAATTCTGTGGCTTTGTGTGTGATTTGATAGCGACTGTTTTGTAAATGTAAAGAGCCAACGGCAATAAAATGTATCATCCATTTCCTCTCACACGACTTGCAAGTTCCTTGTGTGGTGCGAGAGAAGTAATCCTGTGATGCCTGAAACATCGGTTGTTGACAGGCTCTAAACTTTGCAGTTTCCGCCATGTCTATAATTTATTGCTTTGTTCTGCCTAAAAATATAATTGCAGTTAGTCTGATCCGCGTAAGCTTGTCAGTCCCTGATCTGCAAATATACAACAGAGCATGTGCAATATTAAAAACACCCTATGTGATGTCTGTCTGTCAATGCTGGAAAAGCCAAAGGCAGCAGGCACTGAAGTAACCAGAATTAATTCCTAGTAAAGAAAAGAATCTGAAATTAGACAGAGTTTTCCCAACGGATAAGATTTTCCGGTGGTTGATGAAATGCTGTTAAGTTCAGACTCCACAGGAAAAGAACACCTTCTCTGGAAGAGAAGTAGTGTTGGTAGAGTAGATACACACTATATATTTCTCCTGAAGCATCTCTCTCTGAAGTATAAGCCTATTTGAACATGGCCCCCTTCTTCAGGAGGAATGATCAGTCACCTACTCTTATTTATCTGTTAATGTCATTCATATCATGTGGCTGTCAATCAATATAAGAAAATGACAATGTTCAAAATCTAAAGATGTTGTGATTGTTTTATGTAACTTTTTAATTACACAATGTATTATTTAATTGTTTAATTTATTTATGGGAACCATCCAGGACGTAGCCGACAATATGTCATATATTTTTGAAGGGAGTGGGAGATCACTGTAGTGCATGCCCCATCTCTAACAAAAGAAGTAGAGCCCCATCCTCTTCTATCTTCAATAACCCCAGAATATGAACCTTGAGTTATCTGCAGGCCTCGTTCTATTAAGTATGTCTAGGAGATATAGATTATGGCCCTGGTGAGAATGGTAATTACTAACTGGGAATCTGCCCCTTCTCCAAGGATTCTTTAGCTCTGGAGCCCCCTTTTATTTTATCAAATCTGAGGAAAGTCTGGAGAATTTTCTCAGCCTGATTTAGATGAAGAAAACATGGATATTGAGCAGTTGATAGATCTAGAGTCTTCTCTCCCCCATTTTAGTAAGTCATTATGAGTTAATTTATTTTTAAACAATCAAACACATAATCAATCACATTAGATTCTGACAACATGATGTACAAAGAAGTTGTTGACTCACAGATAGGTTTGAACTGATAAATTAACAGAAGGTCAATTCATGTTAATCATTTATTGACTGGGCCTGAGCCTTCTGGTCAGTACATACATCTCTATTGTGATTTACACAAAATAATAGAAAAGTTGCACATTGGACCATTGTCCCAGACAATCAATCAAGCATTAATATATGAGATGTCAACAAGTGTGAAACATAGTAAACATTTTTATGTTGTACATATTAAGTGTGATGGTGATGAATCAACAAGTAACTGTCAGTTTCCTGAAATTGGGTGTGGTGTGTACCAATGAAAATGTAACCTGGTGACTGGAAGATTAGGTAAGCCAGGGTCCATTGACTGATGGATCCACTTCAGGTCTGCCCGTATAGCTCCACTGAAGGCCTCCCCATACTTTGCTCATGGCCAAGTCATCCTCCATCTCACTTGTGGTTCATCTCTTTCTCTCGGCTTCCCTCTTTCAGGTCTGATTTAGGTGGTTAGTTTGCTGATGTGTTGGGTGGTTGTTGGTATGTAGCCACCAAGATCACTGATGAATATTCACATAAATATATACATTCCTACCAATACAATCTTTTAAAAGTAGGTAAAAGAAACCTAAATTCCTGAAGTAGGAACTAGTTCCCCTCCCCTCCTTTTCTCTCTAAGCTAGTGTTGGGTTAATTTGGGGTGGTCAGAGTTTATCACACGGTGTACGCCTTGTCTCAGTTGGTACCTGCTGTATGTAAGTTCTCATTTGACCTGGGGTCAGTGAACGTGTACAGTAAGACAGTGACAAGAGTGAGAATATGTCAAGATGCATGTAAATAAATGACATACATCTATAACATTTCTTCCACTCAGTGGTGTTTATTGCGTGTATAAATAATTCTCTGTGTTTTCCCAATTAACTTCTTCTTCTTCTTGTGTCTAATAACTCTCTCCCATTATCTATTGTTGTTGTGTTGAGTGGTGTGTTGTGTGGTGATGAGTGGTGTTGAGTGGTGTTGTGTTTTAAGTTATGTTGAGTAATGAGTTAAGTTCACTTCGTGTGATGGAGTTCCACGAAGCTCAACCCTTCTGATGCAATGCAGTTCATAAGTGCTCTTATCTAATTAAATTTGACATAAATATAAATATTAGTTCCATCAAACCCTATTTCCTCAATAGATGAAGCAGAAAGGAAAGATTGATTTCTCTTTCAGCTTTCTAGATTGTAAATAGGCATAGATAAGTCTGTTTTAGAACAAGGCAATTATTCTAGTACACGAACTGTCATTTCAGCTGTAGGTAGTGATAGCATCTTTTATCAGTGTTTCTGGTGAAATGCACAAGATTGCTTTAGAATCATCACTTCTCACAGTTGTTTAGAATAGAATGTAGTAGTATAATGCACTTCTTAAAGTTAATAATTATCTCTAAGAGTATCAGAGATTGCAGTTTCATCTAAGAGAATATTAGAGAGTCATTTTGCCCGGGAACGGCTCTGCGTCGTTAGAATCTACAGTCAAGCATTTTTACATTTCAGAGGTTTTAATTAATAATAATACATTTCAATTGACATTACAAACACGGGTTACCATTACTTGATACCTGATACATCGTGTTCTTAGTCTAATCTCGGGAATCACAAGCTTACCTGGGATCCAGACATTCTGCCTCCTCTATTTGAAAATTTGGTCACACAATTTCTGACGTCTATTCGCCAGGCATGTTTTCGCAAGAGTGCGCTGCTTATCATAATCTATACCGGCGTTGGCGCGAAAGCCGTGTCACGTGTCTGTTTCGTCCAATGGTCTTCCGAGCTTCGTCTGATGAAATCTTTCTAAGAATCCACGTCATCTGTCACTTATGGAGTTCCAGTTTCGATGTTAAGTTTTAAGTCCTAGTCTCCGTTTGCGGTTGTGAAGTCAATTTCTTTTAATGTTGTTTCCTCTTTTTGCGGCAGGTGTTGGTAAATGAATAATGGTGGTTAGCGTTATGCTACACATGTGTCATTGTGAATGTGATGGTGTGTGCCCATGTTTGCCATACGGCGGCACCTACTTTACTAATCCACCGATGAGTGTCCAGTCTACTGCGCTCTGCTTGACGCCCTGATCCACTGATTCCATTTAAGCTGTAATTCCACTCTAGGTTTTTCCGCCCGGTTACTTCACTGCGGTATTATCATCAACAGATCCCTCTCCTGACTCATAGCTGTCTCACGCTCATATCATCGCGTCCAGAGGTCACCTCACACAGATCCTTAGAAAAACACGTCCTTGTTCGAAATCCCAATCACAGCCTCTCCCGTTGCTGTCCAATTACGTTGTCCACATTCTCCTTGGATTCCTTTGTTGACGTCCACTTTCGTGTCCGAGTGGGGAATTCCCATTTTCCAATTTATACTTTTCGTGGTGGGTCGTGCCGCCGTATGGCAATGTTGAAGTAAAATACATAACCTTAATGTTTAGAGAACATTGAAACAGCATGAGAAGTCAATTCAAAAACTAGAAGTCTATTCACAAACTAAGACAAAAAGACAGTGTTCAGTCTGTGCTCATCATAATTGGCACCTTTCCGTCTTGGCAGACGATAGTTTGGTACACTCTGCTTCAAAAAGGCTTAATAACTACGACCCATGGCGGTGGCGAGTGTGGCTGATAAGGCCAATTCGTGCTGCAAATGTTTGTCCACAGTGGATGCATGTGGAAACATGGTCATTTCCACCATCATGCACCATCTTACGTCTCTCACGCTCTGTGTGTGCTTTATCTGCAATCATTTTCTCCTTTGTCTTTATTCCATTTCTGATAGTTGCCCTCCATGTTACACGTTCAGCTGTGACTTGCTCCCAGTGTGCATTATCAATGCCTGTATCAATCATGTCCCGCTTACACACATCTTTATATCGTAGTAGAGGCCGACCCTGAGCTCTCCTACCCATCTGTAATTGACAACAACAAAAAAAGATGTCCTTTGGTATTCTACCACCATCCATCCTCCTGACGTGTCCTATTCATCTAAGTCTACGAAGACTGAGCATATAGTAAACCGCCACACAGTGGCGTCACTGGGGTTGGTGTCACCCAGTGCGGTAAACTCTTGGTGTCACCCCTCTAGACTTTCACCATGGTCTTCTTCCGAGTGTTCATGTACCATATATAATCGCATATAGTAATGTTTGTAAAATAAGTCAAAAAGTTAATAAGGATATAAGAAAGAAAACAAATTGAACAATAAAACTTCAATACTTCAGGTAAAACATAAATAAAGAACTTCGACAAACTCGGACAAAGTTAAATTTTTGTTATTTTGCTATGTCTGCTTTGTCAAATTTGCAATTTTTTTTATTTTGGTGTCACCCCTTGATGGTGTCACCCGGTGCGGCCCGCACCCCACGCACCCCCCTAGTGACGCCCCTGCCGCCACACAACCTGATCTTTCCAATACTTCATTATTTCAAGTGATTTTGTCTTGCCACTTAATACCAAGTATTCTTCGCAGACACCGCATATGAAAGCGGTTTAAACGTTTCTCTTGGTGTGAGTAAGTTGTCCAGGTTTCACTGCCATAAAGAAGAGTACTCTTCAAGCATGCAAGTACATTCATTTCTCATATGTTAATATTGTTTCGGTAATGCTATTGACCAGTTGAGAGTGTTTCTCAGTTTTTGTTCTAACTCTGGCGGTTGAAAAGATGGCGTCGTGTTTATGTTGAATGTTGGACTAAGACACACTCTCAGTTTGGTAATGTTGAATATTGTACACTACATCCCGCAATAGGTAAAAGTTATTATGCCTTTTTAAAGCACAAACTGTCGTCTGTCAAGACGGCAAGGTGCCAATCAATGAGATGTACTACATCATTCATTTATCGTTTAAAGGTGTTGAATATCGCAACTGGGAGAAAAGGGGGCGGGGGGTGTTCAGTGAGCAAGTGGCTAATGAGCCTGCCTCGCGTTCCGATCCGAAACTTGTGGAATATGGGTTCGATTCCGGTCTCGCTATTCGGTCAAAGGCGCAGTTCCCTCAGAACTCCTGGGGGTCGTCGCTTTAGCTACGCAGTCCGTGCTCTGTTCGACGCAATCGGCAGGCTGCTATGTGAAAAGAGACCGAGCAAATAGGATAAAACCCCGGTGCGATGAAGTTGATCCACTCTTTCAGCTCCACCCCTCCGCCATTTTAGGCATTTTGATAATGATTTTCAAATTGGGTATTTACTCATGAGACCACCATAGATAGATAGGCCTTGAAAAACCAAATCCAACAGTACCACAATGATGCCTGTATGTCAATTGGAAGTGAAGATACACATATTTAAGTGTAGGGATTTTGAACAAAGAAATGCACAGGATTCCGCCCTCAGAGAAAGTTTCCTTTGTGTTCCAATCAAAGTGACAGCTGAATTGATCAAAATTTGTTTTATTACTCATTGACATTCATTCATTTATTCATTCATTCAGTAGCATGTGTTTTGCAGAACCTCACTCCCATAACAACCTTCAGGAAAACTTGACGGTCATAAGCAAGATGTCTCGCATCTGATACACTCATCTGGAGATCATCTGCCACATCCTGCACCCATCTTCTCTTTGGCCTTCCTCTTCCTCTCTTCCCATACATATACCCCTCCATTATTGTTCTCTCCACACCACCTCTTGGAGTGGCATTATTGGAAAGCACGGAGTCGGAAATTGTAACAGCAATGGACTCCTCCTCCTTCAGACATGTGCCGAACACGATCTCCTGATTACCAACACAATTTTCCGTCTCCCCATGAGAAATAGGACATCGTTTATGCACCCTCGCTCGAAACACTGGCACCTAATTGACTATGTCATCGTCAGGAGAAGTGACAGACAAGACGTTCGGGTAACAAAATCCATGTGTGGTGCCGAATGTTGGACAGACCATCGTCTCATTGTCTCAAAAATTAACATTCACATCAGGCCACCACGGCGTCCTCAAGGGGTACAGATGCAAAAAAAAAACTAAATGTCACCCACCTAAACAGCAAGAAAATGCAGCAGTCGTTTGAAAATATGCTGGAAGATCGCCTCAAGCCCAATGCTGCTGCTAAACAGGATACAAAGACAGAGTGGAGAGCCCTAAAGGACATAATTTACAACACTGCTATAGAAATCCTGGGTCCAGCCTCCCGAAAGCATAAAGATTGGTTTGATGAAAATTCCGAAGACATCAACCAATTGCTAGCCGAGAAACATCTTCTCCTCAAGGCACATTTGAATGACCCGAAGTCAACATCAAACAAACAGGCCTTCAAGAACATTCAGAGAGTAGTGCAGCAGAAACTTCGGCACATGATATGAAAAACTTCTACGACTCACTGAAAGTGGTCTATGGTCCTACATCACCAGGCATAGCTCCCCTCCTCAGTGCAGATGGGGGAACATTGATCACCGATAAGAAAGAAATCCTTCAACGCTGGGCAGAGCATTTCAGCAACATCTTAAATGCAACTTCCTTCTTCGATGATGAAGCCATCAACTGCCTGCCTCAAGTTTCCACCAATGAGACACTTGATGACCTGCCAAGTAAACAAAGCCATCCAGCAACTCTCCAGCGGCAAGGCACCTGGTCCTGACTCCATCCCAGCAGAGATATACAAGGCAGGTGGGCCGGTCCTAACAGAGCAGCTTCACCAAGTCTTTACAAACATATGGGTGAACGAGACCATGCCACAAGATTTCAAGGACGCGTCAATAGTCCACCTTTACAAACGTAAAGGAAACCGCCAATCCTGTGACAACCACCGAGGCATCTCCTTGCTTTCAATTGCAGGGAAGATACTCGCCAGAATTCTTCTCAATCGCCTCACGGCCCATCTCGATCAAGGGCTTCTTCCTGAGAGTCAATGTGGCTTCAGAAAAGAACGTGGAACTGTTGACATGATTTTCGCTGCAAGGCAGCTGCAAGAGAAATGTCAGGAACAGAACTGCGAAATGTTCTCCACTTTCATTGACCTTACCAAGGCTTTTGATACAGTCAGCAGAGAAGGACTGGAAGATTATGGCAAAATATGGCTGTCCATGAAAGTTTATCCAAATAGTGCTGCTATTTCATGATGGTATGCAGGCAAGAGTACAGGAAAATGGTGAACTGTCTGAACCCTTTCCTGTCACCAATGGAGTGAAGCAAGGATGTGTCCTGGCACCAACACTGTTCAGCCTCATGTTTTCAGCCATGTTGATGAATGCCTTCGAGAACGACGACATTGGAATAGACATCAACTACCGTATGGATGGAAAGTTATTCAATCTCAGAAGGCTGAAAGCTAAAACCAAAATTAACAGCGACACCGTCAGAGAGCTCCTGTTTGCTGATGATTGCGCTCTATACGCCAACTCAGAGGCGGACATGCAACATAATGTTACAACTTTCTCACATGCCTGTGCCAACTTTGGGCTCAATATCAACTTGGAGAAGACTGTAGTTATGTACCAGCCAGCTCCAGGGAATAATCACACTGTGCTGAATATCAAAGTGAATGATCATAGACTAAGTGTTGTGGACAAATTCACCTATCTTGGCAGCACTGTGTCACAAGCTGCCACAATTGATGACGAAGTGAATGCAAGAATCTTCAAGGCCAGTGTGGCCTTTGGCAGACTGTACAAGAATGTATGGGACAGAACTGGAATAAGCCTGCAAACAAAGCTAAAAGTCTACAAAGCAGTTGTATTATCCACACTGCTATATGCTTGTGAAACCTGGACTGTTTATCAGCGATGCGCTAGGAAATTAAACCACTTCCACACAGTCTGCCTAAGGAAGCTACTGAAGATTAAATGGCAAGACAAGATCCCAGACACTGAAGTCCTAGAAAGAGCGTCCATGCCCAGTATCCACACTATACTGATGAAGAATCAGATTCGCTGGGCTGGTCACTTGACTCGCATGCCAGATCACAGGTTCCCTAAACGAATTTTTTACAGCGAACTGCTTTGTGGTAAATGCTCCCAAGGTGGCCAGAGGAAACGCTTTAAAGACTCTGAAAATCTCTCTGAATGCTTTTGGAATTCATCATGACACTTGGGAGACTGCAGCCAGAGACCGAAATTCGTGGCGTGCATCATTACACAAGGGTGCAGTCATGTGTGAGGCAAAAAGGACTGCAAGAGCTGTAAAGAAAAGGCAGGACAGAAAAACCACTACAGGAAATCCTCCTCCAGAAATGTCAAGCATTCTTTGTCCACATTGTCAAAGAACATTTCGAGCCAAAATAGGCCTTATCAGCCATCTTAGAACCCACGGCTCCATACTTTCAACCCCACTGGATGAAATGAATGGTCATCATCATTCTTGATGGACAAACAACATTGTTCTCTCCAAACTTTCGTGACGTTTCAAGTGACCAAAATATTTCAATTGTCTTTGCTGTGTCATCTTTAGTATATATAGCCAACTTTCTTCAGTATTCAGCTCTTGTCGTATGATGTATGGATTCATTTGTTCTTTTCTGTATCCAAGATATTCTTAGAACCCGTCTATAACATTTATATTCAAAGGCATGTATGTGCTGTTCAACTTGTTTAGTAAGTGTCCAGGTCTCACAGGCATATTTTGCAATGGGAAAGATGCATGCTCTTAAAAATCTAATTTTTGTAGTTCTATCTGTCCCACTCCATAATTTATTCATTTCTTATAGATTTTGAAGAGCAATAGATATTTGTCTACCCAGGAAGGTTAACCCAGTTAACAAATGCCCGCAGAAGTCGGATGTGTTGGCCTAACGGCGCAAGAACGCAGCTCTGCTGCATACAGGCACAACGCAGTCACGTCCGGAAAAAAAACTCTGAATGAACGCAGAAGAAGAAGAAGAAGAAGAAGATATTCGTCTTTTAATTTCCTTCATTGTGTCACTATTGTTGGTAATTAATGACCCAAGATATTCAAAATTTTTCACCGCCTTCAATCTTTCCTCATTAACATATATTTCTTTCTCCTTAATAGTTTTATCTGTATGCATGATGTTTGTTTTTGTTATATTAAGATATAAGTTGTGATTTTCACTATTCTCTTGGGTTGAGGTTATCAGGGTTTCCATACCATTCTGTGATATTGGATAGTTAGTTAGTTAGTCGACAGATCATCCTCATTGCACATCGAACCATTCAGTCCATAAGTGCTCGGATCCCCTCCTCAGTAAATCCCGCAGCATGTAGCGGCTCGCGACACCAGTTCTGTGTTAGTTTATTAAATTATTATTCTTTGGCTTCCTGCGTAGTGTTCTTGTTTGGCCATGCCTCTTTTAACTTGCTGTTCTCGCAGCCTGACCATGACTGTAGATTCCCAGTCATTGCTTGGTTCTCGTAAACGACTTCTCGTAGAGCATTCAGAATGTCTGCCTGGTCCATGACTCGTCTGCCTTCCAGACATAGCCCTACTGTCAGCCTGCTCATTCCCTTGTACACCCGCCTCCACAGCAGCTGGATTTTCTTGTCTGTATTTCTTGTCTAGTTAGATGCACACTGAAAAGGATGTACAGAACTCTGTTGGCACTTATACTCACTCCGCGCCAGGTTCTAAGATGCATTCATTGGCATTCACATCGCTGTGAATATTCCATAACAATATTAAATAGTCATCGCTGACAAGGAAACGGCTATTTCCGGCCATTGAAATATCACATCAGAGCATGCAATTTTCATCATTTTCGTTTGGCATGAGCGTCCCGACTTTAATACATCTAATAACACATACTAGAACAAACAAATACATCTACATAAAACGTGATTTGTGGGTATACTTAGACATACCGGTCTCTGTGGCTAAGGGCTTGCGACCGTGGTTTGTGAGCCCGTATACCCGGGTTCGAAACACAGCTGTGCTGGTTTTTTCGAAAAAGGTATAGGAGCCGGTCGTTCAGAAAGCATTGGCAAACTACTGAACGTAAAATTTGCCCAGGAATCACGAACAGCGAAAATACTGGTGTTGACTGCTACGTCCTATGAAGGACATGCAACTTAATTTTGTTTTTTTTTAACGTCTGAAAAGGTCACTCTGTATCTCTGTGTGAGAAATGAATTTCAGAAACACGAGATGTACACACGTAAATCGAGGAGGGAATAACTATATAAAGTAATTGGTCCCTTTTTAAATGCGATCTTGAAATAATCGAGGAATTTAATGTCACGAGTACTCTAGTTAGTTAGTCGACAGATCATCCTCATTGCACATCGAACCATTCAGTCCATAAGTGCTCGGATCCCCTCCTCAGCAAATCCCGCAACATGTAGCGGCTAACGACACCAGTTCTGTGTTGGTTTATCAATCTTCTTTGGCTTCCTGCGTAGTGTTCTTGTTTGGCCACCCCTCTTTTAATTTGCTGCTCTCGCAGTCTGGCCATTGTTGTAGATTCACAGTCATCACTTGGTTCTCGCAAAAGTCTTACTTCTCGTAGAGCATTCAGAATGTCGGCCTGGTCCATGGTGCGTCCGCCCTCCACAGTAGCCTCACCTGCGAGCTTGTCAGCCCGCTCATTTCCTTGTACTCCCGCATGCCCTGGCACAAAGATGAAACTAATCTTTGCCAGCCGAGACCGCTCCAGAGGCAGCAACCATTCTCTTCAGATCGACCCCTCCTCTATCCTCTTGATCATGTTCATTGAGTCGCTAAGGAAACAAGCCCTAGTGAATGTGTGTGTCTCGAGCCATGTTATTGCTTTACTTACTGCCATGACTTCCATGGTCAGGCTACTTGTGGTTTCAGTGAAAGCACCAGAGTCCTCCTTCACAATTCTCCCTCCGGCCCGAGCTGTAAAGGCCCATGAGCTTCTCACATGTCGGACGACCGACCCATCTGTGTAGATGACCGCGTCACC
The DNA here is from genome assembly GCA_014155875.1 of Cepaea nemoralis. NCBI lineage: Eukaryota > Metazoa > Mollusca > Gastropoda > Stylommatophora > Helicidae > Cepaea > Cepaea nemoralis. Next base: position 132,648 of record JACEFZ010004749.1, on the reverse strand, counting down.
GTCTAGCGAATTCTCGAAAATCAACGCTTGTACTTCAGCCTCAACAGCAGCCGGATTTTCTTGTCTGCATTTTCTATCTAGTTGGATGCAAACTGAAAAGGATGTGCAGAAGTCTGTTGGCACTTGCACCCACTCCTCGCCAGGTTCTAAGTCCTCAAGTGAACACACCTGTTGAAGAATGTCTTCGGCTTGACCCATCCACGACCGTCCTCTTTTTAACCTGCTGCCCTTCACCTTCCTAATTTCACTATGCAGTGGATGTTGTGTGTTTGCGTTAATTCTGAGGTAGGCGTGTGCCCTGCAACCTTGTATTCTCTCTTCAATGGTTGGAAAATCAAGAAGGTAGCTCATCGCCCTGCATGCTGTATCTCTTGTACATCCAAGAATAATGCGCATAGCTTCATTCTGTATCCTTTCCATCCTTTCTATCTGCTTATGGCTGAGAGTCAGGATTGCCATTGCATACTCCAAAACTGACATTTCCAGCCCCTCGTACAGAAGACATAGATGGCGCTGCTCACAGTTTGCTGCCGCCATCACCCGCATCGCTGCCAAACCCCGCTTGGCCTTTGTTATCACCTGGTCTATGTGCACATTATAAGCAAGGCTTCGATCAAACCGTATCCCCAGGTAATTCATTGCCTGCGATCTTTCCACCGTCTCTGAACACAGCATTACAGTTGGTGTTGGAGTGTTGACAATATGATTATTCAACGAGAACCAAGTCACTGTTGCCTTTGTTGGGTTGACCATTGCCCCAGCTTCATCACACCAAGTACTTATGCGATTGAGTTCGGTTTGTAGTTCCACAGCAACCTCCTCTCTATCCTTACCCTGACGATACACTAAAACATCATCGGCATATGACAATGTCCTGCCAGGTCCAGTGATCTGCTCACTGGTGATTCTCACTGTGTAGGCGTTGAACAGTACCGGAGATAATGGTGATCCCTGTGGTAGGCCAGGATATATTGTTGTTGGTTCCGAAGTCCAACTGCCACATCTAAAAACTACTTTCCGTTGGAAGAGGGCTGCAGCGATCCAACTAAGGAGGAATGGACTTACGTTTAGTTCGAGAAGCTGAAACATTAAAAAATCCAATGGTACTCTGTTGTATGCGTCCTCTATATGCGTACTCTATATATCCTTAAATGGAGGACACAATAACAAGAAAATGAAAATCGCCGCAAGTACTTCTCTGGAATATTAGGGGATATGCAGTCAGGGATATGCACTACTGACAAGCTCAAACGAGAGCGAAACTCGAGTATAGTGCTTCCATATTGACGTGGATAGGCCTTAGGTTCATACCGGAATATGATCAGCGTTGCCAGTAGTGGGTTGTGCTCAATATTTAAATTTCAAATCCCGAAACAACCAAATAATCAATTTGATTATTGCTCACTGGATTTTAGGAGGCCTGGTGTTCCTTGCCAGTGAGAAGTCCTGATCGTTCTGGTCCACATCGATTGATGGACGTCAGTCGCGGCGATTGGGCAATCTTGAGCATGGCCTACGATGGGTAACGTAATATTCTGCTATGATAATTTGGCGTGTCCAGCGTGTGCCGCGTGGTTACATACCCTCTTCACATGCCAGTGATCCGGGGTTTATTTTTTTTTTTTATACATACATTGTCCCTTTATTTCTCAACATAATTTCCACAAACATTGATGCACTTATCCCATAGTTTTATCAGTCCTCCCAAACCGGCTGCATAGAATTGTGTGCCCTGTCTTCTAAACCACGTTTTCACTTCACATTCAACTTCGGTGTCATTTGCGAAATGTCTCCCGCCAAGGTAGGTTTTCAGTGGACTCAGCCCCTAGCGATTTCCCGTAAAGCGGTGCATAGTTGGATAGAAAAAGTTATAAGGGTGAGTCAATAAGTAAGTCACACAGTTCTGTGGGATGGCGGGTAAATTAAAACACGGCACGCAGATTTATGCAGCCAGTTTGGGAGGATTGATAAAACAATGGGATAGGTGCATCAATGTTGGTAGAAATTATGTTGAGAAATAAAGGGACAATGTATGTATAAAAATAAACTGGTTTCAAGTTGTTATCATACTTAGTTATTTTTCTACAGCCATTTGTGACTTACTTATTAACTTACCCTCGTAGGAGGGGTTTCATGATTGCTTCTCTCCAGGCTTGTGGAACACTGCCTAAGGTCCAGCTGTTGTTGAAGATCTGCAACAGCTTTGCTTTGGCCTCTGTTCCTAGGTTCTTGATCATTTCATTGACTTTCTCATTTTCAGTTTTGATATGGCTAGCTCCAGTCAGTTCGCTGATTGTCTTAGGTGCCTCCAGAACCTCATGTAGTCCTTATGTTGCCATGTCTATTGAATCGCTTGTTGTTTCTCTGGACTAATTTCGATATTGTTATCTTGTGTGAATGAGTCCACAAAATGGTTAGCTGCTTGCTTTCCTGTTAAGATGTTTCCATCTTTATGTAGTGCAATTTTTGAGTTTCTCCCTGTGCCCTCATCATTAAGTTGTTTTATTAGCTTCCACAACTTCCTTGTGTCTCTTTCAAAGTTCAGTGACTCCGTTTTCTCCTCCCAACTTTTCTGTCTAGCCTGCAGCTTGGGGCTTTGAAATTTGGCTTTTGCATGCTGGTACTTAGTGTGGTGCTCTTGGCAGGGTTTGGCCTCTGCTTGCTGTCTACACACTTCCACATCATCATGCAACTGTTCCAGTTCACTACTACAGTAGGGTTTATGTTTACAGGTTCCTCTTGGTACTGTTTCTCGTGCTGTCTGTAGTATGCATTTCCCAAACTCTTCAACTACTTTATTTATGTCTTTCTCAGTGTTCAGGTTTTTAACCAGTATGCTGGTGCGATGCATGTACCTTGCGCAGTCTGCAATTGTTTCCCAACAATTTGTTTACTATTCCACTCCAGGTCTGGAGAATGAAAAGCCAGGTCAGGTGTAGTTGTAGCGTGCCATGATCTCAAGTAGAAGGTATGTGGGTCAGACAACTTGTTAATCAAGATGAGTCTATTCTTATCCTGCCAGTCTTCCAGTCCCTCACGTCTCTGGTCCATGTGATCATAGCAGCTCTGTGAGTGGCTGTTGAAATCGCCACACACTATAATTTTTTTTCTTTTAATGGGAGTGTGTCCTGGGCAGTCACTTGGACAGTAGTAATTGATTAGATGTAGGTTCTCTTTTGCCTGTCTTAAGTTTAAGTGTCTGATACTCAGCAACTTCCATGTAAATTTCAATTTGGGAAGCAGTGATGTTATTTTTTTACAAGGGTCAGTATCCCACCTTTTCGCCTGTCCTTTCGGTCAGATCGGTAACACTGATAGCCTCTGGTTTTGAAGGCTATATTTTCGTTGAGGTGAGTTTCTTGCAAGCAACATACGCTTACTTTTTCTTAGTCCAAGATGTTTTCTAGTTCTATTTTTGTGTTGCTGGCATTCCAGTGCATTATTTTTAGCCTTTGTTTGGTATGGCCAGACGTCTATTCTCATGTCCCCTGGCTCCACAGGACATCTGAGAAGGACCTCTAGTAGTTGTTGGACCCTTTCGAGACATAGGGCCCGGCACTGCACCTGCATGGGGGTCCAAAGCAGGGCGAGCACCATGACATTTAGCAGTAGTCGACATATTTCATGGCGTGATTGCGTGGCATCCTGATTTCTGTGGTGCGCTTCCTGGCTGGTTGCCTTCATCTTCAGCACCTTTCCTTTGCTAGAGCAGACTGGTCTTACTCAAGTTTAGATGCATAGGCGTGCACACACATGTCTGCGCATGCATGTGCGTGCATACACATCTAGAGCATACTGGTTATTTTTCGGTGCCAGAGACTCGCCGCTGCCCCTTCTCCTGTTAGTTAAAACAGTTCCGCCACGTGAAGGCCAGGAGTTGGACTTGTGCTGCAGAGGTGATGAATGCATGAGCTATGGGGTATTTTGCAAGGTTGGGCGCTCACCCCAACTCTGCCCTCCGGCTACATAACAGCAACATTTGGAACATTTTGTTCACTTGAAATTGATTGTCTATTGCTGGAAAGTGGGCCTGCTTGATTACACATACACACCTGTTCATAATTAATACCTGGTATATTCATGAGGGCCGGCTTCGTGGCTTAGTGGTTATGACTTTTCTCTGTAATCTCGTATCCTCTCGTCGGTAACGTGATGATGGTGAGAATCAGCAGTGGTTCAAATCGCATCGGTAACTTACGGGGTATGTGAGCCGGCCGCTCAGAAAGCAATGGCAAACTACTGAGCGTAATCTTGCCAAGAAATCAACATACAGCTGAAAGATGCTGGTGTTGACAGCGATGTCCTGTAAAGGATATGCCCCCCCCAAAAAAAATATTCATGAGGATATTAATTATTTACTTTGATGTGTTTCAGAAATACACACTTGGGCTCCAAGGAGTCCTTACCACTCCACACAAGAGCATTCACAAAAGTGGACATATGACAACATGGACATGAAGGTTGTGAAACAAGAACTATCAGATGTTCTGCATGAGGACAGGAGTCACAGCTTCATTAAAATGGTAGACATGGCTGGGGGTAGCATCATTCAAGAAATGACAGAACACAGCAACTCAGAATCAAGAATGGTGCAAAGTTCTAAGACATCAGAAAAACATGAAAATTATTGTCAGATGTAAGAAAATATGTCTTCTGTGAATGATAGAAACGATAAACTCTCTCTGGCTATTGAAAATTGTCAACAGGAAACTTAAGGAGACTCAAGAAAAACATACACAGAGCTTTGCAAAGTCTCTTGATGACATTTTTGATTATGTCAGTTATAGCTCTCAAAGAACACACACAGGAGACTTGTCTGATGTTTGTAGTCCAAATGTTTGTGTAGACAGATATAAGAGACCACATACTGAAGAGATGTCAAGCAAATGTAATGAATGGGATGATATTTTGATTCAAGATAACCATCTAAAGTGCCTACAGAATACAAATCACAAGAGAATACATACAGGAGAAAAACCTTACATGTGTGATGATTGTGATACTTTTACTCTAGCTAACAGTCTGAAGACCCACAAGGGAACACATACCAGTGAAAAACCTTACAAGTGTGATGATTGTGGTGCTTCTTTTACTCAAGCTAGCTACCTAAAGACTCACAAAAGAACACATACAGGAGAGAAACCTTACAAGTGTGATGATTGTGATGCTTTTACTCAAGCTGGCAGTCTGCAGACTCACAAGAGAACACATTCAGGTGAAAAACCTTACAAGTGTGATGATTGTGGTGCTTCGTTTACTCAAACTGACAGTCTGCAGACTCACAAGAGAACACATACAGGAGAAAAACCTTACAAATGTGAAGTTTGTGGTGCTTCTTTTACTCGAGCTGACCATATGAAGAGACATAAGAGAACACATACAGGAGAGAAACTTTACAAATGTGATAATTGTGGTGCTTCTTTTAGTCACGGTTGCCACTTAAAGACTCACAAAAGAACACATACAGGAGAGAAACCTTACAAGTGTCGTGATTGTGGTGCTTCTTTTACTCAAGCTAGCCACCTAAGGATTCACAAGAGAACACATACAGGAGAAAAACCTTACAAGTGTGATGATTGTGGTGCTTCTTTTACTCGATTTGACAGTCTGCAGACTCACAAGAGAACACATACAGGAGAGAAGCCTTACAAGTGTGATGATTGTGGTGCTTCTTTTACTCGATTTTACAGTCTGCAGACTCACAAGAGAACACATACAGGAGAGAAGCCTTACAAGTGTGATGATTGTGGTGCTTCTTTTACTCGAGCTGACAGTCTGCAGACTCACAAGAGAACACATACAGGTGAAAATCCTTACAAGTGTGATGATTGTGGTGCTTCTTTAAGTCACGCTGGCCACCTAAAGACTCACAAAAGAACACATACAGGAGAGAAACCTTACAAGTGTGGTGATTGTGGTGCTTCTTTTACTCAAGCTAGCCACCTAAGGATTCACAAGAGAACACATACAGGAGAAAAACCTTACAAGTGTGATGATTGTGGTGGTGCTTTTACTCGATCTGACAGTCTGCAGACTCACAAGAGAATACATACAGGAGAAAAACCTTACAAGTGTGATGATTGTGGTGCTTCTTTTACTCGATCTGACAGTCTGCAGACTCACAAGAGAACACATACAGGTGAAAATCCTTACAAGTGTGATGATTGTGGTGCTGCTTTTATTCACGCTGGCCACCTAAAGACTCACAAAAGAACACATACAGGAGAGAAACCTTACAAGTGTGGTGATTGTGGTGCTTCATTTACTCAAGCTAGCCACCTAAGGATTCACAAGAGAACACATACAGGAGAAAAACCTTACAAGTGTGATGATTGTGGTGCTTCTTTTACTCGAACTGACAGTCTGCAGACTCACAAGAGAACACATACAGGAGAGAAACCTTACAAGTGTGGTGATTGTGGTGCTTCTTTTACTCGAGCTGACCATATGAAGAGACATAAGAGAACACATACAGGAGAGAAACTTTACAAATGTGATAATTGTGGTGCTTCTTTTAGTCACGCTGGCCACCTAAAGACTCACAAAAGAACACATACAGGAGAGAAACCGTACAAGTGTGATGATTGTGGTGCTTCTTTTACTCGAGCTCACAGTCTGCAGACTCACATGAGAACACATACAGGTGAAAATCCTTACAAGTGTGATGATTGTGGTGCTTCTTTTACTCGATCTGACAGTCTGCAGACTCACAAGAGAACACATACAGGAGAAAAACCTTACAAGTGTGATGATTGTGGTGCTTCTTTTACTCGACCTGACAGTCTACAGACTCACAAGAGAACACATACAGGAGAAAAACCTTACAAATGTGAAGTTTGTGGTGCTTCTTTTACTCGAGCTGACCATATGAAGAGACATAAGAGAACACATACAGGAGAGAAACTTTACAAATGTGATAATTGTGGTGCTTCTTTTAGTCACGCTGGCCACCTAAAGACTCACAAAAGAACACATACAGGAGAGAAACCTTACAAGTGTGGTGATTGAGGTGCTTCTTTTACTCGAGCTGACATTCTGCAGACTCACAAGAGAACACATACAGGAGAAAAACCTTACAAATGTGAAGTTTGTGGTGCTTCTTTTAGTCACGCTGGCCACCTAAAGACTCACAAAAGAACACATACAAGAGAGAAGCCTTACAAATGTGATGATTGTGGTGCTTTTTTAACTCAAGCTGACATTCTGCAGACTCACAAGAGAACACATACAGGAGAAAAACCTTACAAGTGTGATGATTGTGGTGCTTCTTTTACTCGACCTGACAGTCTACAGACTCACAAGAGAACACATACAGGAGAAAAACCTTACAAATGTGAAGTTTGTGGTGCTTTTTTTACTCGAGCTGACCATATGAAGAGACATAAGAGAACACATACAGGAGAGAAACTTTACAAATGTGATAATTGTGGTGCTTCTTTTAGTCACGCTGGCCACCTGAAGACTCACAAAAGAATACATACAGGAGAGAAACCTTACAAGTGTGGTGATTTAGGTGCTTCTTTTACTCAAGCTAGCCACTTAAGGATTCACAAGAGAACACATACAGGAGAAAAACCTTACAAGTGTGTCACAGTCTTGCGTTCACTCGCAATCAGGCTGCATCATCCGTACCTTAAGTACAACTTCGCTCATACAGATGTTTTTAAACGGAGTTTATTTTCAGGCAAGCCTGACAATCAAAACAAGGCGTTATCTGCCTGACACACCATCATAATAATCATCACTCGTTACACAATAGATAAATACACATTATCGCACATGGTCACTCTCTCGTTAAACATCGCATGCATTCACATCAATAGATAATGGCTTCAGAACAACACTACGTCCAGTTGGAAGGCTGTCCTTGTCCCTGTCTGAAGCCGCTAAGGTTGTTGCTTGCCCACATGGTCAAACTTCCTCATGGGGTTCGCAACTCTGCGTGCCGTTCTCTTCTCACGCAGCACTGTCTACTTAGCACTCGTCACTCTCTAAAGTTCTACTCTAGTTTACGTCATCACTGTATTCTCCGTGACCTATTGTACCCGCCCCTGTTCTGGGGTCAGTCCCTCTGTTGTTCTAACTATAACACCTTAGTGTCCCCACCCGAGTCTAGTCTAATTACTGTTCTTACGTCCTAGCTTTCCCTTATTTATTCTTACCCTTTATTCCCTTTGGTGAATATATTCGTAGTTATTCCTAAGTTCTTGGAGAATGGATTCTATTACCTTTAACCCTTTACAGGGCAGATGCTTGTCCGTTTTGTAGCCCTGAACGGGCAAGATTTTTTCAGGTTCGGTAAAATTTCGGGTCGCGTTAGTAAAAACATCACAAATAAGGTGTTAGTCAACCGATTTTTGTTAAATAAACAACACAATGAAGGGAAAAGCATGCAGAATGTGTTACTCACGTGATTGTTGACAGTAATCCATATATGAACACAAATATTTACGAAATACGGCATGTTGCTTGTGATTTTCCGTCATTTGTACGGCAATTTACAAACACATTTTCAGAATCATAATCACTTTCTTTAAAGTCCGACTCAGACTGCTAATGCAAAGTAACGCTTTGCACTGATATCTAGCTCCGATTAATAGTCAACTTCGTGCCCTTTAATGTCATTTAAATTGAACCTAGCGAAATCGCGGCTATCACTTCGCCGAAATCCATTTTGAAAAACAGCGTAAAAATCCCAAAAACTATCAAAAATTGTCCGTAAAAGTCCGTTCAAATTCATACTATCGTGTTTACAAATGACGGCCACGTTGTCAAGCTGTCAGCGAAAGTGAAAGTAGCCGTCAGAAGTGTCAGAAAGCTGAGAGATTGCGTTTTTACAATGCATAATAGTATCGGCCGGAATCGGACGCTACACTCGTTTTATGGCATCGGCCGGAATTGGCCGCTGTGACCTATAAAGAGTTAAAGGCTCCCTGGATAGATTCTTCATGTAGATCATTGCCCAGTGCTCTTTTGGTATTTCCTGGACTTTTAGCTGGTATTCTACATTTTCTGACCAAGCTGAGATGGAATCGCCTTGGCAAAATGGCTTCACAATTCCTTTATATTTGGTAAACTTATTCTCTTCCTCTTTACTTTTGAGTTTAGTTGTAGCAATCTGAACATGGGACTCAATCTCGAGCTCTTTCATCTTAATCTGTGTTTGGGATTCAATTTCTACTTGCTTCAAAGCTAATTCTTGTTGTTTCACTTTAGTATTTTCAGCTATCTCTGCAAGCTCCTTCTGGTGCAACCGTTCTTTTGCCCTTTCATCTCTCTCTGCTGCCGCTTTTCTGTCTCTTTCCTCTTTATCTGCTGCAGCTTGTCTATCCGTGTATTCTTTAAATTCAGCTTTTGCCCATTTGTCTAGTTTATCCCCACTATAACCTAGTGCTATCCCTGCTTCTATACATTCTTTAAGTGTAGACATGGTTGTTCTTTATCTTTCACGCACTTATAAATACAATAATAGTCAATTGTATAATAATCAGTTACAGTGACAAACTGAAAAATAAAGATGCTACTTTAGGATGCAAGTCAAAATTATAGGTACTTATCTGATCGTTGACGATGATTAGAATCTTTCTTTCGGTTGGGGAAAACAAGATCTTCTCTGCTTCTATTGCTACTTTCGGCTGGATGGTACAACTAAATTCATGAACACCCTGGTGTATAGAGCGCAAACAATTATTATCTGATATAAATAAATTATACAGAAATGCACAAATGTATCATGAGTTGACTGGACACATTGCCTGTACAGAAAACTGAAATGTGGTTTATTAATTTTAGAGTGTTCTTAATTATAAATGTCGTAATGTCTCTGTCTGTCGTATGTCTTCGGGCTTGACCTTCAGCTGAAACGTCTTAAACGACACATTATAGAATCACAACAAACACTACATTTGACTTCGCTCTAAATTAATTCAATCAATAAATACACACTAACACGCTGGCGACGGTAACCAGTTCATTCAAAGGTCACTCCGTGCACTTCACAATCTTTCGTTCTCGCTACTTTGCTAATATCTTCAGGCGTGCGTAAACACGTTAGTGTGAGGCATTTTATATTAGCTTGCACAAAATCCTGTTACTCAACTTTACTGTACACAATTAGAATCAGGCGTGCATTGAATCATTAGATTAGCCATATAGAATGTTAGTGTTGACTTTCTTTCACTGCCTGTGTTCAGATTTAGCCGTGCGCTTGGGTATACGTTCAATCAGTGGCTTCTGACATTATTGATATTCTCATTTCACTGATTGTTTCCCCACTCAGCCGTGCGCTTGGGTGTATGTTCAATCTGGAACTTCTGACACCACTAGAATGTGGCCTGTCACAGTCTAGAGTTCACTCGCAATCAGGCCACATCATCCGTACCTTAAGTACAACTTCGCTCGTACAGATGTTTTTATACGGAGTTTATTTTCAGGCAAGCCTGACAATCAAAACAAGGCGTTATCTGCCTGACACATCATCATAATAATCATTACTCGTTACACAATAGATAAATACACATTATCGCACATGGTCACTCTCTCGTTAAACATCGCATGAATTCACATCAATAGATAATGGCTTCAGAACAACACTACGTCCAGTCGGAAGGCCGTCCTTGTCCCTGTCTGAAGCCGCTAAGGTCGCTTGCCCACGTGGTCAAACTTCCTCGTGGGGTTCGCAACTCTGCGTGCCGTTCTCTTCGCACGCAACACTGTCTACTTAGCACTCGTCACTCTCTAAAGTTCTACTCTAGTTTACGTTGTCACGGTATTCTCCGTGACCTATTGTACCCGCCCCTGTTCTGGGGTTGGTCCCTCTGTTGTTCTAACTATAACACCTTAGTGTCCCCACCCGAGTCTAGTCTAATTACTGTTCCTACGTCCTAGCTTGGGTGCTGTCTGTATTCTGTCTATACCTTTATAGAGGTCCTGTCTCTATGTCCTATTAGTCCTTGCCCCTCTTCTGTCACTAGTCGGTCCAAGACCTTGACAAAGTGTGATGATTGTGGTGCTTCTTTTACTCGATCTGACAGTCTGCAGACTCACAAGAGAACACATACAGGAGAAAAACCTTACAAGTGTGATGATTGTGGTGCTTCTTTTACTCGAGCTAACAGTCTGCAGACTCACAAGAGAACACATACAGGTGAAAATCCTTACAAGTGTGATGATTGTGGTGCTGCTTTTATTCACACTGGCCAACTAAAGACTCACAAAAGAACACATACAGGAGAGAAACCTTACAAGTGTGGTGATTGTGGTGCTTCTTTTACTCAAGCTAGCCACCTAAGGATTCACAGGAGAACACATACAGGAGAAAAACCTTACAAGTGTGATGATTGTGGTGCTTCTTTTACTCAATCTGACAGTCTGCAGACTCACAAGAGAACACATACAGGAGAAAAACCTTACAAGTGTGATGATTATGGTGCTTCTTTTACTCGAACTGACAGTCTGCAGACTTACAAGAGAACACATACAGGAGAAAAACTTTACAAATGTGAAGTTTGTGGTGCTTCTTTTACTCGAGCTGACCATATGAAGAGACATAAGAGAACACATACAGGAGAGAAACTTTACAAATGTGATAATTGTGGTGCTTCTTTTAGTCACGCTGGCCACCTAAAGACTCACAAGAGAACACATACAGGAGAGAAACCTTACAAGTGTGATTGTGGTGCTTCTTTTACTCGAGCTGACAGTCTGCAGACTCACATGAGAACACATACAGGTTAAAATCCTTACAAGTGTGATTATTGTGGTGCTTTTTTTAACTCAAGCTAGCCACCTAAAGATTCACAAGAGAACACATACAGGAGAGAAACCTTACAAGTGTGATTGTGGTGCTTCTTTTACTCGAGCTGACATTCTGCAGACTCACAAGAGAACACATACAGGAGAAAAACCTTACAAATGTGAAGTTTGTGGTGCTTCTTTTAGTCACGCTGGCCACCTAAAGACTCACAAAAGAACACATACAGGAGAGAAGCCTTACAAGTGTGATTATTGTGGTGCTTCTTTTACTCGATCTGACAGTTTGCAGACTCACAAGAGAACACATACTGGAGAAATACCTTACAAGTGTGATGATTTAGTGCTTTTTTTACTCAAGCTAGCCACCTAAAAATTCACAAGAGAACACATACAGGAGAAAAACCTTACAAGTGTGATGATTGTGGTGCTTCCTTTACTCAAGCTGATAGTCTGCAGACTCACAAGAGAACTCATACAGTGAAAATCCTTACAAGTGATGATTGTGGTGCTTCTTTTAGTCACGCTGGCCACCTGAAGACTCACAAAAGAACACATACAGGAGAGAAACCTTACAAGTGTGGTGATTGTGGTGCTTTTTTTAACATAAACTAGCCACCTAAAGACTCACAAAAGAACACACACATACAGGAGAAAAACCTTACAAGCGTGATGATTGTGGTGTTTCTTTTACTCGATCTGACAGTCTGCAGACTCACAAGAGAACACATATAGATGAAAATCCTTACAAGTGTGATGATTGTGGTGCTTTTTTTACTCAAGCTGGCCATATGAAGAAACATAAGAGAACACATACAGGAGATAAACCTTACAAATGTGATGAATGCAATGCTTCTTTTACCCAGACTTTAATCTGAAGAGATATATGAGAGTACATCATCATCATGTGCCCTGCAAACTCCGTAGTTGTTTGTGTATCTCCTCAGATTTAGGTTTCTGTTCAGGATGAACTCTGCTGATAATATTTCTCAATGTCACCATACAGTCTCTCCAGCATCATCTGCATCTGTCTGCCCATGTCTTTTTCCCCACTGACCTTTCCAGTCATCACAACGCTTTCCCACACTTCTCTTTCCATCACAGTACTAAATAATACTGTTGTATCTTTCTGATAGTTGTTTATGATGCTTTACTCTCATGAGCCTCTTCCAGGCAATCAGAAACAGCTAAACCAGTCCAGCAATCATTCAACCCTTTCATATTAAAAGATTCATTTGAGCTGGTCAAACTACTGGATACTATTGATCTTAAACTATGTCAATGGATATAGCCTCTATTTTTACTGACGTTCCCATGGAAGAAACAGTGATCATCATCTGTGATCGCATACAAGAAAAGAAACAAAAGTTAAACCTACTGACGTCCAAATTCAATAAATTACAACTGCTGTACGCAACTATATAAAATTCATTTGTATTTTTAAAAAAATTGTAAAAACTACCAAATTGACTGAGTGACCATGGGGAGTCCTTTAGGTCCCATTCTTGCAACCGTCTTTATGGTGCACTCAGAAAAACAAAGAGCCTCAAATATTAAGGACCTAGTTCTATACTGCTGGTAAGTGGATGATATATTATTCATCCCAGAGACCAGAGAACAGGCTGAATCATTCCACTCCAGCATGAACCAAGCTCACAAACGTAATGACACCTTATCATTCTTAAAAATACTAATTTAACATTGACAGAATGGCAAAGATCTGTCTATTGAGAGGGAACATGGATGGGCCAATACCTATTAATTATAAGTGTGGCCTGGTAAGGACCCTGTTTAATCAAGCTAGAATTATTTGCTATGAAAAAACACTACAAGAAGACCATCCATCCATCATGTGCCATGCTGATAAGTGTGGGCGGTCATGGTTTGCCATCTCACTCGATCACCAGAGTCGTGGATCAGCTCCGTATTCCTGTCTGTGCATGCTGTGTGGGTGGAGGGTATGTTTGTGGTGGTATGGGTGAGGATATGTGTGTGGGTGGAGGATAGTGGGTGGTGTGGGGGATGTGTGTGATGGGTGCGGGGAATGTGTGTATGGGTGGGGTATATATGGGGGTGAGTAGGGGATGTGTGGTGGTTGGCGGAAGTATGTGGGGGTGTGTGGGTGGGCAATGTGTGTGTGGATGGGGAATGAGTGGGTGAGAGTGGCTTAGGGATGTTCAGGTCGGAGAGGGAGTTGTATGTGTCGGGATGGGATGTGTGAGTGGGTGGAGGATGTGTGTGGGTAGGGGTATTGTGATCGAGAGATGTTTGGTTGGGGGTGGGTGGGAGTGTGGGTGCGTAGTGGAGGATGTATGCGTGAGTGAGTGTGTGTTGGTGGACGGGTAGGGAATGCGTGTATGGGTGGGGAGAGGCATGTGGTGTGTTGGTTGGGGATATTGTGTGGATAAGGTATGTGTTTTGTGGTGTGTGAGTGGGGGTATGTGGGGTGGATGGGTAAGGGTGTGGGTGTGGGTGGGAATATTGTGTGGTATCTGGGTGGGGGATATGTGTGTGGTGTGTAAGTGGGGATGTGTTGGTGAGGGATATATGTGTGTGTGTGTGGTGCGTAGGTTGGGAATATTGCGTGGTAGGGGGTGTATGTGATGTGCGGTTGGGGGATTGGGTTAAGGCATGTGTGGGTGGGTGGAAGTTGTATGTGTGGGTGGTGGGGTGTGTGTGAGTGGTTTGGGGATGTATGGGTGGTTAGGGAGATGTGTGTGTGTGTGGGGGGGGGGGGGGTAGGGACATGTCAGTTGGTGGGGATGTGTATGTATGGTTTGTGGATGTGCGATGTGTGGGTTGGTGGGGGATTGTGTGCGTGGGTGGGGTATATGTGGTCGATGGAGATGTGGCTGGGGGATGGGTAGTTTGAATTGTGGGTGGAGAGAGGATGTGTGGGTTAGGATGTGGATTGGCGTGGGATGTGTGGGTTAGTGGGGGAATGTTTGTGGGTGGCGAGTGTGTTTTGGTTGGGGGATCAGATGAGGGTAGTGTGTGTGGGTGGGGGATGTGCGCGAGGGGGATGGGTCGGTTGGTGGGGTATGTATGTGTCCCTGGTGTGTGTGTGTGTGTGGGTAGGTGGGGGTGGGTGTGGTGATGTATGGATAAGTGGGAGATGGGCCTCATAACATGGTAATAAGCCTTGTTTATGTTTACAACATTCATTTCACAATGTTTATTTTTCTTCCTATGTAAATGTATAATGCTCTTGATGAATGAAAGACGAGTGATTGGAAGGGCCGAATGTAAGACGGGCCTGCACGCCCAATTTGTGACCCTAATAAAGTTGATTTGATTTGATTTGTCTTGACCATCCCACGTGGCCAAGCCTTCCAGGTATTTACTTCTTGGTCTTCCCCTTGGTCTCTTTCTTCCCTTCGATCTTGCCAGTTGTCACCAAGTTCTCCAAGTCATTTCTTCTCATAACTTGCCCAAAACTATTGACTGTCTATGTCTAATGACTCTAATCAGTTTACGATCTTCATTTGTTTCTTGAAGGACTTGTTCATTGGTTTTTCTGTCTGTCCATGGTATTTGCACTTTGATCAGAAACCACATTTCCACAGCCATTAGCTGTTTTTCAGCTTGACAGCTTATTGTCCACGCTTCACATCCATACAGAAGTATCGGTTCTGTGTAACACTTCAACACACTTTTTCTCGTTTCAATTGATATCTTTGTATTGGTCAGTATGCTTTTCATCTTGCAAAAGGCTACCTTCGCAATGGCAATTCTTGTTCTAATCTCTTCAAGGCATCTCCCATCAGATGTTATGACTGTGCCGAGATAACTGTATCAATTCACTTGCTTAAGAATATGCCCACGTATATCGCATTATGGTATTTCTTCTTCCCAGTGACGACCATAATCTGTGTCTTCTTAATATTCAGTTCTAATTCTAGTTCACTGTCAAATCTAGTGTGAGTGCGAAGCAACTTACATAGGTAGAATGGAAAGACAATTAGCAAATGAAGAAAGCAAACATATTCCAGTACAGGTGGAAAACAGATTTAATCAGTCTTCAAGAATCCCAGTGCAGTCGACAAGTCATAAAATCTTTATTTCAACAATGTTGTGACATTCTTTAATAGCCATTGTAAAATTAAAAAAGAGAAATCTTGTATGTTGTATGTGATGAACAATAAATGATTGCTAAATACATCAAGGCATTAGTAATTAAACAGTTCCAGCCAGTTTTGAGCAAACAGAAAGACTTGATTTTAAATTTGCAATTCATTCATTCATTCATTCATTCATTCATTCAGTTGCATGTCCTTTGCAGAACCTCGCTCCCATAACAACCTTCTGGAAAACTTCTCGATCACAAGCAAGATGTCCCGCGTCTGATACACCCATCTGGAGATCATCCGCCACATCCTGCACCCATCTTCTCTTTGGCCTTCCTCTTCCTCTCTTCCCAGGCTTATACCCTTCCATTATTGTTCTCTCCAAACTTTCGTGACGTTTCAAGTGACCAAAATATTTCAATTTTCTTTGTTTTATCGTCTTTAATAGCCAACCTTCTTCAATACTCAACTCTTGAAGTATGGATGCATTTGTTCTTTTCTTTACCCAAGATATTTTTAGAACTCGCCTATAACATTTATATTCAAAGGCGTTTATGCGCTGTTCAGCTTGTTTAGAAAGTGTCCATGTCTCACAGGCATATGTTGCAATGGGAAAGATGCATGCTCTTAAAAATCTAATTTTTGTAGTTCTGTCTGTCCCACTCCATAATTTATTCAGTTGTTCAAGTCTTTGAAGAGAAATTGATAGTCGCCGTTTAATTTCTTTCATTGTGTCCCCATTGTTGGTAATCAATGATCCAAGATATTCAAAATTTTCCACCACCTCCAATTTTTTCCCATTAATGTATATTTATTTCTCCATGGTAGTTTTATCTGTATGCATTATCTTTGATTTTGCTATGTTAAGATATAAGTTGTGATTTTCACTATTCATTTGAGTTGAGGCTATTAGGTTTTTTAAATTTGCAATTACTGTGGGGAAAAACTGATGCTTCACATTCAAACAATATCAGTGACTTTTAAGTATTTCAGCCCCAGAATAATTCATTGATTCACTTCATATGATATGTCACTCTGCAGTAAGCACCTGACGAGATGCAGTGAAATATGCCAGGCAATAAATTGGACAACATATTGTTTATGGCTTCTGTGTTGAAACTAGAAATATATTAATTTTAATTTCTGTTTAATTCAAACTTAAACTATAATAAAATACTCCAACATTATAACTGTATGGCTCAACAAATCAACTATATGAGCCATTTCATGTCAATTGTTATAACAATATGGGGTTAACACCATATACCCAGAGCACCCCGTGGTGTGAGAGGTGGTCCTTTACTTTCATGGGTGTGATGGTTATGGTTGTTGTGTTCCTCTTTATGCAATACTCGTTAGTCTCTAATAATGGGGTATCACAATGAACTGGCTATCACAGTGATCTTGACAGGAACAGCCACAAAGCATTTGCCAAAATACTTTTGGTAGATAACTCAGTGAAGGTTAATATGGCCAACTATGTTTGCTTGGCCGATCTTCCCTGTTCTAACAGCCAGTGTAAACCATTTTTGTATAGTGTATAAAGAACGTTTCCAATTTGAATGTTTCATGTAGAAATTTAATTTTTAAATTTTATTGTCAAAATTTATATTTAATTTTTGAAGTTGTGTTGTTGAAATTTAATTTTTTTCCATTTAATGATAGCGACTTATTGCATAAGATACTTTTCATTTTCTGAAATTTTATTTTTTTAATGTTGCATATCCCTTACAGGACGTTGCAGTCAACACCAGCATTTTTCAGCTGCTGTTAATGTACTAGGCAAGATTACGCTCAGTAGTTTGCCATTGCTTTCTGAGCGAATACAGCTTTTGTTTTCCCTATTCTGTTCTTAAGCTCTTTTGTGTACCTACCATCTGATGTTATAAATGACCCCAAGTATATACAATTATCCACTTGGTTAAGATTGTTCTCTTCTATTTTGATCTTTCTATTAGTGTTCATAATGTATATCTTGCCTATTGTGTCCCCTTTCCTTCTGCACATCTGTATTGTTCTTCACCAATTTTCGACATTGTTGTCTTTCTTATTCGTCTCATAATTCTGAGTAGAATCATAATTTTTATAGGCATCAGTAAAGATTGTTTGTCATTTATATCCTTAGCAGTTACCATACAGGTCGATGACTATATTCATTGTCTAAAAACAGCTAGTAGGATAGGGGACAGACAATTTATCTCCAGTAGGTTGGAAATTTGCCCAGTCAGCAGAAAAACGGTTGTGCTGTAATCAAAGAAAATGTTAGTGTTAAGTGGTATGAAACGTTGAAAGACGGTTAGAATATGTTGTAGATGGTATTCAAGGGTTCAATAAGGCATATGTGGTTTTAAGAAAGGTCGACTTCATAACAGACACTGTTGGTTGGAGATGTGACGCTCTTTTGGCGGCTGTGAAATGACAGAGGTGGACAATGTAAGAAATGTTATTTTAGCAAGACTTCGAGAAAACCTGTGCATTGTTGAGAGATGGAAGTTTAGTGTAGCAGACATTGTGGTATGGTGTATGTTTGGAGGAAAATGCAGTACCCACCTAGGCCTGCCCCGTAATGAAGTCAAGCTAGAAGGATGGGACTAATTTCGTCTGGAGAGGATGGGTATTTGGAAGCCAAAGTGCCCCATTTTGGCTCAGGAAATCTAGGGGATTCCCGGGAATATTGATGATCTCCCTCCAAACTTAGCCTTCCAGAAAAGGAGTTACTTATTTAGCTCATGTCCCCCACTTGTATCCACTTTCCCTTATAGGTGAAACGGTTACAAGAAAATGTGTATGTTTTTAAGTTCTCCTTTATGAATAACCTGGAACCTGGGTGCTTACACTAGTAAAGATGTTGCTGTCTATTCATGGTTACCCAGCCACCTGTCGTTCCAGATTCTTAAAGTATGTGATTTAGTATTACTAGTGTTACTAACACATATAAAAGTTTTTGTCACATCACAATGTACCTGACATAAGTAGAAGTAAAAGTGAAATAAGTTTATTGACTAATATGCTGTGGAGATAAAAGCAAGCTGTGCATTTCTGAAAACATGCATTACAATCATCAAACCAAGAGATAATGTCTATATCCGACTCCCATTTGATCTAAGAATGTATTAGTTCAGATAGCCACTGTGCTTATCCACAAGTTCCTCCTAACAACGTCTCTGGGTTACACACGATGTTATGGGAATTTCCATGGATTGCAGAAGTTGTGAAATAAAGTCTCTATAAACACATTTATGACTGGTCGTTATTAATTAAATGTTCTCAGTCCATTGCATGTGTCGTGCCTTTGGCAAGGGTTCTTAATTTTCTTAAAGTTCAAGGGAAATCAATTCAATACAATAACGTTGGTGGTGAGATGGGACTGGGTTTAACATGCTGGCTTTTGGAAAGACACATAGAAACACTGAGCACTAGATTCTCTGGAAGTTATTAGGTTGGCAGCTCCTCCGTGAACCGTTTTGCTTCCAGATAAGAACATATAGTCTTTTTGAAAGAACTTATTCGGGGTAACTGACCACTTGACGCAATGCAAGAATCCCTAATTTTCTCCAGTTGATCATTGGCATTGGTTCTGGTTTAGTCCATTCTTCACTCAACAGTCTGTCCATCCATCTAATATTATCTTATCGACTTTTATCTTCAATAATCTGCACTAATATGAAGTAATTTGCGCTAGATCTGCAATGATCTGAGATAATCTGCCATAAATCTGCGAACACCGTCTTCCTCACCTGACGTGAATAAACATGGTGATCCTATTTAAATATGCTCAACTGATGATGGTTCTCCAGTTGACAAGAATGAAAAGAGCTACAGATAGAAGTGATAGAAAGAAGAAGATTCAGGAAGTACCTACAAGTTAAGAGCTACAGTGTCTCTTCTTTGTACTGGTATCAGGCATCTTCAATTCATCTGGAAAGCTACATCCTCTTTTGCTCTTGTACATAGTGATCTGTTTAGGCTGTTGTTCTCACAGAGGACACAGGCACAGAGAATGACAAGGCTGGTAGATGAGTGATGAAGAGTTCATGAAGGAATGCACACAGCAAGATCTGATCCTGAACAGTGATGGTACAGAACAGAGTGATGGTGATTTCATATCATTCATATAAACTCATGTTACCAAATCAGGGCTGTCTCAGATGTTTAGTCTGCCAAGTTACATTTCCTGGTTATTCTTTCTTACTTCATCTGTCATTTCCTTTACTTACTTCCTCTAACACTGGGGTGATATTTCCCATGTTAGTTAGAAGTGATGATGCATGAAAGCATATCTTCATTTACTTAGTTTTCAGACAGGGGTGAAATATTACTAATGATATTTCTCATGCTGGTTAGTTGTGATAATGCATGAGAGCAAATTATGTGTTTTTTCTTTACTTACTTTCCCAAGCAGGGTTGTGTTTTTATAAACTGACATTACACATGTTGGATAGCAGCAATAATGTATGGAAACACATAATGAATATTCTCCTGTACTCGCTTTCCCAAACAGGGAGGTGATTTTACATAATGACATTCCACATGGTGGTAGAAGCAATAATGTGCAGAAGCATATAATGAATATTCTCATTCATATGTTGATACAATTATTGTCATGTATAGAATGAATATTAAGGTGCAGGTGAAGTACTCATTTCACACCGTAACACATTGTAACATTTCACACTGCCTCTCATTCCTTGACAACAACATATATACATAGAGATAGAGAGATGAGATGACAAGTACAGCTCATTCTCTCATTCCAACACCAATCTTCTTCTTCGTTCACTGGAGTGCCTGGACTGGGTTGTTAGCCTGACTTCAGTTCGATCAGAGTGCTAGATACATTCTGCAACTTGGTTCGAATATATCACAGCAGTTTAAAACGCTGGACTTGTCATCACTGCTAATCAGTCATGCAACACAATCTTTCTTCACACCACGAACGTATAAAGACGAGGAAGAAATCATTCATTCCTCCTTCTCTCATTCACGTGTGCTGAAGATTGGCTGTGGATTAAAAAGGGGGTTGCGGTCGCCACAGAAGTCATAGCTTTTCTTTTACTAAACCCAGCTCTGAATTATCAAGAAGCTATAAGGTTTTAGATTAAAATATCAGTCTGGGCTTAGACTTGCCTCTTCTCACAGCTTAAGATGTAGTGTACAGTACAGCACTTCTTTTGGAACCAGAAGATAAGATGGAGCTAGATATTTTCTAGACAGTGATGGTGGAATCAGCCATTGCCCGAACAGGGAGAGAAGTGGCGGCTTTCTCCTGATGGAAGGATATGTATTTTTTTGTGCTGGAACCTTCACACACAGAACTCACATACACAAAGCTTTACCTGATGCATACATCAGCTACGTATCTGTTTTACAGAGGCATTCTGACACTGAATCAAGTGAGGGACATACAAGTAAAAGATATCAAACTGTATGTGCCCGATCAAGGCTCTCTCCTACCCATCAGTCCTTGCAAAGACGCTACCAAGGCTAGGTCGACCAATAGTTTCACATGATTCGAACGTGTGACCTGTCCATCATCGGGTGACACCTCTATTTTTAGACGTGATACAACATTCTTGACATTCCAGTGCGCTTTAGCGTAGCACTGTGTAGAACAATGTGTTTTGGGGACTGCGGCGTGCAACTTGATATGAACTGAGGTGCGCAAAATGCGACATATTGAAAGTTGAAGATGTCAGCCATGGGAAATGGCCCCTTGCTGATGAATACCTAGATATCAAAACTATCCTAGTTGGAGCCACAGACTGCATTGCATTAATGTTATGATTTTTCATTGGGGCTCATTTACAATGAAGGTTTGGAGTTCATGGTACTATGACATGGGAAAGGAGTGAAGCTGTCTATGAAAGACAGTGACGCTTTGTAGTAAAAAGAAAAACCAAGAGTGTGGATAGATGCGTGAGTCGTCTGTTTAAGTGTGTATTTAGCAGCTACTCTGGAATGGTAAGCTGAAGCTTTTGGTAATGTCAAAGGGGGAAAGTGGTGATGTCGGTGATTATGTAGTGTGAAATGCCTTTTCAGATAAAACGTAAAGACACTCTTGACATAACTACAGAAGCTACATTTTTCCTAATTTGAATAACACATTGTTCGTAGTTTGGTGGACATATTTTTTAGTTTGGCTGACATAGTTTCCTACTTTCTATAAGTTTGGTTGAAATATTTCTTAATTCGGCCAACGTGTTTGTTACTTTGGCTAGTATATTTTCATACTTTTTATAAGTTTGTTTGAGATATTTATAAATTTGGTTGAAATATTTCCTTACTTGGCCAATATTTTTCCCCTTTGGTTAAAAATATTTCCTACTTTTTATAAGTTTGGACGACATATTTATAAGTTTGGTTGAAATATGTTTTTACTTGGCCAATATTTTTCACATTAGGTTAACAAAGATTTATACTCTTCATAAGTTTGGACGAGACATTTATAAATTTGGTAAATCTGTTAGTTGATTTAACTAACATTTTCCCCGTTCTTTTTGTAAATTTGGTTGAAATATTTCTTAACTTGGTCAAAATTGTTTCCTGTTTGTATAAATGTGATAGAGATATTTTTATATTTGGCCATCATTTTTTCCCATTTGGCTAACACGTTTTTCTACTTTTCTAAGTTGGGCTCGGATATTTATAAGTTTGGTTAAACTATTTCTTTATTTGGCCAATATATTTTCCCCATTTGGCTAACAAATGTTCCTACTTTAGTCGACAATATTTTTCACATTAAAATACATAAAATATCCCGAACATGCACAACAACCAGCACCAGTTACAGGAGTAACCCGAACTTCACCCCCGGCGACAGCCACATCTAAGTGTTCAGAAAATGCTCCTTCTCTTCCTGCACCACCATTGCCTATACCCCAGGAATACAATGCCGTGGATAGCAACCCATGCTCAAATCCCAGTGTTGATAACTATGATGGTTTGTTTCCTCCCTTGCCCATAAAGCAGCCTCCCCCTATTGTGTCAAAGGGGACACCGTTAAACAATGTTGCTGTGCCCCCGATGTATGCTTCTAATGTAGGCACTTCCAGTAACTCTCACAGCAGTGATCCCTCGTTGGATGGCAATCTACACTCCTATCAGTGGAACCGCCAACTTCAACAGCTAATGCAATACAATCCTGCAGCCCTGCATCAAGCTTTCATGATGTCACTCCAGCACAGACATTTTCCTACCCCATCTAATAGTCTTAACTACTACTAAATAAAGTTTCAAAAACTCTGAAAATGTCTACCGCAAGCGACATCATCCTTTCATCGTGCAATGTTCGCAAATCACGATCAGTGGCTTCACAAAGATGGCCTACGTATAGGCCATCTCAACATCTATCATTTGCTCAATAAATTACCTGAGCTTTCGGTAATACTGTGCAAACAATTCCATGTGTTTGGAATCACAGAAAGTCGTCTCAACGACAAAATATCCGACTCTGAAATCACTCTTAAGGGGTTTAAAGTAATTCGAAGAGACGCAAATCAAAAATTAGAGACAGGTATTGCTGTATACATTTCCAATTCTCTCAACTGTTCCCGTAGAAGTGATCTCGAGTCAGTAGAGATAGAATGTGTTTGGTTAGAGGTGAAGCCAGCCAGCCAACAGCCGTTTCTCATTGGATACCTATATAGGAATCCGTGTGCTGGGTACAATTGGTATGACTGTTTCACTACAATGATGGATATAGTGTTTACAGAAGGTAGAGAAGTCATGATATTAGGTGACTTTAACATAGATATTACTAAATCCAACCAGACATGGGACGATATCATTCTTTCTTACAATTTCAAGCAACTAATAAACCGTCCCACAAGGGTTACTGACACATCCTCAACTATAATTGATCATATATATGTTACTTGTCCAGATAATATTATTGAATGTTCTGTTCCTGTTTGTACAGTTAGTGACCACTACCCGGTATGTTGTACATGGTCAAGAATTGGGTTCAAACCTCTTAAACATAAACATGTAAGTATCAAATTTAGGAATTTTAAAGCATTCAACCAAGATTTATTTTTGCAAGACTTAAGAAAAGCAGCCCTTGATCACGTTTACCAACTTCCTGACCCGGACGATGCATTAGTTTTCTGGACGAAGACAGTCTACAATGTGTTCGATAAACACGTGCCAATCAAAGAAGTTCGAGTCAAAAATCAACATAAATCCCCATGGGTCACTAGAGAAGTGCTGGAAATCATGAGAGAGTGAAATACAGCACACAAAAATAAAGACTTCATCAATTACCGCAGACTAAGGAATAAAGTTAAATATGAAATTCGTAGGATAAAAAAGGATCATTTCAAAAATTTGATTGTAGATAATTCAAACAGTACAAATATATGGAAGGCTATTAACTTGCTAACCAATAAGAAACGCCCTACAGAATCAGCAATACCAAATTCTATAACATGCGATGAATTCAGTTGGTTCTTTCAATCAGAAATAGAGAATCTAAAGTCTTCAATACCAGACTCATCGTGTAATTTAAGTTCACTGGCATCATTCTGTGAGGAGAAGTGCACCAGAAATATTCCCGATGAGATTCCTTTAATGTCTGTTGCAGACGTTTATAAATATCTCTTGAACCTCAAATCAACAAACTCACACGGCCTAGATGGTATCAGTAATAGAATTCTTCGTTGTGCTGCACCAGTCATTAGTGAGTCCTTAACGTTCATATATAACCAGTGCCTGGCCAAAAACTACTTTCCATCTGCTTTTAAAATTGCTAAAGTGTTTCCGCTAATTAAAAATGGCTCAATCGATAATAGCGTTTTGGGTAATTATAGACCTATTTCCTTATTATCGTCGCTATCAAAACCACTAGAAAAACACATTCATAAAATAACGTTACACCATTTAATTAACAACGATCTAATAATTAACAGTCAATCTGGGTTTCGACCTAACTATTCTTGCCATAGTGCTCTAACAAAAATGACCGATAACTGGCACTTAAACATCAACAACGGTAGAATTTGTGGAGCGGTGTTTGTAGACTTTAAAAAAGCTTTTGATATGGTAGATCACGATATTTTAATTAGAAAACTAAAGCAAATGAAGACAAGCACCAACATGGTGAACATAATTACGTCATTTCTATCCGACAGGCAACAAGTCGTGTCCTTCAACAACTGTCTATCAAGACCCACACAGCTTAATATTGGTGTGCCTCAGGGCTCAATACTAGGTCCGCTGCTTTTTGCAGTGTATATTAACGATCGTCCTTTATACCTCAATACTTCGTGTGACCTATTTGCGGACGACTGCACTATTTACACAAGTCAAGAGAGCCTTTGTGACTTAGAGAGCTCTTTACAAAACGAACTTGACAACCTTAGTAGATGGAGCAATGAAAATCGCATGTTAATTAACATCGACAAAACCAAATCCATGCTAGTAACGACCAGACAAAAACTACAGACCCTAGCCATAACTGGGATACCGCTCGAGCTCCACGTTGACACGTTACCTATAATTAATGTAAATGAACATAAAACATTAGGTATTTTATACTTAATATACTAGGTCCGCTGCTTTTTGCAGTTTATATTAATGATCTTCCTTTATATATCAATACAACTTGTGATCTATTTGCAGACGACTGTACTATATATACTAGTCAAGAAAACCGTAGTGAATTAGAGAATTCTTTACAAAAGGAACTTGATAATCTTACTAGATGGAGCAATGAAAACCGCATGCAAATTAACATCGGCAAAACCAAATCCATGCTAATAACGACCAGACAAAAACTACAGACACTAGCCATAACTGGATCACCGCTCGAACTCCGCATGGGCACGTTACCTATAGTTAATGTGACTGAACATAAAACACTAGGGCTTTTAATAGACAGCCATTTGAACTGGAGCTCTCATGTTCACGCTCTTACCAAGAAAATAGCACAAAAAGTTTACCAACTTGCTAAAATTCAGCACTTCCTGGACGAAAGCACACGAAAAATATTCTATACATGCTATATCCAATCACATCTCGATTACTGTTCCACAGTTTGGGATGGTTGCCCTAAATCTAATTTAAAACGACTATGTTCTCTACAAAACCGCGCTATTCGTCTGGTTTCTGGCATAAAGCACGTTGAAAGTAATAATTTGTACAGTCATCTAAGAATTCTACCACTACAAAAGCGCTTCCTTTTCAACAAAGCCAAATTAGTGAATAAAATTATATCTCAAAATGCCCCAGAGTATCTTCTGCCGCTGATTCAATCTAATGCAATGAACAGCAAGCGCCTAAATTTGTTACATGTCTCAAAGCCTAGATTGGACCTATACAAAACATGTTTTGCCTATTCTGGTGCTCACTTATGGAATCATCTGCCTCCAGATCTGAAAACTCCAATGAGTCCCTACACATTTAACCGAAAACTCTTTCAATACTTAATCCATACCGACTATATGCCACCATAATTCATTTACTGGTATAATTGTTCAGTATAATTGTTCATTATAATTGTTCACTATATATGTGTGTGCGTGTGGGAGCGAGAGAGAGAGAGAGAGAGAGAGAGAGAGAGAGAGAGAGAGAGAGAGAGAGAGAGAGAGAGAGAGAGTGGGTGTCAGAGAGAGGGAGAGAGTGAATGCGTGTGTGCATGCGTGTGTGTGGAGAGAGTGATTGAGCGAGAAATGGTGGGGGAATGTGTCAGTGCATGCATTCGTACGTGTATGTGTGAGAGTGAGTGAGGGAGTGTGTGCGTGCGTGCATGCGTTCATGTGTACGTGTATGTGTGAGAGAGTGTGATTGAGAGAGTGAGTGTGTGTGTGTGTGTGTAGGATTGTGTGTTAGAGAGTGAGACAGTGGGAGAGTTGATGTGTTAGTGTGTGTGTGTGAGCGCGCGCGCATGCGTGTGAGTGTGTGTATACGAAAGAATACAGAGAGAGAGAGAGAGAGAGAGAGAGAGAGAGAGAGAGAGAGAGCTGAGCAGATGCATGTCATGTAACACGCATGTTATGTAACACGCGAATCCATATGTTTGTGTATTCTCATCTGTCATATTATCAGTTAAATACCAAATGATTATCATGCATAATATAAACTCATGTTCATTACTGTAGTTTGAGTGAGAGAGTCAGTGAGTGTGAATGAGAGACAGAACGAGTGAGCGTGAGAGTGAAAGAATGAGCGGGAGAGTGAATGTGTGTGTGTGTGTGTGTGTGTGTGTGTGAGAGAGAGAGAGAGAGAGAGAGAGAGAGAGAGAGAGAGAGAGAGAGAGAGAGAGAGAGAGAGAGAGCATCACTATTTTTACGTCACATACATTTTATGTACACATTTTTCTCCATGTTTAACATTTTTATGAGACTGCTCATGACAAGTGTCAGTGTATGTGTGTGAGTAAAGTGTGGGAGTTTTTTCATACTAGTTTCAATACTAACGTGAGACATTTTGTATGTGTCTAGATGTGAGGAAGTGTGACTGTATGTGGAGGATGTGTGTGAGTGTGGGGATAAGTGTGGGTGGGGGTGCGTGGGTGGGGGTATGCGTTTGGATGGGTTGGGGTATGTGGGTTTTGGTGGGTAGTGGTATTTGTGGGTGTTGGTGGGATGTGTGGATGGATGTGTGGGGGTGAAAGTAGGGGTGTTGGAATGGGTGTGGGGGATGTGTGTATGGGTGGAGGATATGTGTATGGGACGGATGCGGGGGATGTGTGTTTATGTGGGTGGAGATGTGTGGATGGTTTGAGGAAGTATGTGTGGGAGGCGGGTTTGTGTGGATAGGGGATTGTGTTGGGTGGATTGGGGATGCAAGGGCGGGTGGGGAGATGTGTATGGTGTGTGGGTTTGAGATATGTGTGCGGTGTGTTGGTGGGGGATGTGTGAATGATGTGTGGGTGGAGGGTATGTTTGTGGTGGTATGGGTGGAGGATAGTGTGTGGTGTGGGGGATGTGTGTGATGGGTGCGGGGAATGTGCGTATGGGTGGGGTATATGTGTGGGTGAGTAGGGGATTGTGGTTGTTGGTTGAAGTATGCGGGGGTGTGTGGGTGGGAGATGTGTGTGTGGATGGGGAATGTGTGGGTGGGGGTGTGTGAGTGGCTTAGGGATGTGTAGGTGGGTAAGGGAGTTGTATGTGTCGGGGTGGGATGTGTGAGTGGGTGGAGGATGTGTGTGGGTAGGGGTATTGTGATCGAGAGATGTTTGGTTGGGGGTGGGTGGGTGGGGGTGTGTGAGTGCGTAGTGGAGGATGTATGCGTGAGTGAGTGTGTTTGGTGGACGGGTAGGGAATGCGTGTGTGGGTGGGGAGAGGTGTGTGGTGTGTTGGTTGGGGATATTGTGTGAGTGAGGTATGTGTGTGTGGGTGGGGGATTTTTGTGGTGTGTGAGTGGGGGTATGTGGGGTGGATGGGTAAGGGTATCTGTGTGGGTGTGGGTGGGAATATTGTGTGGTATCTGGGTGGGGGATATGTGTGTGGTGTGTAAGTGGGGATGTGTTGGTGAGGGATATATGTGTGTGTGGTGCGTGGGTTGGGAATAGTGCGTGGTAGGGGGTGTATGTGATGTGCGGGTGGGGGATTGCGTGGTGGGGGTTTAGGTTAAGGCATGTGTGGGTGGGTGGAAGTTGTATATGTGGGTGGTGGGGTGTGTGTGTGTGGATTGGGGATGTATGGGTGGTTAGGGAGGTGTGTGTGTGGGTGGGGGGGGGGGGTAGGGACATGTCAGTTGGTGGGGATGTGTGTGTATGGTTTGGGGATGTGTGAGTGAATGTGCGATGTGTGGGTTGGTGGGGGATTGTGTGCATGGGTGGGGAATATGTTGTCGATGGAGATGTGGCTAAGGGATGGGTGGTTTGAGGTGTGGGTGGGGAGAGGATGTGTGGGTTAAGATGTGGATGGGCGTGGGATGTGTGGGTTGGTGGGGGAATGTTTGTGGGTGGCGAGTGTGTTTTGGTTGGGGGATCAGGTGAGGGCAGTGTGGGGGGGGATGGGTCGGTTGGTGGGGTATGTATGTGTCCTTGGTGTGCGTGTGTGTGGGTAGGTGGGGGTGTTTATGTGTCCTTTGGTGCGCGTGTGTGTGGGTAAGTGGGGTTGTGTGGGTGGGGTGATGTATGGATAGGTGGGAGATGGGCTTCATAACATGGTAATTAGCCTTGTTTATGTTTACAACATTCATTTCACAATGTTTATTTTTCTTCCTATGTAAATGTATAATGCTCTTGATGAACGAAAGACGAGTGATTGAAAGGGCCGAATGTAAGACGGGCCTGCGCGCCCAATTTGTGACCCTAATAAAGTTGATTTGATTTGATTTGATTTGACATTTTTCTCTTTTTGACTAATAATTTTCTTCATTTGGTTAACATATTTCTTAATTTGGCCAACATTTTACATATTTTCCATACATATTTGTTAGTTGACCATTATTTTTCCTAATTTGGCTAACATCTTTGTTGTTTTGGTCATCGGTTTTTCTTACTTCGGCTAACATATTGTCTAAAGAGCCATACATTTTTCTCAAATTGGTAAACATTGTTCTTACTTTGCCATACATATTTCTTAGTTTGACCATCATTTTTCTCAATTTGACAACAATTTTTCTTACTTTGCAATACATATTTCTTAGCTTGTCGATACACTTTCTTACTTTTTATAAGTTGGTCGAGCTGTTTCTTATATCAGCCAACATTTTCCCTAATGTGGCTAAAATATTTTTTGTTTTTGTTTTTGGTCAACATATTTATTATCCTGGCCAACATATTTATTACTTTGGCTGACATGTTTTCTTACTTTTGGTCGACATATTTCTTGATGTGGCGAACATTTTTATTACTTTGGCTTACGTATTTTCTTACTTTGGCTGACATATTTTTCTACATTTTATAAATTTGATCGAGATATTTCTTAACTTGGCCAACATTTTTCCTAATGTGGCTAAAACATTTTCTTATTTCGGTCGACATCTTTATACGTTTGGATGAGATATTTATAAGTTTCGATTAGATTAAATATTTCTTACTTTGGCCACTATTTTTATGATTAGGCTAACATATTTTCTTACTTTGGCTGACTAATTTTCCAACTTTTTATAAGTTTGGCCGAGATATTTCTTAACTTGGCCAACATTTTTCCTAACGTGCGTAACACATTTTCTTATTTTGGTCAGTATTTTATTAGTTTGGATGACATATTTATAAGTTTGGATTAAAGTGTGGGCTAGACTGGTTCACAAGACCAGTCCCATGTCTAGCGTTCACTGTCTCGGATGACTGTGTAAGGTGCACCTTATTGGGGTCTTCCCAGCTGACACAAGTTTGCGAGGTAGGCGTTCCGAGAATGTAACCGCATCGTGAAGCCAGAGTCGTGGTTTGAGCGCGCGAAAGAGCAAATTTGTGCGACCGTTCAACAAAATCTGGATAAGCGCCCACTCTATCTTGATGAGTAGTGGGCCTGCAGTCATTAAGCTGGTATAGCTTTAGGTCAATCCTGTCGGCGTAGTTCGGAAGCTCGCCTATAGGCATCCAGTGGTTTTGCATGTATCACTGGGTACCGGGAAGGCGCACTTTAGCGATGCTACTCTTGGCCTGTGTGTGCGTAAATAGTCCGTCTGTGTGATAGATATCTGGTTGATCCTGCCAGTAGTCATATGCTCGTCTCCAAGGTTAAGCCATGCATGTGTAAGTTCACACTGTCTCACGGTGAAACCGCGAATGGCTCGTTAAATCAGTCGAGGTTACTTAGATGATAGATCCTACTAGGATAACTGTGGGAATTCTAGAACTAATACATGCTTACCAAGCTCCGATCCTTGTGGAAAGAGAACTTTGATTAGTTCAAAGCCAGTCGTTGTTGCCCTTTACGGGGCGCCACGTTCCCACTGGTGGCTCTGATTAACTTTATGCTTATCGCATGGCCTTATGTGCCGGCGACACATCTTTCAAATGTCTGTCCTATGAAATATAGATGGTACATGACATGCCTACCATGTCTGTAACGGGTAACGGGGAATCAGGGTTCGATTCCAGAGAGGGAGCATGATAAACGGCTACCACATCTAAGGAAGGCAGCAGGCGAGCAACTTACCCACTCCCGGCATGGGGAGGTAGTGACGAAAAATAATAATACAGGACTCTATCGAGGCCCTGTAATTGGAATAAGTGCACTTTTAAACGTTTAACAAGGATCTATTGGAGGGCAAGTTTGGTGCCCGCAGCCGCAGTATTTCCAGCTCGAATAGCGTATATTAAAGTTGTTGCAGTGTAAAAGCTTGTAGTTGGATCACAGGTGTAGGCGTGCGGTCTGGCTCGCGCCTGTTCACTGCCCATTGTTCCTGCCTTACCATCTGCCAGCTCTCTCCTGTGGGTGTTCTTTGCTGAGCGTCCTGGGTGGCCGGCGCGTTTACTTTGAACAAATTAGAATGTTTAAAGCAGGCCCCGGCTGCCCGAATAATGGTGCATGGAATAATGGAGTAGGACCTTGGTTCTATTTTGTTGGTTTTCGGAACTGTAGGTAGTGATTAAAAGGGACAAACATGGGCATTTGTATTGTGGCGTTAGGTGAAATTCTTGGTTCACCACATGACGAGCTATTGCGAAAGCATTTGTCAAGAATGTCTTCATTAATCAACAATGAAAGTCGGAGGCGCGAAGATGATCAGATACCGTCCATGAAGCGAAATGGAATATACCTTGGCAAGCTTATCCATTGCATTTAAAGTCTGAATCATTTACAAGGTGCTATTTGCCCAGACACTTTAACTACGGTTCTCAACTGAAGGATATGGCTGAACGCCTCTAAGTCAATATCCCCAGGATATGAGGGCCTGGCCGTTACTCTCACTCCCTGCTGAATGGTGGTAAGATGCTAAGTCTGCCACATGCTTGGTCCAGACACTTGTACGGCTAAAGGGATATGGCTGAACGCCTCTAAATCAATATCTCTCGGATGTGAGGGCCTGGCCGTTACTTACACTCTACTGAATGGAGGTGAGATGTTGAACTTGCTACATGCCTCTAAGTCAATATCTTTTGGATGTGAGGGCCTGCATGGAGATTGATTGATTTATTGATTGATCTTTATTTTAGAAGGGTTACAAATTGGGCACACAGGCCCGTCATTACATTTGGCCCTTCCAGTCACTCATCTTTCGTTCATCAATAGTGCATGATGCATGGGCAAAAAACATTGCCAAACGAATGTTGTAAACATAAACAATGCATATTACCATGTTATGGGACATATCCCCCACCCACCACACATCCCCACAACCATGCACACACCCCAGGCATACATATATTCCCCACCCACCCACACATCCCCCACATAAACATATCTCCCCTACCACACACACACACACACACACACACCCCCGCTCCACACACACACTCACACACCCCAACCACTCTGCCAAACACACATCCCAAACCACACATTCCCACACCCACACAAACACCCCCTGCCAACCCACACAGCTTACACCCACCCACACACACCACTCATTTTCCCCCACAACACAATCTCCCCCACCCACACACACACATTCCGCACCCCCTACACACATCTCCAACCCACACAATCTCCCCACCCACACACAAGCCACACCCATCCCCCACACACTCGCCAACCCACACATCCTCCACTCATCTACCCACAAACGCCAAATCACCCATACCCCATCCACTTATCCCTCAACCACGCACCCCCACCCACACATACACCACCCACACACATCCCCCAGCCACACACATTCCCCCATCCATAAACACATCTCCGCACACATCCCCAACCCACGTACTTATCCCTCAACCACTCACACCCACACATCCCGCACCCACACATCAACACACCTCCCCAACCTACCCACCCACACTCACACTATCAACCACCCAGCCAAACACATCCCTCACCCTCACACATCCCTCACCCACCTGCACATCCCACACCTCCCCGACCCCCCCACACACATCTCCCCACACATCTCCAACCCACCCACACACCCCCCACCTAAAACACCCTTACCAGACACATATACCCCACTCACACACATTCCCATCCACACAGACATATCCCCCACCCACACACACATCCCCACACCCATCCCCCAACCCACACACATCCATCACCGCCCACACACACATTCTACACCCACACAACACCCACACACTTCCAACCATCCACCTAAACATCCCACACCCACACAAATCCCTCACCCACTACACATCCCTTCACCCACCCACACACATCCCCACCCACAACCCCTCCACACATACATTCCCCACACACACATCCCCCACATACACATTCACACAAACACATCCTCACATCTAGACACAAACATGGTGCCTCACATAATCACTGGAACTTATTTATATGAACAAACTCCCACACTTTACACACACATGCTGTGACGATTGTCGTGAGCATTCTTGCACAATTGTAAAAAAAAGTGGAGAAAAAAATTGTACATACACATTTTGTAACGTAAAAATTAGTGATGCAATTGAACTCTCTCTCTCTCTCTCTCTCTCTCTCTCTCTCTCTCTCTCTCTCTCTCTCTCTCTCTCTCTCTCTCTCTCTCTCTCTCACACACACACACACACACACACATACTTCCTCACTCACACTCACTAACTCACTCACTCTACAATAATGTGCATGTGTTCATATTATACATGATAAAATCAAGTGGCATACAAAATGATACCTCGTAATATGAAAGATGGGAATACATAAAAAAAATATGGAATAGAATGTTACATGACATGCGTGCGCTCAACTCTCTCTCTCTCTCTCTCTCTCTCTCTCTCTCTCTCTCTCTCTCTCTCTCTCTCTCTCTCTTTCTCTCTCCCTCTCTCTCTATTAAACCATGTTTGACTAGCGCGTGGTAAGTCGCCAGCATACAATATCGCAAGTACCTGATCAGCTCTGCGTTATTGTCTCAATTATCAAAACAAACGAACCGCAACACATGACTTCAAATAGCCCGCAGCGCGTCTAGACTACAATGAGTTCGCTGCATTCTTCAAACGGGTTTGATAACATGATGCAGTAATGTCATCGATAGGAGAGGCCTCTCTGGAGGTGACTGGTGTTAAAACAAGATCCGGTTTACGATCGGCCGTGAATAAACCATACACACTAAACAAAGAGAAGGTGGTGAAGACCAAGCTAGCCAGATGTGCGAATCCAGTCGGCCGAGTCGTTAAACACACCAATACTGGCCAATGTGTTACAGTATCCTTTAACAATACACTCCATTATGAGGCATTTCGAACGTGCCTTATCAATTATTACAAACCTGAACGAATCCAACACAGACAAGATAGAAGCGGGGCCTACTTGGAAGATCTGATTACGACGCCAGTCCTTACAATACACTTATATATTTGGAAGAACAAGTTACTAGCTCAGGGCAGCGTTGAAAACATTAACTCTTGGCTAAAATTAGACTTTGTCGAGCTGGAGAACTCAATACTTACATTCACGAGTAGAGACATATCAAAGACACAAGATATCATCAACATGCCCCGTCTCGAGTGAGGACTCAGAATCTACACAGCCCTCAACTACAGCTGTGGACATCACAGCATACAATGTTTCTCAACTAACACATACAATGAATGAACAGGACAATACCATCAACACGAGGCCAGCTACCCCGTCAGTACTCTTGGCCATTGAATATCCAATGGAGCACCTCCAAAACAACGTTGAGACCAACGTAAGAGTAGCAGAAGAAATACAAGCCTTAGATAACACGCCAACTATCAATGGACAATCGTGCGATTGTCATAGGCGCATTGAGGTAATAGAGCAATCCTTAAAGGCGCTCACTGCTACTGTTACAGCGAACATTGCAGCTAATAGCAAGACCAGCAGTGACTACACTGCTCTCAAAGAAGAAATCACGCTCCTGAGAGAGGAAAATCTGTTGCTAAGAAAAACAATAGAAACTTTACAGCACGAGTCCACCACCAACTCAACTGAACAAGCGTGTAACTCCCAAGCAGCTGTATCAAATTCGGAGAATCTTGAAGCCCAGTTTCACCAAAAACAAGACGCGGAAAAACCTCAACGTGTAGAGGAAGATAAAACGCTACAAGCAGTCTATCCCATTGGTGTAAAAATAAGCAACAGATTCGAAGTGCTTCAAGTAAATTTGTCAGAAAACGTACAGTGCTATAGTGCACTGCCAACAGACAACACACGCCTCCAGGAAACACAGGGAGAGTCACATGGAGACGTACAGACTGCTGCTAAATGGGAGAAACAACGAGCAAGACGTACTGACAACCAACATGTGCAGACAGCGAATGTACACACATTATAATAGGAGACTCTTTAATTAAAGGTCTATACAACGACCGGATGGCCACTACAGACAAAGACATTGTTTCCATAATTTCATTGCCTGGGACTGGTGTTGACCGGCTAACAAACAAGATTAGGAGGTTGGCTGTAAATCTTAACGCAAAAAAGGCAAGCGTTCATATTGGTATCAATGACACCATGAACAACCAGCAAATCACAACATCTCAACTGCTGGCGCTCTTGAACGGATTACGTCACACTTTTCCTAACTCGTCCATTTTCTTCTCCTCCATCATATCACCGAGTTATGGATTCCAGCGACGTCTAGCTGACATAAATAACAACATATTGCAGAAGTTTTGTTCTCACAACAAAATACAATTCATCAACAACACACCGGTGGTTACTTCACAGACTGGAGCACCTAAAAAGCGACTTTATAAGGATCAAGTACATTTGTCTACATTGGGCACCAGCTTGCTCGCCAAAAATATTAAATACCCAGAACGTACACAACCTACATCCAATACTGGATCGCGTAGGACACTTTTAGCTACACCACCTCAAACTCAAGCCAGGCGACATACTGCCGCCACATCAAGTACAAATAGGTCAGAAGAGAGCAGACCACTCATAACCACGGCACCTGATATCCAAGCCAGACGGAACATATCCACCACACCAAATCCGTACAATACGCCCTCTTTCAAACAGGAGGGTGATAATTATGGAGATACGTTCCCTCTTCTCCACAGCAAGGATCAATCCAGTAGTAACAACAACGTGCCACCACAGCCTCCTGTTAGCCACGAATCAGAGCCTGTAGTTGGAAGTCGTTACACACCCGTGAGAAATCAACAGTATCCATTCCATTGTAACCCAGAGTTGTTATACCTCACACGGTTTAGCCCAGCTTCACTTCGTCAGGCACTTATGATGTCGCTGTACCAAGGACCAACATAGCCTGGTATTTACTAACAATTCAGCACAAAGCAACACCGGATCTCGGTACAAGAAGTTTATGCGCATACTTGGTTATTGATTTATATAGCGACGTATTAGATTGTACGTGGCTGTAAACATTGACTCGTATTGAAGTCACAGAGATTGACACTTAGTTAGATATCTTTTATAATACTTTTTATCGCGTTTATACTCTGAGTGAGGGGGTCTTCACTCCCCGCTTTAAACAGAGACATTGACTTGTATAGTCATTTATTGATTCTTTTGGATAACAGTTGGTACTTAGCTTGTGAAGTAGTTTTTTTTTCTTCAGGTTAATTATTTGTTGTATGTTCTTTAATTCGTTTTGTTCCTTGTTTGCATTATATTCGTTGGTCTAATTAGTTATATCGTTATAATATTGTCATTTGCTTCATTCCATTGGCACCTTGCCGTCTTGACAGACGATAGTTTGTGCTCTAAAAATGCATAATAACTTTTAACTATGGCGGTAGCGAGTGTGACTGATAAGGCCAATCTGCGCTGTAAATGTCCGTTCACAGTGGGTGCATGTGAACACGTGGTCATTTCCACCATCATGCACCATCTTACGTCTCAAACGCTTGGTGTGTGACTTTTCTGCAATAATTTTCTCCTTTGACTTTATTCCATTTCTGATATTTGCCCTCCACGCAACACGTTCAGCGGCGACTTGCTCCCAATGTGCATTATCAATGCCTGTATCAATCATGTCCCGCTTACACACATCTTTGTATCGTAGTAGAGGCCGACCCTGAGATCTCTTACCCATCTGTAATTCACCAAAAAAGATATCCTTTGGTATTCTACCATTTGCTTATCGATTTGTATTACTGATATTTTGTAAGTTAATGTAATTGTGATTTTTTTATGATCTTGTATCTTTGCTTAACTTTGACTAATTTACACTTTCTTCATGGATGAAATGTCTGAGAAGTGGCAACACTGGCTCAATAAGTCAGGAATACGCCTTGGACACTTAAACATTTTCAGCTTATTTAACAAGCTACCAGAGTTATCTTCTATTCTTAATCAAAATTTTCATTTATTCGGCCTTAGTGAAAGTAAGCTTAATGATAAAATTACAGATGAGGACATCTCTATTAAAGGGTACACAAGTCTTAGAAGGGATCTCTGTAGGAAACAAGAGACAGGCATAGTAACCTATATTTCTAATTTACTAAATGCTCACCGTAGGCTAGACTTTGAAACTTGCGAAATAGAATGTATTTGGTTAGAGCTAAAACTTCAAAACCGCACACCCCTGATAAATTGCTTAGTCAGTTAGTCTTTCCTTTTGAGCCTAAGGCGGCGCATAGGGCAGAAGTTCTGTCTCTCCATGCCTGGCGGTTCGCTGCTATCTGTTGTAGATCTTGGATATTTACTTGGCCATTGAATGAGCCTTCTCTAATGATGGTTCTACGCAGGGTCTCTCTTGGTCTTCCTCGTTTTCTTTTCCCTACCGGTGACCATATGAGGGCTTGGTAGGGGAGTCTTGTCTTGTCCATTCTGAGTACATGGCCGATGTAGTTCCAATGGCGTCTTCTTATGAAATTGGATACTGTATCTTGCTTAGTCTCTTGTCTTATTTGCGAATTGGTTCTGAAGTCTGTCCAGTGGATGTTTAGAAGTCTTCTAAGACATTTGTTCTCAAAATTGTCTAATTTTTTTATCTAAAGCTACCGTTGATTTCCAACTTTCACATCCATACGTTAACACTGGAATCACACAAGAGTTGAAGATTTTAAGTTTTGTGTGTTTGCTGAGTTTCTTTGACTTCCAGATGTTTGACAGTTTATTGAAGGCACTAGATGCCAGTGCGATTTTAGATGATATTTCTGGTGTTGAGTCCCCTGTAGATGTCATTTTGCTTCCTAGGTATGTGAAGCTGTTGACTTTTTCAAGAACGTAGCTGTTCAATTTGGTCTCATCTAAACTGTTGGTAAGATCAATAGTCTTTGTTTTTGTGGTGTTAATGTGGAGACCAATTTGCCCTGAAACATTTTGGAGGTGGTTTATTTTCTCTTGGGCATCCGGGTGTGTTGAACTCAAAAGCACTATGTCGTCGGCAAAGTCCAGGTCTTCGAGAATTTTGTCAACCCAATGGATACCCATATTTGTGTTGTTTGTGCATTTGCGCATGACCCAGTCGATAGCTATTCCAAAAAGCATCGGTGATAAGACACAACCCTGTTTCACTCCTGTTTCGACTGAGAACCAGTCAGAGTTGCCTGTTTCTGTTCTTACACAGCAACGTGTCTCTTTGTAGAAAGATTTTGTGACGTTGGTATATTTGGTAGGAAAACCATAGATGTTAAGTAGATTCCAAAGTGAAGGACGGTGGATGCTGTCGAAGGCTTTTTGAAAGTCGACAAAGTTGGTGATTAATTTCGACTGGAATTCTACGGAGTCTTCAATGATTATTCTGAGGGTGAAAATGTGGTCTATGCATGACCGTTTTGGTCTGATAATTGGCTACCTCTATCGAAATCCCAGTGCTGGACATGTCTGGTACGAAAACTTCACTACCATGATGGATGTGGTTTTCGCTTCTGGGAAGGGAATTATACTACTCGGAGACTTTAACATTGACACCAACAAATCCAACATAATATGGGGAAATATAATTGCATCATACAATTTCCAACAAATAGTACAATAAGCTACTAGAGTAACAAAGTCATCTTCAACAGTCATAGATCACATTTATGTAACTTGCTCAGACAACATCATAGAATGCACCGTACCCAATTGTGCAATGAGCAATCACTACCCAATATGCTGCACTTGGTCTAAAAAAGGAATTAAAACTCCTAAACATAAACACATAAGTGTAAAATATAGAAGTTACAAAAATTTCAACCAAAACGCATTTTTACAGGACTTGCTCAGTTCACCTCTAGACAATGTTTATCAGCTTTCTGACCCGGATGATGCTCTGGAATTCTGGATGAAAACCTTTATTGATGTTTTTGATAGACATGTGCCAGTCAAGGAAGTTCGAGTAAAACACCACGTCAAGCCACCTTGGATCACCCAGGAAATACTTGAAATTATGAGAGACAGAGATAAAGCACATAAAAAGCGGGATCTCAGTGCATACCGTACTCTTAGAAACAAAGTTCAATATAACATACGACCGGAAAAGAAAAATTACTTTAAGAACTTAGTAATGGATAAAACAAATAGTAAGGATATATGGAAGGCAATTAACACCTTGACAAACAAGTATAACTTCCGAAATTCTTTACCATCAAATCATATTACATGCGACCAATTCAGTAATTTTTTTCAAACTGACATAGACCAGTTGAAGGCTTCAATACCTAATTCTCCTTGCAACTTATCTTTATTGTCATCGTTTTGCGAGAATAGATGCTCCCGCGATATTCTTTCCGACATACCGCTAATGACAACCACTGAAGTATTCACTTACCTCAGTAACCTAAAAACCACAACCTCATCTGGGTTAGATGGAACCAGCAACCGTTTTCTCCGATGTGCTGCGCCAGTGATCTGTACATCACTAACCTATGTATATAATCAGTGTCTCACCAAAGGTCACTTTCCATCAGCTCTCAAAATCGCTAAAGTGTACCCTCTTCTTAAATCTGGTTCATTGGACAATGGTCTCCCGAACAATTACAGGCCAATTTCCTTACTATCATCACTATCTAAGCCACTAGAAAAACACATCCATAAAGTAACATTACAGTATTTAGTTCGTAACAAGCTTATTGTTGACAGCCAATCAGGATTTCGACCAAAATATTCTTGCCATACGGCCCTAACAAACATGATAGAAAATTGGCTCCAGAATATAAACAACAACAGTCTATGTGGAACTGTCTTTATTGATTTCAAGAAAGCATTTGATATGATAGACCATGTTATTTTAATTAAAAGAAACTTGAGACAATGAAAATTGGCCCTGATGTTGTCACTCTAATATCATCTTTTCTTTCAAACAGAAAGCAAGTAGTATCGCATAATAAATCTCTGTCTCAAACCACTACCTTCAATATTGGAGTACCGCAAGGCTCTATTCTTGGCCCTCTATTATTTGCCATATATATTAACGATCTACCTTTGCATTTTTCGTCGTCCTGCGATCTATTTGCAGATGACTGTACAGTGTACACAAACGCTGAAAACTGTATTTTACTGGAGTCGTCTTTACAACAAGAATTAAATAATGTAGTTAGGTGGAGCTATTCAAACCGTATGCAAATTAACATCACTAAAACAAAAGCAATGTTATTAACAATCAGACAAAGACTTCAAACTCTAAGCTCACACACATCACTTCAACTTCACATCGATAACATACCAGTAGAAAGTGTAATTGAGCACAAAACATTAGGCCTAATCATTGATAGAAACCTAACCTTTAATTCCCACGTTCAAGCGCTCATTAAACAAACAGCGAAAAAAGTCTACCAACTCGCCAAAATTAAAAACTTCCTTGATGAGGACACAAGGAAACTATTCTATACTTCTCATATACAGACACACTTTGACTACTGCTCTACAATCTGGGACGGTTGTTCTAATTCAAACACCAAGTTACTTTACTCACTCCAGAAACGGGCCATGAGTCTAATTCATAGCAAACATTTATCTGACAATCCTAGCCTGTATAAACGCCTTCAGTTACTACCATTCCGCAAACGACTGCTTTTCAATAAAGCTAAACTAATTCACAAAATCCTGCATCGGAATGCCCCAAATTACCTTTGGCCATTGTTTAAATATAATGCTAGACACAGTAAACGTTTAAATATACTACACATTCCGAAGCCTAGGATTGACTTATACAAAACAAGCTTAACGTACTCTGCAGCTCAGCTGTGGAACAATCTTCCACAAGAAATCAAAGACATCACCAATCCCTATTCATATAATCGCAAATTATTCGAACACTATCTCAATACGGATTACCTTCCCCCTTAATAATAGAGATAATAATAATAATAACAAAACCCTAGTATAACAGCCAGTCCCCTTTTTGTAGGCCAGTATATTCCACATGGCTAATAACAAGTGTCAGACCATTATCTAATATTACTGTGTCGTGTAGTTTTGATGTTCGCATTTTGCCCATGCCTTTATAATGCATATCTTTTATATTGTTGCTGTTCTCTGTTAGCCTTGAATGATGTGTGAATGAAATAATGTATGAAAGAGAGTGATAGAAGGGCAGAATGTTAGACGGACCTGCGTGCCCAATTCTTAACCCTTTGAAAATAAAGTTTGTTCGTTCGTTCGTTCGTTCGTTCGTTCGTTCGTTCGTTCGTTCGTTCTCTCTCTCTCTCTCTCTCTCTCTCTCTCTCTCTCTCTCTCTCTCTCTCTCTCACTCACTCACACTCACTAACTCTCTTACTCACTCTACAGTAATGTACATATGTTCGTATTATATATGATAAAATCAAGTGGCATTCAAAATGATAGTATGAAGATGAGAATACACAAAAAACATGGAATATCATTTTACCTGACATGCGTGCACTCATCTCTCTATTCTCTCTCTCTCTCTCTCTCTCTCTCTCTCTCTCTCTCTCTCTCTCTCTCTCACACACACACACACACACACACACACACACACACAGAGGCAAATACATACATATACCCACGCACACTGAACTGGCTGCATCTGCAGCCTACCTCGAGATTGTTACTTAGGTAGAAAAAACATCCCAGTCACATGCAATGGTTGCGATGTAAGTCTGTATCAAAAGCCCATTGAGTGAGAGCGTAATCAAAGGTGGAAAGATGTCTCGTTAACACGAAAAGGAACGCTTGGCTAGCGAACCGAATAAGTGGAAGTCCCAAGCGAAAGCTTGTTGAGAGGGTATCATCTCATTAACACGAAATGAAATGTTTGACTAGTGAATCCATCATGTGGAGGTCCGAAGCAAAAGCTTGCTGGGTGGATGTTTCTGCATACTGACAGTTCCTGGTCTGTGCGGGAGGGGCCTGTGGCGAAGTAATGCCCAACACATGGAAGTGAGGAATTAAAGCAGCCATGTGCAACGTGGCGATTCCTTGTGTGAACCCAGTACCAGAGCGTTTATGTGTTGGCTCTGCAATTATGGAAGCCCTCTTGGATGGCGGATTTTGCTCATGATCTAGTTAGTTAGTATACAGATCATCCTCATTGCACATCGAACCATTTAGTCCATAAGTGCTTGGAGCTCGGATCCCCTCCTAAGCAAATTCCGTAGCTTGTGGCGGCTCACAACACCAGCTCTATGTTGGTTTATTACTCTTCTTTGGCTTCCTACGTAGTGTTCTTGTTTGGCCACACCTCTTTTAACTTGCTGTTCTCGCAGCCTGACCATGGTTGTAGATTCCTAGTCTCGTAAACGACTTACTTTTCGTAGAACAATCAGAATGTCTGCCTGGTCCATGGCTCGACTGCCTTTCACAGTAGCCCTACCTGCAAGTCTGTCAGCCCGCTCATTCCCTTGTGCGCCCGCATGCCCTGGCATGAAGATGAAACTAATCTTTGCCAGCCGAGACTGCTCCAGAGACAGCAGCCACTATCTTCGGACCCATCCCATCTCTATCCTCCTGAGCATACTCATTGAGTCACTAAGGACACATTGAATGTATGTGTCTCGAGCCATGTTATTGCTTTACTTACTGCCATGACTTCCATAGTCAGGCTGCTTGTGTTCAAAGAAAAAGCACGAGACTCTTCCTTCACAATTTTTCATCCGACCTGAGCCGTAAAGGCCCATGAACTTCTCACTCCTCGGACAACCGACCCATCCATGTAAATGACAGCATCCCCCTCAAAAGAATTCTTGAAGATCAGAGCCTGTACTTCTGCTTCCACAGCAGCTGGATTTTCTTATTTGCATTTCCTTTCTAGTTGGATGCACATTGAAAAGGATGTGCAGAACTATGTTGTCACTTGTACCCACTCGCCAGGTTCTAAGTCCTCAAGTGAGCATACCTGCTGAAGAATGTCTTTGGCTTGTCAAGCTGAATGCTCATGCCTTCCCTTGGGGGTTGACAGTGATGTCCTTGGCCCTTCTAACTTGACCAGCTGAGATGTGGGTGACACCACAGCAGTAAGAGTTGAATGTCCCTCAAAACAACGGAAAGGCCAACCCATCCACCAAATGCCTGCTGAAGTCGGATATTCCGGGCTAAGGGCACAAATAAACAGGCACGGCGCAAAACAGAGTGGGCGTGTAATGACCTTCGAAGTACCCGGGAAGGTAACCCTGTTAACAAACACCCACAGAAAGTCCGAACCTACTGTCTCATTAACACGAAATGGAAAGCTTGGCTAGCGAATCCATTACGTGGAAGTCTGAAGCGAAACCTCGCTGAGCGGATGTCGTCTGCAGACATGACAGTTTCTGGTTTGTGCGGGCAGCGGCCTGTGACAAACGAAATGCCTAATACATGAAAGTGAGGAATTGAAGCAAGCATGTGTAGGAGTGGCGATTCCTTGGGCGAACCCAGCATCAGAGCTCCGCAATTATGGAAGCCACCTTGGATGGCGGATAATCCTCATCGATTGCTGCTTCATTCCCTTGAGGGCTGACCGTGAAGTCTTCGACCGT
This sequence comes from Cepaea nemoralis, assembly GCA_014155875.1. Classification (NCBI taxonomy): domain Eukaryota; kingdom Metazoa; phylum Mollusca; class Gastropoda; order Stylommatophora; family Helicidae; genus Cepaea; species Cepaea nemoralis. The sequence goes on along the minus strand of JACEFZ010004749.1, from coordinate 88,989 downwards.
TCTAACTTGACCAGCTTGGATGTGGACAGCACCACAACAGTGAGAGACCTCCAGGAAGGCTAACCTGATGATAAAATGCCAGCTAAAGTAGGATATTTTGGCGTAGGGGTTTTGGCTCAAGGGTGCATAACGAGACACCACAATTACTTCTAAAAAAAAAAACAAAAAAAAAAAACCCCGGATCAATGCAGCAGAAGAAGAAGTTTGGATGAAATATTTCTTACTTTGGCCACCATTTTTAATAGTTTGGCTAACATTCCCCTCCCCCATCCCCTTCTATTTTTGAATAGTTTGGTTGAGATATTTCGTAATTTGGCCAACATTTTTCCTACTATTGTTAACATGTTTCCTTAGTTTTGTTGACATATTTGTTGAATGTGTCATAAATATGTAAATTCCTCTCACCAAGTGACAATTCATGCTGCCTCGAGACAAATTAAATAGTGATACGCGAATGACGGTGTATACAACGACCAGTTGACAGAGGAAGACAATCTCTAGTCGCCGTATTCGCTGTCCAAACATAGGCCATGTTCTTTCTCCTGTAATTGGATATTCCATTCCAACCATTGTCACCAGTACTATTCAACGTGTATACGGTGCCAATCTCTGAACAACAGTTGGACGGGAGGGGCAGGACTCTGTCATTTGCTGACGAAATTCTCATGTATATACAGGGTCGAGATTCACAGGTGGTTGCCAATGATATGCAGGGCGAACTAGATCAAATTTCCTCATGGAGTGCTGATGCCCTTGTCAACCCTGCAAAGGCATCGGTTACATGGTTCTCCCTAAACAACCATATTGTGAACACAGAGCCAGCAGTGAGAATGGATGGGAGCATTTTGAGTAGAACCCAGTCGATGACATATCTTGGCGTGAGGCTTGATCGTAGCCTGTCTTTTAGAAATCATGTCGATTATGTCATAACGAAAGCTCGAAAAGGTTTGTCAGCAATGAGAGTCATGGCGACTGCCAATATCGAGCAAAGACTGCTAATACTTCTGTTCCAAGGACTGGTGCTTTCACGCATCGAGTATGCCCTGGCCATCCTCACTGTCAGCCCTATACAGATTGGAAGACTCGAAAAGGTACAAAACGAAGCCATGCGCATCATTTTTGGGCTGCACGAGAGACACCAGCTGTGTAGCAGTGAGATACCTCCTTGACTTCCTGACAATGAACCACAGGATCAAGATCTGGAGAACTCGTGCATACTTAAAAATAAGTGCAGATGAGTGGCTTCTTCTGCATGAAGCTATATTCAGAGAAAAGGGTGACAGGCTAAAGATGGGCAAATCATGGATGGGTTAGGCGGAAGATGTCGCCAGACAGGTCTGCAGTCTTACCAGTATCAACCCCGGCAAGGAATGGGTGCCGGTGCCTCCAGCTTTTAAGTGCACTTTCTCCTGCATTATCACACTCGACAGACGGTGCAGCGAGCAGAACACTGCCGCTGTCAATGCAGAGATCAACGCGCTCATCTATGAACACTCAGACAACCCCGAAGTGCTCATCTATACTGATGGATCTGTTGTAAAGCAGCAGAGAGATGCATGGACATTTACAGCCCGTTCAGCGGGCCGAACCGTTCAAGAATCCAGTGGTGCCCATCCTATGACCACGAACAGCATGATGATGGAAGTGACGGCAGTAACACAGGCTTTCATATGGCTAGAATCACAGCATTATATCAACGTGTGTGTACTAAGTGATTCAATGAGCATGATTTGGAAGGTCGAAGCTGGATCTGTACGTAGGCAGTGGAGCGAGTCGCTGCGGAAGTCTGTTGTCTGTTAAGTCACCTTCATCTTCGTCCCGGGACATGCGGGAGTCAAGTGAAATGAACGAGCTGACAAACTGGCTGGCTCTGCACCCTTGCAGATGGCAAGCCCATGGATCGTGCCGATGTTATTAACATCCTTAAAGATATGTCGAGAACAGAGTCTTTGACGTCAGTGAATCCACATCGGTGTCCAGGATAAAAGACTTGGGAATAAGAATTGTCACGGCCAGACATGAGAGGTACATCGGGAAAATGAGGTGCCTCGTCAACCAACACATAACTGGCACTATTAGCCACCGAAGGCTGATGCATATGCTGGGGGAGGATCTGAGCACCTATGGACCTGTCCGGAGTGCAGTGAAGATACCCTAACTGATAACTGATTCCATTAGTATCTGGTTAGGTCTGATATCCAACTGTTGAATGACTTCGGATATCCGAATCACTTCACTAAATACTTTTTACCATCGCCTCTCCTGGCGTTTTAAAGTGGCGGCTCTGCCGTAGGCTCTGTGTTTCTGTGGGTCATAATAATACTTTCTTATTTGTGCCACCATCTTTCCCACTCTGGTGTAGGCAACTTACTCTTCTTTTTGTTTTGATGTTGTCTCAACTATTTGTCTTTTAGCCGGCGTTGCCTCGCTTACTTGACTTTTAGTCAGTGTTGCCTCGACTACTGGTGCCGATAATGTGCTGACTTCGGGTTTTTGTACCGGCGGTGGCGGATTTTGATATTCACAGTGCCTAAAGGCTTGTGTCCGTACTGATCGAGTCAATTCAGATACCGCTGCAAAGTTTGTTGATACATTAGGGCTGTCTCCTGCAGTGGTAGATCTTTGTTTTTCCGGACTTGTTGCATTTGATGATCCAAGTGACGCAGGTTATCAGTTGGGTGGTACATAAGGTTTCTCTAGCAGCCAGGGATCGATCAGGATCATTTTTTTCATTACAAACCCACGACGCCTTTCAACACGTTAGAATGGGGCCTAATAAAGCACCTATGAAACCAACTTGTTGCAAAATTTGTTTCTGTTTATTGATAGATAGTGTCTTGCGCATGAGCGCTCTCAGACTGTTTTGTTCTGCTGCAGATGCCTCTTCTGAGCTGGTGTCAGTGGAACATGATCTTTTAACACATTGTGACAGCACTCACAAACTGATTGGACAAAGTCCAGGGAAGCTGTTTTAATTACGGCTTTTACGTGTCGGCTTCGCCTCGCTCAGAAACCGCAGCATGGCCCGTGTTATGTTTCACTTGGTTGGAAATATTATTTAGAGACGTAGACAACTTGGCGCTGATTGGGAAAAATATGTCTTCGTAAGCGGTGCTGATCTGTTGTTTCTTGTCGAAGGTCAAAGAGCAAATACCCACGTGGAGCCGCTGTCATGTCCTTAAAACTCTCTTGGACATATGACACGCGGCTTGGTACATCTGTTTGGCCAGATTGGTCATCTGAGACCCGTCACGAGGGTTCTTAAACCCACTAGGTAATGCGAGTTTAAACTGATGGTTCTTTGTTCTTAATTCTTACCAAAGAGGTTTTGGACTATATTCATGACGCTAGGGTTGCGATGAATGTCTGCCTTTAGTAAAGAGTTTAGTCACCCTATCATCTGTCTCGGACATTTGGTCTTCTATTACCACTAGCCGACGTCTATCACCTGTCCATTTTTCCATATCCAGCAGACCTTCGTTAAATTGAATGCCTTTCATAGTCTCATACATGGATTGTCATTCTCTGTCGCACCATATATACTACTCTGGAATCGGGTCCATCATGTCTGGTAGATGGGCCAGAAACTTTTGCACAACGACGGATTTTCACTCCCCATTGGTCCCGCAATCAAAGCGGTAAAAGGATGTTTCCACCTAGGATCCATGACTAATAATAAACCTACCTACGTCAGGTATCTTATGGGGCTCGAAACCGGCCGCTTACCAGTTCCACGCTGCTGGTGTCCGCACCGACCGCCGGTATGGTTCGCGTGCCTGGAGACACACACACACACACACACACACACACACACACACACACACACACTTACACACACACACACACACCCATCCAGCCTGCGGAGGCACCAGAAGTACCAAAGACTGTGAGATATGAAAAAGTAGGTCACTATAGGTCCCTTTTTGCAAGGTCACACGAAGGTCGAAATAACTCATACAAGGATTTATGCCTAATCATTCCTCTTATTCCATAGGGTCATTCCAGAAATTCTAATCGTTTCCAACATTACATACCATTAACCTGTCTTATGTCAATAGCCAGTTCCACTTCCCGTTTTCGCCAATAAGGGACATTCTAATTTTTTTTTCTAAAGGATTTAGTTATTATCCGTGATTTATGTTTTCGTTCCCTTCTCCCAAGATTGTCTATGCGTGATTCCTTCCAACAGACTGCAACCTGCTCCTTCTCACAGCGTCTACTGTTGCAGGACCTGGTACATATTCTAGACTTAGAAGAATTAACTATAAACATTGTTCCCGATTTCTGAAATATCCCGCATTGCACTGATTTTTATTTTTACCAGATGTTATGTTTCTCAAAGAGTGGGTCTCCTGGTCCACTAAATATACTGATAAATAGTACTTCAGTTTAAAGTCGGGTCTTAGTCTGATATGAATGAGCTACCGTATGGCAGTTGAAGGTACTAACCGCTTTCTGTTAACGCCGAATATTGGGCGACACTCACCAAATCTGCCATCCCACGTTGTGCCAGCGGCTTCGAGGAGAGGAGCACAATTGGGAGGGTACAAGCCTAGTGAGAGGAAATGGAACCTAAAGACTAAATATGGCAGGGCAGACCAGTCCCTAAGCCATGGTCGGTAACTGGTCTAGGATGGGAACGCTTAGAGCATTGCTTTGCTAATCCGGCAGCTTCTACAGCTGGTCTCGCTCCAGATGTATTGGTTAACCTTTCCTCTGAAGTAAACTAGACAGGCCGAGAGAGAGATCATGCTGCAAGGGCAACACACGGTCTCTAAATTCAGCCCAGACTTTGTGCTATGGAGAGGTATAACTCCATTTTACAAACTATCGTCTATCAAGACGGCAAGGTGCCAGTCAGCACCTCTGAAACAAGTTAAAGAATTATTTCTAGACACCCCAGAGATGAGATGATTGAGAAGAGCTGCCAGCTGAACTATTTGAGACCGAGTAAGAAATGATATCAGTTGGATTAACACCTTGCACCACATATATTGAAATGCAGAAGATCAATTGATTCAGCGAGCTCGATATAATGCAACACTATCAACTACCAGCATTGACGCTTCATCAAAGAAGATCTGACACAAAAACAAAAGGACGTCAGAGAAGAAAATGGATTGACGACATCAAAAACATACAATCACACAGAATGACACTATCTAGTGCCACCCATCGGGCGTTGGAACGTCAGTTGTCCCTCCTGCTTGACGGCAAAAGTGGAAGTCGATGATGATGTGTTTCTTCAACTAAATTTTACTTATCGGCAGATGATGATTTGGATTTATATTTGCATCACAGAAGACTATCACGTCATGTACAGAAAATGATAGATACAGTGACTTAGCAAGTGAAAAAAAATTGCCCGTGAATAATAGGAAGACAGAAGCAATGGTAATATCAAAGAAACAAATCATGTATAAATGTACAATTAAAATCAATTATATTCCTTTGAGGCAATTACCGACACACAGATAACATAACATAGAAGAAGCATCACAGAGATAAAGAACAGAACAAGACAAACAAAAACTGAAAAACTGTATTTTATAAAACGAAGCAATAAATCCTTGTCATCGGAGGTTGGGAAAAGAATTTTCCCTTGCTGCATAGACTCAGTGCTAGTATATTACTGTGATACTCTGGATAATTAACAAGCAAGACAAACCATATCTTCAGGCATCAGAGCTGTGATTTTACAGAAGTATGTTGAAAATTCTTTGGACAGCCAGTTTGAGTAATCTACATGTTTTGAAAGAGGCGAAGATAGGAACGATAACTTATCACAAACATCGGATAAAAACAGCAGTCGTCATTGTTTGGAAACATTATGAGAAGTGGCAAACTGAAACACGTGACAGCTGGAACGATTTATGCAAGAGAGTTAGAGGAAAGCAGCTAGGGAAAATCATTGATAGCCTTTTGCCAAGGCACGGAAAGGTGTCAATAATCGCAAGATGTGGAGAAGCATGGTGGTCAGTCGGCATTGAACCTGATGATACCAACTGAAGTAGGTCAGCATGGCCGAATAGATAAGAACGCGTGTTCTTAAACATCCGGTGTACTGATGCCGGGGTAAGTGGTTCAACTCCTACACCGGACAGTTGGACTAAAAATTTTGACCTATCGTCCTTGACTTGGGGACGTAAATTACAAGAACCTCTGAAGTCGGAGTGGGTTCGCCTGATGGCGAGGGAAACAGATAATAGGGAAATTTAATCCACACGCAAAATTCAGTCCAGTGCTAATAGAAGTAGTGTGTATGGACTACGCTTGAGTACAAAGCCAGCGAGCTCCAAAAAACAAAATTCTCAACAAAAGAGGAAAGATCAGCCACGTGTAGAAAACAAAATACCAGGACAGAAAGAGGAAAGATCAGCCACTTGTAGAAAACAAAATACCAGGACAGAATGAGGAAAGATCAGCCACGCGTAGAAAACAAAATACCAGGACAGAAAGAGGAAAGATCAGCCTCTTGTAGAAAACAAAATACCAGGACAGAAAGAGGAAAGATCAGCCACTTGTAGAAAACAAAATACCAGGACAGAATGAGGAAAGATCAGCCACGCGTAGAAAACAAAATACCAGGACAGAAAGAGGAAAGATCAGCCACGCGTAGAAAACAAAATACCAGGACAGAAAGAGGAAAGATCAGCCAGGTGTAGAAAACAAAATACCAGGACAGAAAGAGGAAAGATCAGCCAGGTGTAGAAAACAAAATACCAGGACAGAAAGAGGAAAGATCAGCCACTTGTAGAAAACAAAATACCAGGACAGACAGAGGAAAGATCAGCCAGGTGTAGAAAACAAAATACCAGGACAGAAAGAGGAAAGATCAGCCAGGTGTAGAAAACAAAATACCAGGACAGAATGAGGAAAATCAAATCAAATCAAATTAAATCAACTTTATTAGGGTCACAAATTGTGCGCGCAGGCCCGTTTTACATTCGGCCCTTCCAATCACTCGTCTTTCGTTCATCAAGAGCATTATACATTTGCATAGGAAGAAAAATAAACATTGTGAAATGAATGTTGTAAACATAAACAAGGCTAATTACCATGGTATGAAGCCCATCTCCCACCTATCCATACATCACCCCACCCACACAACACCCCCACCTACCCACACACATGCGCACCAAGGGACACATACACACCCCCACCTACCGACACACACGCACACCAAGGGACACATACATACCCCACCAACCGACCCATCCCCCTCCCGCACATCCCCCACCCACACACACTGCCCTCACCTGATCCCCCAACCAAAACACACTCGCCACCCACAAACATTCCCCCACCAACCCACACATCCCACGCCCATCCACATTCTACCCCACACATCCTCTCCCCACCCACACCTCAAACCACCCTTCCCCCAGCCACATCTCCATCGACAACATATTCCCCACCCACACACACAATCCCCCACCAACCCACACATCGCACATCCACTCACACATCCCCAAACCATACACACACATCCCCACCAACTGACATGTCCCTACCCCCCCCCCCCCCACACACACACACATCTCCCTAACCACCCATACATCCCCAATCCACTCACACACACACCACCACCCACACATACAACTTCCACCCACCCACACATGCCTTAACCTAATCCCCCACCACACAATCCCCCACCCGCACATCACATACACCTCCTACCAAGCACTATTCCCAACCCACGCACCACACACACACATATCCCTCACCAACACATCCCCACTTACACACCACACACATATCCCCCACCCAGATACCACAAAAGAATCCCACCCACACCCACACAGATACCCTTACCCATCCACCCCACATACCCCCACTCACACACCACAAAAATCCCCCACCCACACACACATACCTCACCCACACAATATCACCAACCAACACACCACACACCTCTCCCCACCCACACACGCATTTCCTACCCGTCCACCAACACACACTCACTCACACATCCTCCACTACGCACCCACACACCCCCACCAACCCACTCCCAACCAAACATCTCTCGATCACAATACCCCTACCCCCACACACATCCTCCACCCACTCACACATCCCACCCCGACACATACAACTCCCTCACCCACCTACACATCCCTAAGCCACTCACACACCCCCACCCACACATTCCCCATCCACATACACACATCTCCCACACACACTCCCCCACATACTTCCCCCAACCACTACAATCCCCTGCTCACCCACACATATACCCCACCCATACGCACATTCCCCACACCCATCACACACATCCCCTACACCACACACTATCCTCCACCCATACCACCACAAACATACCCTCCACCCACACATCATTCACACATCCCCCACCAACACACCGCACACATATCTCAAACCCACACACCATACACTTCTCCCCATCCGCCCTTCCATCCCAAATCCACCCAACACAATCCCCTACCCACATAACCCCGCCTCCCACACATACTTCCTCAAACCATCCACACATCTCCACCCACATAAACACACATCCCCTGCATCCGTCCCATACACATATCCTCCACCCATACACACATCCCCCACACCCATTCCAACACCCGTACTTTCACCCCCACACATCCATCCACACATCCCACCAACACCCACAAATACCACTACCCACCAAAACCCACACACCCCAACCCATCCAAATGCATACCCCCACCCACACACCCCCACATATCCCCACACTCACACACATCCTCCACATACACTCACACTTCCTCACATCTAGACACATACAAAATGTCTCACGTTAGTATTGAAACTAGTATGAACAAACTCCCACACTTTACTCACATACATACACTAACACTTGTCATGAGCAGTCTCATAAAAATGTTAAACATGGAGAAAAATGTGTACATAAAATGTATGTGACGTAAAAATAGTGATGCTCTCTCTCTCTCTCTCTCTCTCTCTCTCTCTCTCTCTCTCTCTCTCTCTCTCTCTCTCTCTCTCTCTC
>JACEFZ010004749.1:70000-75000 GCA_014155875.1 Cepaea nemoralis | reverse complement strand
ATCTTAATCCCCCCCCTTTGAAACCCCAAAATTCCCCCTGGGGGGGGGGGGGAATTCCCCACCGGTTGAGAACCACTGGACTATGGGTATGGCCACACTGAAGACGAATTTCAGAAGAGCAAGAAGAACAGAACCGTAAAGTATGGAAGACAAAACAACATCAAGTAATCGGTTCTTGTATTAGCGTGATCTTGAAATAATCTTAATTTCTCTTGTGACTGCAATATATTCATCACCACACAGTGCCTTTGCCGGTTGGCGTGGGCGACCATGCTTCTCCACATATTGTGATATCCCATGGCATGGATAAGTCGTGCGTTGACTCCCTTTTGTTCCATGATACAAGATTGTCAATACTTTTCTCACGCTGTTTTCCTCTGTCTCTCTTTCCACAAATCTTTCCCGTTGCCACAAATGTTCCAGTTTTTGTCTTCTCATAATGTGGCCTCAGAATGATGACTGTTTGTTTCTGACGTTTGTGATAAGCTGTCTTTGCGACTTAGCTTCCCTCAAAATTTCCAGATTGCTAATTTTGGCTGTCTAGTTAATTTTTAGCATTCTTCTATAAAACCACATCTCCAAGGCGTCTATGAACTTTTTCGCCTGTTTACTAATTGTGCAGGATTCGCAGCTGTATGTTAATATTGGTTCTTTGTAACACGCAAAAACTCTTTTTTCTAACTTTCAAGGACAAGAACTGATTGCACAAAACGTTCTTCATTTGATAGAAAGCAGTTTTTGCTTGTCCTATTCTGTTCTTTATCTCAGTGATGCATCTTCCATCTGATGCTATCCATATTCCTAGATCTGCCTTTAACCATGCAGCCTCACTTCCATGGTTGTTAACTTCAACTCTAACGTCAATTACACGGAATCAAGCCCACTACCACAACTCAACGCTAGTGCGAGTATTTTCTGACGATCTATTCCTCAAAACGATTTAAATTATTCACTCGCAATTACGCAAACAATTATACAACATAGTATCACAAATCTACACTACACTGCTACACAAATAATTAAAATGGTAGGCACAATATTTGGCCATCACCATCTTCTGCCTCGTGGTGCGTCCGCCCAGGACCACGTCCACAGCTCGAATGTCCTTGTCACCTTCGCGATCACGTGGATTCGCTCTGGTGACAATCTCGCTCGCCACGTCGGTCACGATCAATGATCGTCCCGTCTTTCTGGGTGACTTTTCGTCACTATGCTATGGAGTACAATTCACTCTATGGCATGTGCATTTCTGCACTCACCCCAAAGTGACGTCATTTACTTTAAATGCACATTTAGGCACAATCTGTTTCTTTGATACCACCATGACTTCTGTCTTCCCATTATTCAAACTAAGGCCCAGTTGAAATATACCACTAGGATAATAATGTAATTGCTCTTCTTAGACATCAGTATATGAGAATTACGCAGTTTATTTATTCTATTATGAAGCCGCGATAGTAATTTAGTTAGTGCGCTTGCATGCGAAGGTAGTGGCGAAGGTTCAATTCTAAAGCAATGGCAGGACGTTTTGATCAAGCCCAGGTTGATGTTCTAAGCAATGTTACGTTCAATAGCTTGCCGTTTATAACTCCAGATTTCTCCTTCGCGTGTGAACTATCAATTAAGCAGGCTTCACTTTACTTTCACATGTGAATTATCAATTAAGCAGGCATAACTTTACTTGACACTTAACTTTACTTATCTCGAGACAGTAGAGATAGAATGTGTTTGGTTAGAGGTGAAGCCAGCCAGCCAACAGCCGTTTCTCATTGGATACCTATATAGGAATCCTTGTGCCGGGTACAGTTGGTATGACTGCTTCACTACAATGATGGATAGAGTGTTTACAGCAGGTAGAGAAGTTATTATACTAGGTGACTTCAACATAGATATTAGTAAATCCAACCAGACATGGGACGATATCATTCTTTCTTACAATTTCAGACAACTAATAAACCGTCCCACAAGGGTTACTGACACATCCTCAACTATAATTGATCATATATATGTTACTTGTCCAGATAATATTATTGAATGTTCTGTTCCTGTTTGTACAGTTAGTGACCACTATCCGGTATGTTGTACATGGTCAAGAATTGGGTTCAAACCTCTTAAACATAAACATGTAAGTATCAAATTTAGGAATTATAAAGCATTCAACCAAGATTTATTTTTGCAAGACTTAAGAAAAGCAGCCCTTGATCACGTTTACCAACTTCCTGACCCGGACGATGCATTAGCTTTCTGGACGAAGACAGTCTACAATGTGTTCGATAAACACGTGCCAATCAAAGAAGTTCAAGTCAAAAATCAACATAAATCCCCATGGGTCACTAGAGAAGTGGTGGAAATCATGAGAGAGCGAGATACAGCACACAAAAATAAAGACTTCATCAATTACCGCAGACTAAGGAATAAAGTTAAATATGAAATTCGTAGGATAAAAAAAGATCATTTTAAAAATTTGATTGTAGATAATTCAAACAGTACAAATATATGGAAGGCTATTAACTTGCTAACCAATAAGAAACGCCCTACAGAATCAGCAATACCAAATTCTATAACATGCGATGAATTCAGTTGGTTCTTTCAATCAGAAATAGAGAATCTAAAGTCTTCAATACCAGACTCATCGTGTAATTTAAGTTCACTGGCATCATTCTGTGAGGAGAAGTGCGCCAGAAATATTCCCGCTGAGATTCCTTTAATGTCTGTTGCAGACGTTTATAAATATCTCTTGAACCTCAAATCAACAAACTCACACGGCCTAGATGGTATCAGTAATAGAATTCTTCGTTGTGCTGCACCAGTCATTAGCGAGTCCTTAACGTTCATATATAACCAGTGCCTGGCCAAAAACTACTTTCCATCTGCATTTAAAATTGCTAAAGTGTTTCCGCTTATTAAAAATGGCTCAATCGATAATAGCGTTTTGGGTAATTATAGACCTATTTCCTTACTATCGTCGCTATCAAAACCACTAGAAAAACACATTCATAAAATAACGTTACACCATTTAATTAACAATGATCTAATAATTAACAGTCAATCTGGGTTTCGACCTAAATATTCTTGCCATAGTGCTCTAACAAAAATGACCGATAACTGGCACTTAAACATCAACAACGGTAGAATTTGTGGAGCGGTGTTTGTAGACTTTAAAAAAGCTTTTGATATGGTAGATCACGATATTTTAATTAGAAAACTAAAGCAAATGAAGACAAGCACCAACATGGTGAACATAATTACGTCATTTCTATCCGACAGGCAACAAGTCGTGTCCTTCAACAACTGTCTATCAAGACCCACACAGCTTAATATTGGTGTGCCTCAGGGCTCAATACTAGGTCCGCTGCTTTTTGCAGTTTATATTAATGATCTTCCTTTATATATCAATACAACTTGTGATCTATTCGCAGACGACTGTACTATATATACTAGTCAAGAAAACCGTAGTGAATTAGAGAATTCTTTACAAAAGGAACTTGATAATCTTACTAGATGGAGCAATGAAAACCGCATGCAAATTAACATCGACAAAACCAAATCCATGCTAATAACGACCAGACAAAAACTACAGACACTAGCCATAACTGGATCACCGCTCGAACTCCGCATGGGCACGTTACCTATAGTTAATGTGACTGAACATAAAACACTAGGGCTTTTAATAGACAGCCATTTGAACTGGAGCTCTCATGTTCACGCTCTTACCAAGAAAATAGCACAAAAAGTTTACCAACTTGCTAAAATTCAGCACTTCCTGGACGAAAGCACACGAAAAATATTCTATACATGCTATATCCAATCACATCTCGATTACTGTTCCACAGTTTGGGATGGTTGCCCTAAATCTAATTTAAAACGACTATGTTCTCTACAAAACCGCGCTATTCGTCTGGTTTCTGACATAAAGCACGTTGAAAGTAATAATTTGTACAGTCATCTAAGACTTCTACCACTACAAAAGCGCTTCCTTTTCAACAAAGCCAAATTAGTGAATAAAATTATATCTCAAAATACCCCAGAGTATCTTCTGCCGCTGATTCAATCTAATGCAATGAACAGCAAGCGCCTAAATTTGTTACATGTCTCAAAGCCTAGATTGGACCTATACAAAACATGTTTCGCCTATTCTGGTGCTCACTTATGGAATGATCTGCCTCCAGATCTGAAAACTCCAATGAGTCCCTACACATTTAACCGAAAACTCTTTCAATACTTAATCCATACCGACTATATGCCACCATAATTCATTTACTGGTATAATTGTTCAGTATAATTGTTCATTATAATTGTTTAACTATAATTGTTCACTATATATGTGTGTGCGTGTGGGAGAGAGAGAGAGAGAGAGAGAGAGAGAGAGAGAGAGAGAGAGAGAGAGAGAGAGAGAGAGAGAGAGAGAGAAAGTGGGTGTCAGTGAGAGGGAGAGAGTGAATGCGTGTGTGCGCACGTGCATGCGTGTGTGTGGAGAGAGTGATTGAGCGAGAAATGGTGGGGGAATGTGTCAGTGCATGCATTCGTACGTGTATGTGTGAGAGTGAGTGAGGGAGTGTATGCGTGCGTGCATGCGTTCATGTGTATGTGTATGTTGAGAGAGTGTGATTGAGAGAGTGAGTGGTGTGTGAAGGATTGTGTGTTAGAGAGTGAGACAGTGGGAGAGTTGATGTGTTAGTGTGTGTGTGTGTGTGAGCGCGCGCATGCGTGTGAGTGTGTGTATATGAAAGAATACAGAGAGAGAGAGAGAGAGAGAGAGAGAGAGAGAGAGAGAGAGAGAGAGAGAGAGAGAGCTGAGCAGATGCATGTCATGTAACACGCATGTTATGTAACACGCGAATCCATATGTTTGTGTATTCTCATCTGTCATATTATCAGTTAAATACCATTTGATTTTATCATGCATAATATAAACTCATGTTCATTACTATAGTTTGAGTGAGTGAGTCAGTGAGTGTGAATGAGAGACAGAACGAGTGAGCGGGAGAGTGAATGAGTGA
>JACEFZ010004749.1:0-62500 GCA_014155875.1 Cepaea nemoralis | reverse complement strand
CCCCCCCCCCCTCTCTCTCTCTCTCTCTCTCTCTCTCTCTCTCTCTCTCTCTCTCTCTCTCTCTCTCTCTCTCTCTCTCTCTCTCTCTCTCCTCTCTCACACACATGTACATACACACACCCACACACAACATACAAACGCAAATACACACATATACCCACGCACAGACACATCCTACACACATCCATATACTTACTCACACGTACTCACATAACACCCGAATATACACTCCCTCGCATACACTGCATGCATGCACACTTACACACACAAAGATATACAATACATACACGAGTACACAGACACACACTCATCCATACACACATATACACACGCACATGCATATAAACGCATATAAACACATGAACGCACACCTTAGCACACGTACAGACATACACACAGAGGCACACACAGATACACACATGTACACACACATATACACCCATACACACATCCAGACATGCACACACATATATCACACTTTCTCATGCACTCTCTCATTCACCCACGCTCTCTCTTTACACACTCACTCGCTCTCACGCTCACTCATTCGCGCATATACACGCATACCCACAAATTCTCTCTCACTCACGCTCCCTTACTCACTCATTTACTCGCTGACTCTCTAACTCACACTCACTCACTAACTTTCACACTCTATAACACAGACAGGCAGACACACAACACACCCACTCTCTCAGATTCACTCATTCTCTAACTAAATCTCTCACACATATGTCCACACACTCACTCACTTTTACACTCACTCAGGCACATGCGCATGCATACTCTCTCACTCTCACTCATACTAATTCTTCCACTCACACTCTTTCTCACCCAATCTCTCACCCACTGTCTCGCTCACACACATACAGTGAAGAATGATAGTGGGAAAATGATACTAGTAGGTGACTTATGGAGGCATATAGTCGGTATGAAGTAAGTATTGAAAGATTTTTCGGTTGAATGTGTAGGGACTCATTGGTGCTTTCAATTCTGGTGGAAGGCTATTCCACAAGTGAGCACCAGAATATGCGAAACAAGTTTTGTATAAGTCCAATCTAAGCTTAGGAAGCTGTAATAAATTTAAACGCTCACTGTTCATTGCATTAGATTGAATTAACGGTAGAAGATACTCTGGGGTATATTCAGATATAATTTTATTCACTAATTTCATCATCATCATCAAGTGCCGTGCCGGCTGGCGTAGGCGTTCATGGCTCTCCATAGATCTCGGTCTTTGGTTTTCTGGATCAACTCTGCTGCTGATATTCCTCCATGCCACCGTCTCAATCCATCCAGCATCACTTCTCTTGGTCTACCTCTGCCTCTCTTCCACTCGATTTTTCCAGTTGTTACGATGTTCTCCAATGCCTCTCTTCTCATCATATGACAGAGGAAAGCTGTTTGTCTCTGTCTTATTGTTGTATATAATGTTCTAGTTTCGTTAGCCTGTTTCAGGCAGTCGTCGTTAGTTACTCTGGCAGTCCAAGGAATTCGCAACATTCGTCTCAGGAACCACATCTCTGTTGCTTCTAATTTCTTCTTAATTTGTTCATTTACATTCCAAGATTCACTGCCATACAGCAAAACTGGTTCTACATAGCATTTCAGCACTCTCTTTCTTACATTCAGTGATAGTGACTTATTGCATAAGATACTCTTCATTTTCTGAAATGCGGCTTTTGCCTGCCCTATTCTGCTCCTAATCTCTGTTGTACATCTTCCATATGATGTTATAAATGCCCCTAGGTATCTAAAATTATCAACTTGGTTAAGAATTTTCCCTTCTATTTCTATGTCACATTTTGGTGTCACCATTTTCTTTGATATTACCATTGTTACTGTTTTCTTGATATTCAAGGAGAGTCCTTTCCTTGCACTCTCTGTTACTACAACGTCTAATAATTGTTGTAGGTCTGTTGAATTATCCACCACCAATACTGTGTCATCTGCATAGCGTATATTATTTATCCTCATTATCCAAACCGCTAGAAAAGCACATCCACAAAACAACACTAGATCACTTAGTTCGCCATAAACTGATAGTTGACAGCCAGTCAGGATTTCGGCCAAAATATTCTTGCCATACGGCACTAACAAACATGATAGAAAACTGGCATCAAAATATTAACAACAATACTCTAAGTGGAGCGGTGTTTATAGACTTTAGGAAAGCATTCGATATGATAGATCATACTATTCTAATTAAAAAACTAGAAACAATGAAAGTAAGTTTTAATATAGTGACATTAATAAAATCATTCTTATTAGACAGAAAGCAAGTAGTATCACACAATAAAGTTTTATCTCAAGCCATTACCATTAATATTGGAGTACCTCAGGGGTCTATTCTTGGCCCTCTATTATTTGCCATTTATATAAATGATCTTCCATTAAATCTGTCGTCGTCCTGCGATCTATTTGCTGATGACTGCACAGTATATACAAACGCTGTTGATCGTAATGTGCTAGAATTATCCTTGCAACAGGAAATAAATAGTGTAGTTAACTGGAGTCATGCAAACCGCATGCAAATTAACATTACTAAAACAAAGTCTATGTTAATAGGAACCAGGCAAAGACTTCACACTCTAAACTCGCAGAGAACTCTTCAGCTGCACATTGGCAGCACGCCTGTAGAAAGTGTCACCGAGCACAAGACACTGGGTGTTATCATAGATCAAAATCTAACTTTTAACTCACATGTTCATGCTCTAGTTAAACAAATAGCCAAAAAAGTATACCAACTTGCCAAAATTAAAAATTTCCTTGACGAAAACACAAGAAAGATATTCTATACTTCTCATATACAAACACATATTGATTACTGCTCCACAGTCTGGGATGGATGCTCCAAATCAATAACAAAACGCCTATATTCACTCCAGAAAAGGGCAGTGCGTTTAATTAATGGTGAAAAGCTTACCGACAATGCTAACCTATATAAACGTCTCCGGTTACTGCCACTCCACAAGCGCCTGCTTTTTAATAAGACCAAACTAATTCACAAAATCCTATTTCAAAATGCTCCAAGCTACCTTTGGCCATTGTTTAAATATAACGCTAGACATAGCGAACGACTAAATATACTTCATGTCCCTAAACCTAGGATAGACTTATATAAAACAAGCTTAGCATACTCTGCCGCTCAGTTGTGGAACAATCTTCCACAAGAAATCAAAGACACCACCAATCATGATACATACATTCGCAACCTGTTTGAACACTACCTTAGTACAGACTACATGCCCCCATAACAAATAACACAAAAAAGACAATAATGGTAACTTATCTCAAACGACAACTAGCCAAAAAACATTCCCTTATGTATGGCACGTTACACCCTCCTTAGGTATTTATAATGCCCATGTTAAACACTGCCTCAGTGAGTCATTTGTTATTGATTATTTTTCATGCGTTTTAATGTTCTTTTGTTGTCAAAAGTTGCTTCATAAGTGATGTTGAATGAAAGAATGTATGAGAGGAAATAGAGAAGAAGGGCAGAATGTCAGACGGGCCTGCGTGCCCAATTCTTAACCCTTTAAAAATAAAGACTTATTATTATTATTATTATTATTATTATTATATTATAACCTCCAACTAGTATTCCTGGCATCTCTTTGATCTCTCTCATTATTACTTCGCTATACAGGGAGAAAAGATCTGGTGACAAGACACACCCTTGTCGGACTCCTAGCTTTATCTGTTCATAACTACCCTCTTTATTTCCCATTTTAATTGCTGCTACTTGGTTCCAGTAAATATTCTTTATTATTCTTAAATCTTTTCCATCAGTGTTGATATCTTCCAACATTTTAATCAGTTCATCATGTTTTACTTTATCAAATGCCTTAGTATAATCTATGAAGCACAAATATATGTCTCTCTGTTTCTCTATTGACCTTTCTATTAGTGTCCGTAATGTATAAATTGCATTGTTTGTGCCCTTTCCTTCCACAAATCCATACTGTTCTTCACTAATTTCCATTTTTATTTTCTTTTTGGTTCTTCTCATTATGATTCTGAGTAGAAGCTTAGTGATATGGTTTATAAGGTTAATTGTACGAAAATCTTCACAATCAATTGCTCCTGGTCTTTTTGGTATAGCTATAAATACAGATTTCAGCATATCACTGGGTAAATATCCACTGCTGTAAATATCATTCAACATTTTGGTTAATATATCTACTCCAAATTCTCCCAATACTTCTAATTCTTCTATTGTGATTTCATCTGGCCCAGCTGTTTTTCCTTTCTTCATACGTTTCATAGCGTCAGCGACTTCTTCTTTCAGAATAGGTGGACCTTCTAAGTTACTATCTTCTGTTAATTCTTCCCTTTCTCCTTCATATAATTCTCTTATATACTCATTCCACCTCTTCATTATAGCATCTTCCTCTAATATTATCTTTCCTGTTTTTGATTTCAAACACCCTGTATTTATTCTTATTTTTCTTCCTGTAAGCTCACTGATTTGTCTGTGCATATTTTTGTATCTTTAATGGAATTTAATTCAATTTTTTTGCATTGCTCGTTTAACCAACTTTCTTTAGCCTTCCCACATTTATCTTTTATTTCTTTATTTATCTTAGCGTATTCTTGTTTGTCATTTTTACTCTGTTTTCTTTTGTCCATCAGTTTTAAGATATCTTCATTCATCCATTTTTTCTTAGCTATTTTGCCTCTCTCCGGTAATACTTCTTTGCTAGTTTGATGAATGGAGTCCCTTAACATTTCCCATTGTTCATCTATACTCTGTATTTTAGTTATTGCATTGTACCTATTTTTCACAGTCACTCTGTATTGTTCTTGCATTTCTTTATCTATTTTCAGAACCTCTTTATTAAGTCTCATGTTCTTAACCATTTTTTTCCCTCTCTTTAATCTTACTTTTATTTGTCCACATAGTGGTACATGATCACTATTACAGTCAGCACCAGGCATTGTCTTTACATTAATTAAAGCATTTCTAAATCTTTTATTAATTAGTATGTAGTCAATTTGGTTGCGTATTTTCTTATCAGGGCTTATCCATGTGTACAGTCGTCTTTTATGGTGTTTAAACCATGTGTTTCCAATTATCATATCATTGATATTTGCCCATTCTATTAGCTTTTCCCCTCTTTCATTTCTTGTACCTAAACCATAATTCCCCACTACATCCTCCATTTTTCCCTTTCCTACTTTTGCATTAAAATCACCAAGTATTATCTTTATTTCTTGTGATCCAATTTGAGCCATCGCCATTTCTATTTCGTCGTAAAAGTGTTGTATTTCTTCATCACTACTGCTTGCTGTTGGTGCATATACTTGTATAATATTTATGTTTATTGGTTTGCCTTTGATTTTTACCATAATAACTCTATCTGAAATACACCAGTATCCATTAATTGACTTGGCTGTTTTTTCGTCTAATATTATTCCTACACCTTTTTCATGTGTATCCCCTCCAGAATAAATTATTGTGTGATTGTCAGCTATAATTTTGCCCGATCCCTTCCATCTCATCTCACTAACGCCTAGTATATTCATTTTCATGCTATCCATCTCTCTTAGAACATTGGTCAACTTTCCTAGCTCATTTAATGTCCTAACATTCCATGTTCCTACTCTAAATTTATTTATTTTAGTTAAGATTTTGCTAATTTGGCTTTGTTAAAAAGGAAGCGCTTTTGCAGTGGTAGAAGTCTTAGATGGCTGTATAATTTATTACTTTCAACGTGCTTTATGCTAGAAACTAGACGTATAGCGCGGTTTTGAAGCGAACACAATCGTTTCATATTAGATTTAGGGCAACCATCCCAGACTGTGGAACAATAATCGAGAGGTGATTGGATATAGGATGCATAGAATATTTTTCGTGTGCTTTCATCCAAAAAATGCTGAATTTTAGCAAGTTGGTAAACTTTTTGTGCTATTCTCTTGGTAAGGGCGTGAATATGAGGGCTCCAGTTTAAATGTCTGTAAATTAAAATACCTAATGTTTTATGTTCATTTACATTAATTATAGGTAACGTGTCAACGTGGAGCTCGAGCGGTGTCCCAGTTATGGCTAGGGTCTGTAGTTTTTGTCTGGTCGTTACTAGCATGGATTTGGTTTTGTCGATGTTAATTAACATGCGGTTTTCATTGCTCCATCTACTAAGGTTGTCAAGTTCGTTTTGTAAAGAGCTCTCTAAGTCACAAAGGCTCTCTTGACTTGTGTAAATAGTGCAGTCGTCCGCAAATAGGTCACACGAAGTATTGAGGTATAAAGGAAGATCGTTAATATACACTGCAAAAAGCAGCGGACCTAGTATTGAGCCCTGAGGCACCCCAAAATTAAGTTGTGTGGGTCTTGATAGATAGTTATTGAAGGACACTACTTGTCTGGTAGATAAAAATGACGTAATTAGGTTCACCATATTGGTGCTAGTCTTCATGTGTTTTAATTTTCTAATTAAAATATCATGATCTACCATATCAAAGGCTTTTTTAAAGTCTACAAATACTACTCCACAAATATTGCCATTGTTGATACAAAGATGCCAGTTATCGGTCATTTTTGTAAGGGCACTATGGCAAGAATATTTAGGTCGAAACCCAGATTGACTGTCAATTATTAGGTCGTTGTTAATTAAATGATGTAGTGTTATTTTATGCATGTGTTTTTCTAATGGATTTGATAGCGACGATAGTAAGGAAATAGGTCTATAATTACCCAAGACGCTAATATCAGTTGAGCCATTTTTAAGTAAAGGATACACTTTAGCAACTTTAAAGGCAGATGGAAAGTAGTTTGTGGACAGGCACTGGTTATATATGAACGTTAAGTACTCACTAATAATTGGTGCAGCACACCGAAGAATTCTATTACTGATACCATCTAGGCCTTCTGAAGTTGTTGCTTTGAGATTCGAGAGATATTTATATACTTCTGCAACAGACATCAAGGGAATCTCAGGGGGAATATTTCTAGAGCACTTCCCTTCACAGAATGATGACAGTGAACTTAAATTACATATTGAGTCTGGTATTGAAGACTTTAGATTCTCTATTTCTGATTGAAAGAAGTAACTGAAATCCTCGCATGTTATAGAGTTTGGTATTGCTGTCTCTGAAGCGTGTTTCTTGTTGGTTAGCAAGTTAATAGCCTTCCATATATTTGTGTTATTTGATTTATCTACAATCAAATCTTTGAAATGATCTTTCTTTATCCTACGAATTTCATATATAACTTTATTTCTTAGTCTGCGGTAATTAATAAAATCTTTATTTTTGTGTGCTGTATCTCGTTCTCTTATGATTTCGAGAACTTCGCTAGTGACCCACGGGGACCTATGTTGATTCTTGACTCGAACTTCTTTGACTGGCACATGTTTTTCAAATACATTGTAGACTGTCTTTGTCCAGTAAGCTAGTGCCTCATCCGGATCAGAAAGTTGGTAAACATGTTCAAGGGCTGGATATTTTAAGTCGTCTAAAAATAAATTTTGGTTGAAAGCTTTAAAGTTTCTCAATTTGATGCGTAAATGTTTATTTTTAAGAGTTTTGAACCCAATTTTCGACCATGTACAACATATTGGGTAATGGTCACTAACTGCACTAACAGGAACAGAATATTCGGTAATATTAACTGGACAAGTAACATATATATGATCAATTATAGTTGAGGAGGTGTCTGTAACTCTTGTGGGACGATTTATTAGTTGTTTGAAATTGTAAGATAGAATGATATCTTCCCATGTCTGGTTGGATTTAGTAATATTTATGTTAAAGTCACCTAATATCATGACTTCTCTACCTGCTGTAAACACCCTATCCATCATTGTAGTGAAACAGTCATACCAACTATACCCAGCACAGGGATTCCGATATAGGTATCCAATGAGAAACGGTTGCTGGCTGACTGGCTTCACCTCTAACCAAACACATTCTATCTCTTCTATCTCGAGATCACTTCTACGGGAACAGTTGAGAGAACTGGAACTGTATACAGCAATACCTGTCTCTAATTTTTGGTTTGCGACTCTTCGAATTACTTTAAACCCCTTAAGAGAGATTTCAGAGTCGGTTATTTTGTCGTTGAGACGGCTTTCTGTGATTCCAAACACATGGAACTGTTTGGACAGTATTACTGAAAGCTCAGGTAATTTATTGAGCAAATGATAGATTTTGAGATGGCCTATATGTAGACCATCTTTGTTGAGCCACTGATCGTGATTGGCGAACATTACACAATGAAAAGATGATGTCGCTTGTGGTAGAAAAATTTCAGAGGTTTTGAAACTTTATTTAGTGGTAGTTAAGACTATTAGAGGGGATAGGAAAATGTCTGTGATGGAGTGATATCATTAAAGCTTGGTGCAGGGCTGCAGGATTGTATTGCATTAGCTGTTGAAGTTGACAATTCCACTGATAAGAGTGTGGATTACCGTCCAACGAGGGACTACTGCTATGAGAGCTACTGGAAGTGCCTATATTGGAAGCAGGCATCGGGGGCACCGAAACATTGTTTAACGGTGTCCCCTTTGACATGCTAGGTGGAGACTGTTTTATGGGCAAGGGAGGAAACAATGCACCATAGTTAGCAACATTAGGAGAGAGAGAGAGATTGAGAGAGAGAGAGAGAGAGAGAGAGAGAGAGAGAGAGAGAGAGAGAGAGAGAGAGTAAACCAAAGACTGAAGTTAGCGGCATTGGGTAGTAACTTCACCACATGCACAATAGATTTATTTGGAGTGGGCGGGGTTGGGGTGGAGGTTAAATGAACTTTTGTCTTTGTCAATTCACACTTAAAACAAGAGGAGTCGCTTACAGACCGCTTTTTAATACAACACCCATCATACGCAAGGGAGCATGCGTATTCAAACAAAGAGGAATATGCCAAATATACAGGAACAACACACACGTGACCACACCAAAAAAAAAAAAAACAAAAAAAAAAAACACCCACATTTGAAACACATGTCAAACAGTCACTGATGCAGTGGAAACTCTCAAACGAACTAATACAAAACACACACAGGCAAACAAACAGACATGTACAATGCAACCCTTCTTAACACTCTTTCTAAAATTGAAGAAATATATTGGATACAGAGCATGGGGAAGACCACGTAAAAGTAGGTGTGATGGCATCAAGAACAACCTTTGAGACATGAATATGAGCTTATAAAGGGCATTAGAAAAAGCGCATAAAAGATCTTTACATCTCCAATCAATACTTCACTGGGGTAAATGGAAGGATGTAAGAAGAAAGGGATTTCTTTCACGACGCAGCGGTTAAGTACCCGTCTGCTAAAATGGTTCAGAGTTCTGTACCTCCCAGCCAACGAAATCAGCATGCGTGGTTTATGCCAGATATAAAATTGCGGGAATTCCCGTGGTGTAGGAGTTAATTGGACTATGAACACAGTAATCACGGGATCCTTCTCTGTTTGTTTTCAACCGGAGCATAGAGAGATGGAGTGAGGGTACGGTGAGGTTTCGCTAGCTGGAAGACAAAACAGCACACGCATGTCGTGTTTGTAACGGACGCACAAAGTATGATGAGAAAGGTGAAGACAGACATGCTTCGGGCAGATTAGCAGGCTTCCACTCAACAATAAGAAATAGAGAGCATTTATTGGATTTCCCCCAAGGACAAGCTGGTGTGGTGGGAGACGGGCAGGCGGACGGACTAGCTGGGATCTGCGCACCTCGGTGGGCGTTGGTGCATGGTGGCGAGGCTGTGTTAGGTGAGTGTTGAAATTGCGTGTATAGTGCAGAGGAGCGGAGGGATCATAGCGGCTTGGGAAGGGTCGTGCTGCGGTGAGTGGCCAGGGGATCTGAACGACGCATGGAGCTCTGATGAAAGAATCAGTGGGAATTGTGTTCAGACTGCTACTGGTCCCATTAGTAGTGGGACTCTTCACTGGTTAAGCACGCATTGGAAAGTCCCGAGTGCTGTGATGTCGCTTCTTGACTCAACTCATCTTGAAGAATGGCCTATTTTTCTTCTTCATTGTCTCCGGTATTATAGGACTTTTTCTGTTAGTTCAACAGTCTCAAAGTTCTTCTTACGTGAATGAGGCTCACACCGGCTGGATGCTACAAGAAAGATGTATGTCCTCAACATTTTTAATTTAATGTGGGTTTGATTGTGTTTTGCTATAGGTTTGTAATTATTATCTCATGTAATCTGATCCCATCTCATCTGATCTCATGTGATCTAATCTCATATTGTTCCCCTTCTACCTGGTGGTGTCTAGGTGATGCGTAAACAGTGGGAGAGTGCCCGTTTATGAGCTTCATATATCGAGATTCCCGTGGACTCTGTTATTCCCTTTGTCCATCGTTTACATGGTCGGCTTCTTCTTCTGGTTCCGTTTGGTCTGTATATCATTGCTTGTTGTGGTATACTGTTAGTTGGTAGCCTAGTTATATGTCCGAACCATTTCACTTGCTGTTTTGTTAGGAAATCTAGCCTTACGTTTTAAATACTGTTCGATCTCTGCATTGCAATGATATGTCTACGTGCGACTTATTTTGACAATATAAACTAACACAATACTTTACACAACACAATTACAGAAAACACAGGACGTTACGGTGTCTAGCCTTCTTCAGCAAATAAATACATACACAAAACACAACATATAACCACGGGAAGACACTACAGAGACTACATTAAGACATAAGAACGGGATGAGTAGAATGGACAGATGGGAAAAAATGAGAAAAATTAACTGATTAAGTGCCAAACAAAAAACAAAAAGTAGGTTTAGACCAAACATGGTAGAAAATCGAATGAACAAGTATTGTAATGTAAATATTAATTTACAGAGCTTTATAAATACGAAACGAAACAAATAACACGATGGTCCTATAATGGCGATATGTCGTCTTTATGTCTAAATGATAATTCATATTTGTCGATATGTTAACCATCGGCACTGAATCAGTTAAGAGAAAATTAAGAAAAAATATGTGCTACTTATCTCAGAAGCCCAGGATGTAATACCCCTTCATTACTTTGTGTTATATTATATTGTTTACATTTCCACAGCTTTACTGCAGTTCCACTAACTTTATTCTGACTAATTTTGAACAGTGCTATTTGTTCTCCATCGTGAAGCCAGTTTATAACATGTTCAATGTTTTCATTGTTGACTGTAATTGCTGGTTCACATATAGTTTTGTCCATGGACATAATTTTCTATTATGGTTTTAAATTCAGGAAAAATAAAATAAATAAAACAAAATAAAACAAAATAAAAACTCATATCTATGTTTTACCTGTCTTTTGACATACATTAGATGACACGATGTTGAAGATTTATTCCTGCTGGGCGGAGGATGCCTAAACTGTGGAAACGCGATTTTCCAACATGAGGAGGTCAGTATGGCCGAATGGATAAGAGGGATGATTCTTAAACGTCATTTGCGCTGATGCCGAGGTAGCGGTTTCAACCCTTACACCTGCCAGTTTGACTCAAATGTTGACTTCTCTTCCTTGACTTGGGCACGTCAATTACAAGTACCTCTGAAGTCGGGGCGCGCTCGCCTTATGGCGAGGACACTAATAACAAGGAAAGCTAATCCACACGTAAATTTCAGTCTAGTGCAGGAGAACAAATATTCTTCAACAAGTGAATAGGTACAATTATCTCGGAACAGTAATAACATCTGATGGGAGATGCCTTGAAGTGATTAGAACAAGAATCGCCATGGCAAAAGTAGCCTTTAGCAAGATGAAAAACATACTGACCAATAAAAAGATGTCAACTGAAACGAGAAAAAGAGTGTTGAGATGCTACATAGAACCTGTACTTTTATATGGATGTGAACCTTGGACAATGAGCAGTCAGGCTGAAAAACATCTGATGGCTGTAGAAATATGGTTTCTGAGGAAAATGCAAAGAATACCACGGACAGCCAGAAAGACCAATGAACAAGTCCTTCAAGAAATAAATGAAGATCGATCGTAAACTGATTAGAGACATTAGACGTAGACAGTCACAATTTTTTGGGCATGTTATGAGAAGAAATGATTTGGAGAACTTGGTGACAACTGGTAAGATCGAGGTGAACAGACCAAGGGGAAGACCTAGAAGCAAGTACCTGGATGGCTTGGCCTTGTGGCATGGTCGAGACAGAAACACGGAGCTGATCCACGACTCTGGTGATCGAGTGAGATGGCAGAACATGACCGCCCACGCTTACCGGCATGGCACATGATGGATGGATGGCAGTAGAATAAGTAGCACGTGTGTGGACTACGCTTGAGTTCAATGCCTGTGACAGTAATACCCGCTTCACATTGTTGATTAGTGTTGTTGAGGCGAAAGAAGAATAGCACAACGGGAAAATAAAAAGGAAAAAGGACAAGAAACAAAGAAATAAAGAGAAAGCCAGCTACCGCCCTTGGAAGCAGCCGAGGTATGTTGCCGTTGGAAGATGCAGGGATCTATCACGTGATCGCTGGATCGTGCAGCAAGGTGAACCTAAGTGCCAGGCTAATGAAAAATAGCAAAAGGTAAACCGGCATGCCGGGACAACGTAAAGACATCAAGGATTAGCGGGATCTGGTGGAATTGAGCACGCACTGAGACGATGAAGAAACCAGGTGGGAGAAGAAAGTAGAAGGCAGGTAGATGATAGGTGGGAATAGAAAACATGCGCCAGATCAACAGAAGAAATACTTGGGGATTTATATATAAAGATTGAGAGAGAACAGAGAAATGGAAAGGAGGAAAGTAAAGAATTGAGATGGTATTATATAGCATTAAGGGAGGCAATCGTGCTGTTGGGGTTTCGCGCTTATTATGGTGCCGCGCGCTTTAGGTGGTCCCTCGCTTGTCCTGGAGTACCACACTTTTAGCAGTGAGTGATTATGACGTTTACTGGGGTATTGAGAGGAATGGTATAATTGTGTTTTCTAAGTTGACATGCAGGAAATCATCAAATTAACGATTTTGGTTTATTCCGTCGATATCACGCGAATGAACCTAGATGTTGTTCTGGTAATGACACATATGAAGAATTTTCTCTGCAATATACCAGGGGGCTTCAAATGAAAACCTTACATGTTTCTTTTGGTGTGAATATATTCTGAAACATTAAAGACTAAATGCATCATTTTTCGGTATAGTCGCCACTGCGTTCAATGCAAGTCCTTAAGCGTTGATAAAGTGCCTGGATCCCTGTAGAAAAAAAATTCTATTGTCGCATGTGTAACCGCTCATGCACTACCTTCTGTACTTCTTCATCGAACCGAAAAGTATTTCCTCCCAATGACTCTTTGAGTTGTCCAAACAGGTGGAAATCACTTGGGGCTAAAACTGGCGAGTACAGGGAATATGGTACATACTGAAAGTGGAGGTCTTCGATGGTTTCAACCGTTTCACGGGCAGTATGGGGTCGAGTATTGTCATGTTGCAAAAGGACACCTTTACTCAGAAGTCCACGTCGTTTGGATTTGATTGCGGGCCGAAGATGATTCCTGAGATCCGTATACGTATCACTGGTGACAGTTTACCCTCTCTGCATGTAGTGCTCTAAAATAGCGCAGAGTTCATCTAAAGAGAGAGTCAGCATAACCTTCCCTGTAGATGGCTACTTGCGAATCTTTTTTTGGTTGTGGTGAGTAGGGATGGCGCCATTTCTTGCTCGCGTTCTTCGTTTTCGGCTTGTGGTAGTGAACCCAGGATTAGTTTAGTTTAGTTTAGTCGATGGATCAACATCACTGCACACGGGTGTAACCCATAAGTGCTCCGTTCTCCTTCTAACTCAAACCTGAGTCTGGAGAAACGCAGCTCAGTGCACGAACTCCGTAGCGAGGATCCTGAAATACTTTGGGTAGATTTTTAACTCAAAATTTTGCCCGGGCAGCGCCGTTAGGCTACTCTTTTTCTATTTCCAACTGCCAAGGGACTTTTTACGTGCGCAACAATACACACGGGCGTCCGATCTCACTACCCAGAGACAACAACACACACAGGCGTCCGATCTCACTACCCAGAGACAACAACACACACGGGCGTCCGATCTCACTACCCAGAGACAACAACACACACGGGCATCCGATCTCACTACCCAGAGACAACAACACACACGGGTGTCCGATCTCACTACCCAGAGACAACAACACACACGGGTGTCCGATCTCACTACCCAGAGACAACAACACACACGGGCGTCCGATCTCACTACCCAGAGACAACAACACACACGGGCATCCGATCTCACTACCCAGAGACAACAACACACACGGGCATCCGATCTCACTACCCAGAGACAACAACACACACGGGTGTCCGATCTCACTACCCAGAGACAACAACACACACGGGTGTCCGATCTCACTACCCAGAGACAACAACACACACGGGCGTCCGATCTCACTACCCAGAGACAACAACACACACGGGTGTCCGATCTCACTACCCAGAGACAACAACACACACGGGCATCCGATCTCACTACCCAGAGACAACAACACACACGGGCATCCGATCTCACTACCCAGAGACAACAACACACACGGGCATCCGATCTCACTACCCAGAGACAACAACACACACGGGCATCCGATCTCACTACCCAGAGACAACAACACACACGGGTGTCCGATCTCACTACCCAGAGACAACAACACACACGGGTGTCCGATCTCACTACCCAGAGACAACAACACACACGGGCGTCCGATCTCACTACCCAGAGACAACAACACACACGGGTGTCCGATCTCACTACCCAGAGACAACAACACACACGGGCGTCCGATCTCACTACCCAGAGACAACAACACACACGGGCATCCGATCTCACTACCCAGAGACAACAACACACACGGGCATCCGATCTCACTACCCAGAGACAACAACACACACGGGCATCCGATCTCACTACCCAGAGACAACAACACACACGGGCATCCGATCTCACTACCCAGAGACAACAACACACACGGGCATCCGATCTCACTACCCAGAGACAACAACACACACGGGCGTCCGATCTCACTACCCAGAGACAACAACACACACGGGCGTCCGATCTCACTACCCAGAGACAACAACACACACGGGCATCCGATCTCACTACCCAGAGACAACAACACACACGGGCGTCCGATCTCACTACCCAGAGACAACAATACACACGGGCATCCGATCTCACTACCCAGAGACAACAACACACACGGGCGTCCGATCTCACTACCCAGAGACAACAACACACACGGGCATCCGATCTCACTACCCAGAGACAACAACACACACGGGCGTCCGATCTCACTACCCAGAGACAACAATACACACGGGCATCCGATCTCACTACCCAGAGACAACAACACACACGGGCATCCGATCTCACTACCCAGAGACAACAACACACACGGGCATCCGATCTCACTACCCAGAGACAACAACACACACGGGCATCCGATCTCACTACCCAGAGACAACAACACACACGGGCGTCCGATCTCACTACCCAGAGACAACAATACACACGGGCGTCCGATCTCACTACCCAGAGACAACAATACACACGGGCGTCCGATCTCACTACCCAGAGACAACAATACACACGGGCGTCCGATCTCACTACCCAGAGACAACAATACACACGGGCGTCCGATCTCACTACCCAGAGACCAGGGGAAATCGTATTACTAGAATTCCACGTGAAAAAAAACACCCCGGTCCTCACCGGGGCTTGAGGCGGACACCATACCTCGAGACCACGCAGCCCCCTAGGTTTCTGTAGAACCCAGGTTTCTTCTCCAATAACAACTATCACCTTCTGCTTCAAAGCACTGCAACAGTTCTTGACAAACATCAATGAGTTGTTGTTTCAATTCTGGAGAAAGCTGCCGTGGCACTCACCTTATAGACACTTTGCGATACTGTAGCAGCACATCGTGGATGATGTAGTGTGATGAATCTGGACTGATGTCAAGATGTGCGGCAATGTCACTCACAGTCAATCGGCGCATTTCCTGTACGAGGCCTTCAACGGCTGCAATCGACTCTGGGGTCACTACTCGGTGTGCCTGACTCGTTCCTGAACATTTTGTCACAGAAGTCACACCATACCAACTCCACTCATACACTTGCTGGACTGACAGGCATGCATCACCATACTGGACCTTCACTCGCCGATGAATTTCTATAGGCTTCACCCCTTCACTGATTTTTAAAAAAAAACGGATAATAGAACGCTGCTCTTTTTTGGTGCATGTCAAAAGTGGGGCGACCATCTTTAAACTGTCCTTATGACGTCATCGGGATTGTCTGCACCGTGACAATATTGACAGGTTAGAAGACAATGGCATGTTATTGTAATTTCTAGCACACTTTTAAGGTTTCCATTTAAATCCCGTTCGTATCTTTGTCAATCGGGTCGAGGATGAAAGGGCCTTTAGGAGCTATATCAAACCCACCCTGGTGTACGGAAGAAGATCATGGATAATTAACAGACAAGTACGGAATTATGTGGAAGCTGCAAAGTTGTGGTTATATAGAAGCATTTTGAGAACACCGAGGACAGATTAAAAAGAGTAATGACGATTTCTTGAAAGAAGTTAAGCCACTAAGAGAACTGGCAACTCTCATCAGAAGAAGACAGTTCGCATTCTTTGGGTGCATCTTAGGAAATGGAAAGCTGAGTACGTCGTGACAACGGGAAGCTGGAAGGGAGGAGAGGCAGGGGAAGAACGAGAGGGAAGTTGTTTGACAGTTTCACATCATGACATGGAGGACATCGGTATCAGTAATGACAGGCAGTACACGAGACAGAGGGCTGTGGACAGACATTATCGCCAACGCCACTCGGCATATATTCTAATCAGAAGAGTGTTTGTTACAAGTGCATGCGATGTAACCATGTAGAATTTTTGCACACTATTTCACAAACTATACTCTGACCTGGCTACGTAATAAGACACGAAGAAATAACAAGAAAATTAAATACTATGCGCATTAGTCAGAGGTGTACAGAGACAGAATTTATAAATCACGCATGCACAGATTTATGACAGCATGTATAAAGTAGACACGCGAATATCTATTTGTACAATATGTGAAAAGTAGACATGCGCAGATCTATTAGGACAATATTTATAATTCAAACATGCACAGATCTAGAAGGACACTATTTATAAATCAATCATGCACAGATATATCAGAACAACATTTACTGGTTGAGAGGCTATTCCCCAATGGGGGACTAAAGGCAGATTAAGTAGGACGTACAATTACATGAGGGATTTATTAAACAAATGAATCGTTTGTACTATTCGTGGCGCAGTCATAACATCAGATAGAAAGTGTAAAGATGACACAAAAAATCCCCACGTAAAAATAGCTTTTCGTGAGCTTAAAAACACACTTATCAACAAACAGTTGTCAATTTCAGGTAGGAAAGAATGATGCACTGTTCTATATAAACTCTGTTTCTAATATTGTCAGAGTATTATCATGATCATGATCATCAAGAATTCCACCCCTGGGCTGATATTAAACATTCCTCGTCATGCCATGTCATAATTGTTTATATTGTTCCGCTCTCTTTAAATTCCACGCGTGTTTGTATTGATAGCTCTTGGAATGTCTGCTTTATAAATGTCCTTGTAGATCTGGGCATGTCTGCTTTAAAAATGTTGTCCTTGCAGATATGGCAACGTCTGCTTTATAAATGTTGTCCTTGTAGATATGGGAATGTTGCTTTATAAATGTTGTCCTTGTAAATCTGGGGAATGTCTGCTTGATAAATGTTGTCTTTGTAGATCTGGGCATGTCTACTGTATACATGTTGTCTTTGAAGATTGCTTTATAGATCTGTACAAGCCTCATTTATAACTGTGGTCCCTTTATATCTGTGCTTGCCTGCATTATAAACGTTGTCACTTTATATTAGTACAGGCCTGATTTATAATTGTGGTCATGATATATCTGTACACGGATAATTTATAGATGTGGTTTTAATATATCTGTACTTCTCTGCGTTATAATTGTTGCTCCTTGATGACTGCATGTCTGATTTATAAATGTTGTCCCTACAGCTCCAGTATTATTCATCTCTGTCTGTTATCTCTACTTCAAATGTTTTTGGGTGTCTCACTATTTCTATTGCCTTGTGGGTCCCAGACAAGAGAATGTATAGTTAACTGTCCTCGGGTTTTCTTAGTGTGTGTTCTATCTTGTAGGTCCCAGACAAGAGAGTATCTAGGTAATTATCCTCAGGTTTTCTCAGTGTGTGCCCTATCTTGTAGGTCCCAGACAAAAGAGTGTCTAGTTAATTATCCTCAGGTGTTCTCAATGTGTGTCCTATCTTGTGGGTCCCAGACAAGAGTCTGTCTAGTTATATTGTCCTCAGGTTTTCTCAGTGTGTGTCCTATCTTGTAGGTCCCAGACAAGAGAGTGTCTAGTTATATTGTCCTCAGGTTTTCTCAGTATGTGTCCTATCTTGTAGGTCCCAGACAAGAGAGTGTCTAGTTATATTGTCCTCAGGTTTTCTCAGTATGTGTCCTATCTTGTAGGTCAATGACAAGAGAGTGACTTGTTATATTGTCCTCAGGTTGTCCCAGTGTGTGTCCTATCTTGTTGGTTCCAGACAAGAGTGTGTCTAGTTATATTGTCCTCAGGTTTTCCCACTGTGTGTCCTATCTTGTGGGTCCCAGACAAGAGAGTCTAGTTACACTGTCCTCAGATTTTCTCAGTGTGTGTCCTATCTTGTAGGTCCCAGACAAGAGAGTGTCTAGTTATATTATCCTCAAGTTTTCTCAGTGTGTGTCCTATCTTGTAGGTCCCAGACAAGAGTGTGTCTAGTTATATTGTCCTCAAGTTTTCTCAGTGTGTGTCCTATCTTGTAGGTCCCAGACAAGAGAGTGTCTAGTTATATTGTCCTCATGTTTCCCGGTGTGTCACAGCCTCACATTATACGGTAAACCAACATACGTTAATAGACACTGGCGAAGGGCTACAACTCCCGCCCAAGGGAAAGAAGTAAGACACTCGAAGGCCAGAGTAATCCAGAGCCTTCTCGAAGGACTGGTCAGTGAGTCCACTGTCCCGTGGACACTGATGTGGCCCGCCTATTGCGGGGTCCACGAGGAACTCGGACAGAGTTACCACCCGTGTCGGATTGCGACACGTGTGAACCGGCAGAGACAGACGGGACATCGGAGAGGCAACAGGGCCTGCCTTAGAGGGACTTAATAGTTCAGACCCATGTGTATTTAGGGTCATAGACATATGCTAGATAGTTTGCTTAGAATGTTTGTTATAATCATGTGTGATGTTAAACCTCTGTGATATGCAACTCATCAGTGCGGGCTTGTTAAACCCACTGCGCCAACGCACTGTATACCTAAGTTCAATAAATGTTGCTATATTATATTTAACGGAGTTATTGTTGCCTGTTTGAGCCCGAGTTCAGATCCCCTAGAGATCCAACACTGTGACAGGCTTTTTGGGGGCTAAGCTCCGGTTTTGGCACAAGCTTTACGTTCAGACGGCTATTGATTGCCAAGTAAAAAAATTAAGTAAATGATATCAAATTTATTACTGAACATGTTTAATAACTTTGCAGCTATCTAGTAATGAACTAGTATTAGTCCCTCTGCAGATAATCTCCCAATGATGTTAATACTATAAAATTTGACATGACTGTGACATTTGACTGTTACTAATTTTTTTTCGATTCTACAAGCAGATTGTTCCGCGAATTGTGGTGTATGTAACCTATCTACCAACAGTGGCGAGAGAACAAGACAACATTCGCAAGTTCAGGAAATATAAGATAAGTTTCATATCATGCCCATTGCAACCCTAAGCGGTACTTATCACCATCCATCCATGTAACATTTTTGTTTTGCATTGATTTGTATGTATATTCATAACCTTGTAACCAACATAACTTTGCATTTGTATTTGCTCATGTAAACATTAAGGGAGATAACTAAATTTTCTACTCCCCAACATTTGTCTAAGGGATTTAACTTCAGTAAAATTACCAACAAGTAAAAGACAAGATGTCTACGTTAGAAAAATGTATTGAGTTAGGTATGAAATTAGGTTATAAAGAAGAGAAAACTGTCAGAATGGGCACAGAAGACACACGCAGAGAACATTGCCCGTGAAGAAAGAGCGATAGAACGGGAAGAAAAACAGAGGCAAGTGCAGGCAGAAGAAAAGAAAATGGAGGCAGAAGAAAAGAAAATGCAATTGCAGGCAGAAGAAAAGAAAATGCAATTGCAGGCTCAAGAGAAACAAATGGAGCTTGAGGCGGCGGCCAAACTAGCCCAATTGAATGCCGATACACAAATAAGACTAAAGCAGATGGAGATTGATTCCAACGTAGAAATATCTGTAAATAAACTGAGAAGCAAGGAGGAGGAACAAAAATATAACAAGTATAAAGGCCTCGTTAAAGCATTTTGCTCAGGAGATTCTATCAGTGCATACCTGGAAAATTTTGAGTGTCTAATGTCCTACCATAAGATCGTAAAAACAGATTGGTCATTTATTTTAATGAGAAACTTAGCTCTGGAACCCTTAAAAGTAATAGAGACAGTTCCACAGGAGATGAGAAAAGATTATGATTATTTAAAGCAACGCATTCTCCAACATTTCTCATTAGATACAGCAGGTTACCAACAACAGTTCGCAAAATTATCCCCACAACCTAACCAAACCTTCATAGACTACGTGTCTACAGTTCAGGATGTTTGCACAAAGTGGATTAACTCAGCTAAAACTAACAACAACCATGACAAACTAAAAGAACTCATTATTATTGACAAAATAGTTAGTACAATCCCAACACCTTTTGCTAAGTTTTTGAAACAAATGGACTGTAAGAGTATCCAAGAAATAGAGACAAAGGGGAACGCATTTTTCACAGCGAACCGAGATATTTTCCAATTAAACCTAAGTCAAAACGAAACAGCAGCAGTTGTAAACACTAGATACTCGAAACCAACTGAAAACAAGTTTAAACCACGATCGAATGTCAGGAAGCCAGTTAAGTGTCAGTATTGTCATTTGACACACGAAGAGTACGCGATGTGTGATAAATCACCCAATTATCCACATCATCTCCAAATGATCGTGGAGAAGCAAAAGAACAAGAGAAATGCGTATCAGAGAGCGGTCAAATGCTATTTTTGCTCCAGCTTTGGGCACTATTCACGCTTTTGTGAAGGGCGAAAGATAATGAAACAGGCCAATGCTGCACTAGTTGAAACTTCCTCAGATGAAGATATTGAACAACTGAATGAGTGTGACAATCAGAATGAAAGTTTGAGTGAGCTAGGAAATGCAGTGCAAATCATTGACACCATTACAGACAATAAATGTAACACCTGTAGGAAATTCCAACTTGACACAACATTGCTATGCGGCCACACGATCCCTATTTCTAATGAAATGGCCAACGCTGCCTTATCATCTACAGGCAAGCTAAATTTCTCAACAGGGTTTGTAAATAACAAAAAGTGCACATTAATCCGCGATTCCGGCGCAACGCTATGTGGAATTAAGAAAACATTAGTCAACGACAAAGACTACACACACAAATACGTAACTTGTCGCACATTCGCAGGCACCATCGAAAAATACCCCCTTGCTCTTGTCGAAATTCGAACACCGTTCATATCAGGACTAGTATTGTGCGCAGTACTAGAAAATCCTGTCGCTGAAATTATACTTGGGAATCTGCCCAACATACGATCTTGCTCTGAAAAGGAAATCAGAGATTGGGAGCAGAAAAACGGTATCCAGAACCCAAACAGCGATTCTAAAGAGAAACACCACTCGTGCTTGTCTCAAACTGCCAGAAGCACAAGGGAGACAACCAATGAAGTAATTCAAAAAGAATTCACCGAGGTGCATAATGCAGGGGCGGTTGAATCTGTCAGTGATACGACCAACTTAAAACCTCGAACTGAGGATGCCAGCGATCCACAAATTACCAAGCCTGTAGATGTGCAACAACACACACAACACACGAATGCAATAACACGACAGACAACTCACAAAACCCACACCGACCAACTGCAGGAGTCACTAGAAATTGTATCACCAAACACTACCATTACTAATTTTGGAGAAGAACAGTACGCCAACAAAGGTGCAAAAACAATTGTATTAAAACCAGATCAGGATATTTTACTATTGCTACCTGACAAGAGAGATTTACTATCAACCTCTTGGCAGGGACCATTTAAAATTGTTAGAAGAATTTCGGAAGTTGATTACGAAATTTCTTTGAATGGAAAGTTGAAAATATTCCATGTAAATATGTTAAAACCATACTATGCTAGAGAGGACAGTGACACGAGTAAGCAGACGCAGCTAACTGATGACAGAAACGAAACGACAATTACCCAACTGAATGACACCTCGACAAACGAAGCATCGTTAACGACGCACTCTTACGACAACAAAGACGACGAAGACATATTTACATTACCGACAATATGGGATAACGACAACGACGACCAATTTGACGACATATTGACAACGATTAATCTCGACGACGACGACAATGACATTGAGGACAATTTACAAACAGTAGCATCTGTAATAAATCAGACAGACGTAGACAATACTGAAATTCCAGTACCAATTATGAATGACGACGGTAGTATAAAGGACATACAAATCTCTGACACTTTGACACAACAGCAGCGACAAGACATTTTGTCTCTCCTTAACGATTATAAATCTATCTTCTCTAACAAACCTGGACGGACTGACAAAATAACACATTCAATTGTGTTGACAGATCTGACACCGGTCAAATGTAGACCATATTCTATTCCTCTGCATTATAGAGCAAATTTAGACAAAGAAATTTTGGATTTAGAGAAAAATAGAATAATTCAGAAATCTATGTCCCAATATTCTTCACCGATTGTCCTGGTGAAAAAGAAGGACCAAACGATTCGTTTGTGCATAGACTATAGAAGGTTAAATACGATAACCACAACAGATGCGGAGCCAATGAACAGCTGTGAAGACCTCATTTTGAATATGTCTCAATCATCCTTATTTTCGAAGGTTGATTTAGCGAAAGGTTATTGGCAAGTACCACTACACCCTTCTTCTAGACATATAACAGCATTCGCAACACCTCTTGGTTTGTACGAATGGAGATATCTTCCATTTGGTCTCAAGAACGCTCCCGCCACATTTGTTAGGTTAACTAGGTTGTTATTGCACGGCATCAAGGACGTGCAAGCGTATATTGATGATATATGCATTCATTCTTCTAATATGACTTCTCACTTACTTACACTCCAACAAGTCTTCAACCAAATCTTTCTTTTTGGACTTACTATCAAACCTTCCAAGGTTGAAATAGGCTATAAACAAATAGACTTCCTTGGTCATAGAATTTCTGAAGGCAAACTGTTGACAGATGATAAAATTGTTTCGAAAATTCTCAATCTAGAAGTTCCAACTACAAAGAAACAAGTTAGAAGTTTATTAGGTCTTATAAACTATTATGCTAAGTTTATACCAAACTGGGCAGAACTTACATCAGTTTTTTCTAATATGTTGACAAAAGATCATCTAGAAATTTTTTGTAAAAGTACCCGCTTAGAGGATGCAATATGCAGATTGAAATGCATTTTTTCTAATCCACCAGTATTACGATTACCAAACATAGATTTACCCTTTATTTTGACCACAGATTCGAGTGCTATCGCAATTGGAGGATGTTTAATGCAAGAAGTGCAAGGAGTGAGACACCCAATTCTCTACGTAAGCCGTAAGCTGAAGAAGGCAGAGATACATTATTCTACGGTGGAATTGGAGGCATTAAGTCTATTATTTTGTATGCTCAGATTATCTAAGTTCCTCTTAGGTTCCCATTTTGTTGTGCTCACCGATAACTCGCCATTGTTGGTGCTTAAGCAAGGTGTTCCGAAAAACCATCGTTTACAAAGATGGTGTCTTCTTCTCCAAGATTTCGACTTCGAAATCCGCCATATCAGAGGCACCGATAACAGTATAGCTGATATTTTATCGCGGACAAACGAATGCGCCAGCAGAATAACATTAGGCACATTAACCATTCGCCATACCAGAAACTGTGATATTTTATTCTGTGGCATAGAACAGTGTAACTCTACACCTGCTAGAGAACTTTCATTTAAAAGTAATAACACCCCAGTGAATAGGTTACGTATAACACCCACGAACATGACACTTTGAGAACTATACTACCAATTACCAAAGCTCTAGGAACAATCCGAGCGAGAGACATTATCTGTGAAATGATTTCAACCAGTGAACTGACATTGATCATGAAAGCATTAAGAACACTTTATACTCGACATTGAGAACATTCCATACTTGCTGTTGCTAAGAGACTTTGCAAACAGCCGAAACAGAACTACGTCGATTACAACACTCAAGAGACAGCCATACTAACTGTTAACATTCATGGCACGACACGCTGACAACAGGAGGACAACGCGCACATCATCGTTGGATTTAGTTACTTAGTTAATTAATTAATTTAGTATTGAATATGTATTATATTTGTATTGAATTATGTATATAAAATATGTCAACCTGTAATTTGTACATTTTCTACCATAATATTACAGGTATTTCCACTCATAGGCGAAATAATTCTTCCTATGCAATTTTCTCTATGTAAATTATAAACCATTTTTGAGTCATCGTACATAAAGTACGTATTATCTTAAAGGGAACATATCGCCTATTTCGTTTTTTCTAAGGGCAATAACACTTACCTCAACTTTACTTATATATTTTAACCAAATACTATTTTGAATGAAAGATGTGTGAATGACAGGGTGAATGAATTAAATGAGAGAGCGATATACTGAGCGGACAAATTTTACGCAAAACGTATTTATTTTAATTTGTCTGCGTCTTTCATGTAAATTGTATTACTTGTCTAAATTGTTGATGCATGTTTAGTATTTAGGATACTACATCTAAGCACCACTGCTTGGAATGCCTGATCATGCATTACACACATTGGGGTAATTCATGATTAAGGATATCCCAACTCGTGACGCTTGGAGATAAGCCACACATTCAGCACACACTTTACACAAAACTCAAAACTGAACACTATCAATTAAAATACAGTCACTTTATTAGAAGCAGCAACTTATTAGTCAACACACTAACAAGCCAACAGGGACACATGTAGTCAGATGGGATAAAATAACAGCGTAACTACATATTCAGCATTATACAACATACGAGAGTAAAAGTGTATTGAAATGCACACACAGAACAAGATTTGCAGGTGTACTTAATTAGCCAAGACTTTTGTCTTGTTAATCCTCTCTAATACAGAGGTTAATTATCTTGGTATCAGTAGGATACTTTGAGAAGAACGGGTTGTAGAAACAACTAGGAAACGTCACGTAACTTCGGTCAGATAAGCATTTTTAATGGACACAGGAGAGAGAGACCTCTTCAGCAAATCAGAGAAGTGGTGTATGGGAGAATACATGAGTGTTGATGCCAATATGTAGGTTACCAAGTTACTGTCCACCAAACTACAAACACCGACTTTATGTGATTCTGTGACAGAATTAGTACAGAACTAATTACCTTATAACAGCCCATCAAATCAGGGGGGGGGGGGTGGGAGAGGGGGACTCCTGTCACAGCCTCACATTATACGGTAAACCAACATAAGTTAATAGACACTGGCGAAGGGCTACAACTCCCGCCCAAGGGAAAGAAGTAAGACACTCGAAGGCCAGAGTAATCCAGAGCCTTCTCGAAGGACTGGTCAGTGAGTCCACTGTCCCGTGGACACTGATGTGGCCCGCCTATTGCGGGGTCCACGAGGAACTCGGACAGAGTTACCACCCGTGTCGGATTGCGACACGTGTGAACCGGTAGTTTGCTTAGAATGTTTGTTATAATCATGTGTGATGTTAAACCTCTGTGATATGCAACTCATCAGTGCGGGCTTGTTAAAACCCACTGCGCCAACGCACTGTATACCTAAGTTCAATAAATGTTGCTATATTATATTTAACGGAGTTATTGTTGCCTGTTTGAGCCCGAGTTCAGATCCCCTAGAGATCCAACACTGTGACACAGTGTATTTCCTATCCAGTGCCAGCGTCATTTCCTCACCTCTTGGTTCACTGGGATTTGTTGAGTCCTCTCCATGATCTCTCTAGTGATTCTGCCATACGATTTTATTCCCACTTTCTCTTCCTTCTTGGAGATGGCCATAATGTCTGCTTTCTGTCTTTCTTCCCCCCCCCCCCCCCCCCCACCCCTTTTTTTTGTTGCGTTCGCTCTCTTTGAGTTCAAGCGTAGTCCATACACGCTACTTCTAATATCGCTGGACTGAATTTTGAATGTGGATTAGCTGTCCCTATTAACAGTTTATAAAAAAATTTGTTGTATGCTCTTTAAAAGCACGCTGCAATCAACCCCAGCATTTATTGGCTGCTTGTTATTTACCTGGCAATTTTGCGTTCAGTAGTCTACCACTGATTTCTAAAGTGTCCATGCCCCATCACATCGAAATCACATCACAATTTGCATCCAAAATCGCCCTCACTGATTCCAAGCCCTCGACTCGGTTTGTAGGGGAATTGGGAAACTGCGTGTCAGTAACCCCTAAGCCACAGCCGCCGAGCTATCACACCATATATATTATCATATAACCTACCATATATCATACCATATATCATACCATATATCACATCTCATACCCTGTCATATCCTACCATAATTC
This sequence comes from Cepaea nemoralis, assembly GCA_014155875.1. NCBI lineage: Eukaryota > Metazoa > Mollusca > Gastropoda > Stylommatophora > Helicidae > Cepaea > Cepaea nemoralis. Next base: position 35,769 of record JACEFZ010004749.1, on the reverse strand, counting down.
ACACCATATATCACACCATGTATCATACCATATACCATACCATATATTATACCGCAGATCATACCATATATCATACTATATATTATATCAGGTCTTAGTCAGATATGACTGAGCTACCGTATGACAGTAGACGGTACTACCTGCTTTCTGTTAGCGCCGAATGTTGGGCGGCGCTTACCAAACCCGACACCTCACATTGTGCCAACGGCTTCGGGCGGAAGAGCGCAATTAGGAGGGTACGAGCCTTATCCTGGTGCGAGGAAATGCAACCTAAAGACTAAATGTCATGACAGGCAGACCAGGCCTTAAGCCTTGGTTGGTAACTGGTCTAGGATCGAAGCTCCGACAGGCGGACAGTTAGAGTATTGCTTTGCTGATCCGGCAGCTTCTGCAGCTTGTCTTGTTCCAGATGTAGGGGTGTCACCTTTCCTCTGGAGTAAACTAGACAGGACGAGAGAGGGATCATGCTGCATGGGCAACAACACATGGTCTCTAAATTCAGCCCAGGCTTTTGTGTTATGGAGAGATAACCCCATTTTACAAACTATCGTCTGTCAAGACGGCAAGGTGCCAATCAGTCATACCATATATCATACCATGTATCATACCATATATAATAATATCATGTACACTAAAGTGCTTTGCCGACTGGCGTATGCGATGAAACTTCCCCGTGTCTCTAGATCTCCGACAGGATGTATCAATTTATTTGTTGAAAATTTGTATTTCAATGTTAAAGGTTGTCAAAAATCTTCTCTCGCTGTCTGCCTTGATCTTTCTGTCCTTTAATCTGTCTAATGGTTGCAATATGTTCCAGTTTTTCTCACCCCCATAATATGACCCCCCCCCCCTCTCCTTTCCGACTGCCTCTGTGTGATGGCTATGATAACTTGTCTTTTCATCTTGGCCTCTACCACAATATTGAGATTAATTTAGTCTGTCCAAGAGTGTTTCCACCCCTGTTTACACATCGTCCAAGATTCATAGCCACATGTTCACACTAGTTCTTTGTAACAAGGAGGAATTCTTTTTCTAACTTCTAATGGCAGGAAATATTTTCATAATGTGTTCTTAATTTTATAACCAGTAATTTATATTGGTTTGATTCTGTTCTTTATTTCTGTAATTTAACTTTCATTTGATGTTATCCACATGTCTAGATATTTCAATATTATGTTACGTCGACCGACGCCACTGCATATTGGGCATTCCCGTACGGGCTCAGTCCTCCGATACAGCAGCCAGCCTAAAGTGCTTCTGCTCACTGTTTCCATGGGGAGTTGGTTATAGTATCTCCTCTCTTTCCCTCGAAGGCGGCATTAGCGTGCTTAACCAGGCTTTACTCCCAGTTCCCAGTCAGACTAGAGTCGGTGTCTCAGCAGTATCCGCCAAATGAGTCCGTACTGCGCCGATTATATCAGCCCTGCCCATGCTTCTTCCCGTTTACATTGATGTACTATTTGCCGGCATGTTCGGGTATGTGAGTCGCCACTTCAGATTGGCTAAACGGCAAGCCCTGCCTTAGATAACTGTAAGTAGCCAATCACATCTTACTATAATGGTGACCACCACAGAACTGACACCGTGGCTCAGTGCTGCTGGATTTTAACCTCAGCCTTCACCCTTGAGTGGTCAATAATCAAAATCACTGCACTCCGGAATCTCCACGCGTATCGATCTCCTTCTTCAATATGCAACGAAGAAGTCCCGTCCTGGGACACAGCAGTACACGCCCGCCTGCATTCTCCCCTACTCGCTGTATTGTTCGGACCCTTAGCTCACTCCTCGCCGAATCAGCCAATCGTGAATCCGCTGTCATTTCCTCGCATACCCACATGCCCTGGGTAGACAATCCACGATATGCTCCCAACCTTTATGTCGTCGAGCGATGCAAGCCGCTTCATTGGAACACCCCAGATTCCGATTTAACGTGGCCTGCTCTGCGAGTCCGTTACAAATATACAATGTCGGGCTGTACTACACTCTAGCAACAGGAACACCGCATTTACAGCCTTCACATGCTGGAAGTCGTGATATTATACATCAGACTCTCCTTTTAACATTGTCTATTAACCTTTGTAATGATGCCCCTCCTACTCCGTTTACCTCTCACCTCAGACACATCCTAATATATTATTACCTCTCTTGGGTGTGAGTTGTCACGTATCAGCTGACGCACGGATGCCTCTGTGTCACGTATCAGCTGACGCACGTATGCCTCTGTGTCACGTATCAGCTGACGCACGGATGCCTCTGTGTCACGTATCAGCTGACGCACGGATGCCTCTGACACCCTCGGACCAACGTAACTACCACTCTCTGCAAGGCGGCCTTGTTGCCCTACCCCGTAGTCCAATCCACTTCCCAACAATAACTACACCATTATCACAAACATGCCTCTGTGCAGGAGAGTATTTCAGGATCCTCGCCGATGCAACGGAATTCGTGCATTGAGCTGAGTTTCTCCAGACTCAGGCTTGAGTTAGGAGGAAAACGGAGCACTTATGGGTTAAACCGTGTGCCGTGATGTTGATCCAACGACTAAACTAAACTAAACTAAACTAGACTAAACTAAACTGTCTCTGTGCCATCCAGGTACTGTCTATCTTCAGCCTGGGTCATCTGGTGTCATCTAAAGTCTCTACAGAGAGTACCCTTGTCGGCCTAGACACTAAGCCACATCTGTTCCTGTAGAGCCTGGTATCTATCATACATAGACGGCAGAGCAGACATATGTTGCAAGCCACACGGGGCGTGTCCATAGTAAGTTAAAAACGACTTCCATGGCCTTAATTTTAAAGCGTTCCAGCTTCTCCAGTTGGCAGTGCGATAGTATTAGCAATCCCAGGCCATACACAATCATAGAAATAATTAACTGTTTGTACAGAATGTGTACAAATAACTGATCCATGTCCCCATCATCTTCCGGCCATCGAGTCCCTCCTTAACCTTTGACACCATCTCTCGCAAGATGTCGCCGAAAGACAACATTCTGTCAGGTGTTATTCCGAGGTATTTAATTGTGTTCTCTAGTTTGATCGACTGTCATTTACTTGGAAGGAAATCGCTAAAAATAAAAAAATAAAGAAAATTAAAACGCATTGTAACGCAGCTGCTTTGTCTTGGTTGATGACGTCACCCGTCTCCGTGTACCATTCACTCACCTATCTACCCAAGATGCAATTCTCTAGATATTTCCAGAACATTTCTCCTCTATCTGTAAACAAGGACGCCATCAGCAAACGTCAAAATACGCCCAGTACCAACTGCCTCTATCATCGACACCTGCTTGTGAAGGTGTGAGTATCGTATTTCATCCCTGGCTTTCTAGCCTCACGTTGGTGACCCACACTTGAGGTATTTTTACTGGCTTCACGCCTAAATCAATTTCCACCATGCGTTACTTCTTATGAGGAGAGTAGGACAGAGTGGCTAGACAGCGGGCTCCCATTTAGGAGAAACGGGTTTGAATCCTCGGTAGAGTGATGAATACCCTAAAATAAGACCCTAACCGGCAAAGTCCGCGGCGACTGCACTAGCCAGGCGACCTTAATTCCCCAGGCTCCAGAGCCCCTGGTTCTACACCCAAGGTACTACAGGCAGTAATGACAGTTTGATGACATTGACTTCTTATAGCAGGCTCCGTGGCGAAGGTTTTACTGGCACACTTCGTAATCCCGCATACCGCCTTCGAAACACAGCTGTGGGCGATTTGGCAGCAGATGCCTTTCATTTGGCATGTTACTAAATGGTATGGGTACCGGACGTTCAGAAAGTAATGGTGAACTACTGAATGTAAACTTTCCCAGGAATCACGAACGGCTAAATGATGCTGGAATCGACTGCTACGTTCTGTAAAGGATATGCAATTAACTTTTGCACTTCTTATAGCTGGCGAGTTAGCGACGTTGATATGGAGCTGCGCTGGTAAAGTCACGAGCACGGTCGGACGAGGGTGAGACGCCTGCTCTCGTCGTCTGGCTAAGTAAGGGAAATCCTGGCCACCATTCACCCGTGCCTCCAGGCTTGTATGACTATTTGTGTTTTGGCATCCTCTTACCAAGCGGGGTTTGTTTCCCACGCCGACCCATCCTAAAGTGGGTACTAGGACAAGTCCTGGGTAGTAAAGGCATTGACCACATCTCACATCTGGTGCTGTCTGGACTGAGCTTACGGGTCAGCACCATATAACCAGTAGCCTGTTGGCGTGTCAGGGGTTTCCTTAATCTCAGTGTTGCATGTCCCTTGCAGGACGTGGCCATCAACCCTACCCCATGTTGATTTACTAGGCAATTTTATGTTTAGTAGTTTGCCATTGCTTTCTGATCGAGAAATCAACATCTAAGTCCATCTGATACCCATGTAGGGGATCAACCCCTTACCCCAGTCGCAGCCCACAGGAAGTTTAAAAGCTTGAGCGTTCTTATTCGTTCGGCCACGCCGTCTTCTTTAATTTACTTGAATTATGTCTTGGGGGGGGGGGGGGCTGAGTGGTCTCGAGGTATGGTGTCCGCCTTGAGTGCTGGAAATCCCGGTTCAAGCCTCAGTGAGGGCCGGGAGTTTTTCACGTGGACTTCTAGTAATAAAATTTCCCCTGGATCTCTGGGTAGTGAGATCGGACGCCCGAGTGTATTGTTGCGCACGTAAAAAATCCCTTGGCAGTTGGAAATCGAAAAAGAGTAGCCTAACGGAGTTACCCAAGCAAAATTTCAAGTTAAAAATCTACCGAAAGTTTTTCAGGATCCTCGCCGGTGCTACGGAGTTAGTGCACTGAGCTGAGAATCTCCGGACTCAGGCTTGAGTTAGGAGTAGAACGGAACACTTATGGGTAACACCCGTGTGCCGTGATGTTGATCCGCCGACTAAACTAAACTAAACTAAACTAACTAAACTTGATAGCGTATAATGTCTGTAGTTGTATGTCGGATTTACAACCCGAGATGAATTACTTCTTACAGTTTTTACAACTAATTTTTTTCTTTAATTTTTTTCTTTAATTTACTTGTATTACTTCTTACAGTTTGTACAGCTATTTTTTTTCCTTGGCGTTCGCTAGATTGAACTCAAGCGCAGCCCATCAAGTGCTACTACTTCTAATGCAGTGGGATGATTTTTGTGTGTGGATTAGCTCTCCCTATTTCCAGAGTCTCTCGCCATCAGGCGAACCCATTTCATTTTCTTACGTACTTGTAATGTACGTCCTCAAGTCAACAATATAAAATGACACAAATTAGTGCAGCTTTACATAACAGAATTACGACACATACATGACGTTGCGGCGATTATCCTTCATCAGCAAACAAACACATACACAAAACAGAACATATAGTCACGGAGAAGATCTCCTGTAACTACATTAAGACATGACGACAGGAGGAGAAGAATAAAAAGATGAAAAAATGAAAACAATGAAGAGGAAATGAAAATTGAAAAATAATGTTCCTAATTACCTCAGAATTCCGAGCTGTGTATAGCCCTTATAACTCTATAGATCTTCTCCGTGACTATATGTTGTGTTTTGTGTATGTGTTTGTTTGCTGATGAAGACTAATCGCCGCATCGTCCTCAAGTCAAGGACGAGACGTCAACATTTTAGTCCAACTGACCGGTGTAGGGGTTGAACCCGCTACCCCGCCAACAGCACACTGTAAGATACAATTATAATCTCATCAATTGTTCAGCCAATGAGGAATATACCATACATTCCAATGTATATACTTGCTCTCTGGACACATCTATGCAATCAGTGACACCTCTTCTGCCTTTGCTCTCCGTCTAAGCATTGGCCTTCAACCATATCTTGTCAAGGCCTTCTATCTTTTCCTATCTCTTGCAACTTAAGTAAATGGAACTCAAGTGAAATGGAAATCAAAAAGAGAATGGCCAAAAATACTGTCAACGGCACGTAAATCAGTATTAACATTTAGAGAGATTAATAATGCATTAAACATGAGAATTGTCAAATGCTATGTATATTCAACACTACTGAATGGCGCGGAATCCTGGACATTGAACAAGCAAATAGAAAGTCGCAAAGAGGCCCTGGAGATGTGGATATACAGATGAATAGGTCGTATTTCATGGAAACAAAAACAATCAAATGCAGAGGTCCTAGAAAAACTGGGAATGAAGAGAGAGTTGATGAAAGAAATAAAGAGGAGGCAAGTGAAATGTTTCAGCCACGTTAAAGGACATGATACTCTTATTAAAACCATATTGGAAGGCAAGGTTGAGGGCAAGCGAGCAAGAGGTAGTCAACGATACAAGTGGGAGGATAACATCAAGAGATGGACGAACATCAGCCTGACAGAATGTACAGTCAGGGCGAGAGACAGACAGTGTTGGGGATCCATTGCAGCCAACCTTCATTGTGGAGACGGCACCTGATTGATTGATTGATTGATTGATTGCAACTCAAGGCCTTCTATCTTTCGCTATCTCTTGCAACAACTCCCTCCACGTTATTCATCCCTGTTTATAATTCTCTGTTTTTCTATGTGTCTTTAGGTCTCGTTCTATTCCATGTGTCCCGTGGGTTCAAGTGAACGAACTTTCTAGTTATTCTATTATCAGGAGGGAGTCTCCGAGGCCAAGTGGTTACACTGCCTGCCTCGCACTCAGTCGGTTGAAGGTTTGATTCCGGGTCACGTCGTTCGGTTCACGAGCACAATCTTCTTGAAGACTCCTAGGGGTCGTCGCTGAAGCTACGGAGTTCGTGCTTTGTATGACGCTTTCAGCAGGCCGCTCTGTGGAAAAAGACCCAACCATATGGGATAAAACCCGGTGCAATGAAGTGGATCCTCTTCCTTTTAAACTCTCTTTAAACCACATCACGCGTAGCCGTTATATGATTTAATTTCTCATGCAACTCCCACCATTTTATTGCCTATATATAATTTTCTGCTCTCTATGTGTCTTTAGGTCTCGTCTTATTTAATTTGACCCTTGTGGTCCAGTAAGAGGACTTTCTATCTATAGTATACCAGGATTTCTCTGTGTTCCTTGTCCAAATGTCAGTCATTTCCTCACTTTTTATTTCTGTGGAATCTCTCTACGATAATTATAAAGTAACACGAAGTAGTGCAGCTTTACAGGACACAATTACGGAACACATAGGGCATTCCGGTGACTAGCCTTCATCAACAAGTACACGAAACACGACATATAAACACGGGAAGACATTACAGTGACTACAGTAAGACATCATAAAGGAATGGAAAAATTTAAAAAAAAATGAAAAAAAAAAAAAAATGAGAACAGTGATCAGAAAATGAAAAAGAAGAATGAAAAGAAATGTGTTACTTATCTCAGAATCCCAGGCTGTGATACAAACAAGAATCTTGACGGTGATACTCTTATACAGACAGCCGTGAGAGTCTGTGGTGTAACCGGAGCAGGGGTCGAGGATGGTAACGGTTCAGTGAAGATTCCAGGTAAATACGTGGAAATGTTTCACGAAGACTGGGATTTAGAATCTGTTTAAGATAGTTCGCCGGCTCTATGGCTGAGAAGTTACGAATGCAATTCGTAAACCCGCATACCGCGTTCGAAACACAGCTGCGGGAAATTTGGAAGCAGACCGCCTTGCGTGGGTTTTCATACAATAGTATGAGTGCCGGTCGTTCAGAAAGCAAGGGCAAACTACAGATCGTAAACTTGCCAAGAAATCACGAGCAGCCAACAATGCTGGGGTAGACTGAAATGTCCTGTAAAGAATATACAACTAACTTAACTTACGATAGTTCTCTATCTAAACTCGCTTGAGTGATTCTGCCAAACCATGTTAGTTATATTCTGCATACTGTACTGGCACCTGGCTATCTCGACAGAAGATAGTTTTTTACATTGTGCTTAAAAAATGACATATAATATCAACAATCCATGGCGTTCGCGAATGACATTTCCATAGCATAAAGGTTGGGCTGTCTTGTCCATGCAGCATGATCCCGCTCTCAGCCTGCCTAGTTTACTACCGAGGAAAGGTAACATCAATATTCTGCGCAGGCACCACACAATGAATGTTTGTAATGATGATATTATCGTTGTATAATTTCCGTCTCCTTCTCCGAGACTTATTTGTTTGAACCATTATGTCTGGTGATCCCATTACGTATACTCAGAGTTATATGGGAGATATCATCTTCTCGAGCATCAGTTTAGCTGCAGGCCACCAACCTGGAATGGGAGATTATGGGATTGGGGAAAGTGGGGTATGGAACAGTGGGAAAATGACAGAGTTGAAGAATGGAAGAGTGGGAGAATGGGATAGTGGAGAGTGGAAGAGTGGGAGAATGGGATAGTGGAGAATCGAAGAATGGGAGAATGAAAGAGTGAGAGGATGAAAGAGTGGGAGAATGGAATAGTGGAGAATGGAAGAGTGGGAGAATGGAAGAGTGAGAGGATGAAAGAGTGGGAGAATGGAATAGTGGAGAATCGAAGAATGGGAGAATGAAAGAGTGGGAGGATGAAAGAGTGGGAGAATGGAATAGTGGAGAATCGAAGAGTGGGAGAATGGAAGAGTGGGAGGATAACAGAGTGGGAGAATGGAAGAGTGGGTGGATGGAAGAGTGGGAGAAAGGAATAGTGGAGGAAGGAAGAGTGGGAGAATGGAAGAGTGGGAGAATGGAAAAGTGGGAGAATGAAAAGTGGGAGGATGGGGCAGTAGGAGAATTGAAGAGAGAGAGAGAGAGAGAGAGAGAGAGAGAGAGAGAGAGAGAGACAGACAGACAGAGAGAGAGAGAGAGAGAGAGAGAGAGAGAGAGAGAGAGAGAGAGAGAGAGAGAGAGAGAGAATGGAGAAATGGGAGAATGGAGTAATGGGAGAATGGTATGTTGAGAAATGTCATATGAGTTCTCTGACCGAGTGGCCGGACACAACAAAACTGAAGTAGATTACTGATTCAGATTGATTTCTGGTAGACGAGAATCAGAATCTGATATCTGGTTTCTTATTCTGACACTGGGAAGGAACAAGAAGGTGAAAATTTAAACTCAGTGATATGTAGAGAAAGACAGACAGAGAGAGTGATTGATTTAACTTTATTTTCAAAGGGTCACAAATTGGGCACGCAGGCCCGGCTTACATTCGGCCCTTCCAATCACTCATCTTTCGTTCATCATTAGTGCATGATACATTCACATCGGAAAAACACTGTCAAATGAATGCTGTAAACATAAACAATGCATATTACCATGTTATGAGACAAATCTCCTACCCACCCACACATCCACCACCCATCCACACATACCCCTTCCACGATAACCCCCACCCATCCACACCCCTACCCACACACACACACCACAGACACACATACATTCCCCACCCACACATCTCCCCACTCACATCCTCCCCATACACACATCTCCCCACCCATCCCACAACCCACACATACTCATCCACCCTCCCACACACCCCAGCCACCCAGCCAAACACACATCCCCAACCACACATCCCTCCACCACACCACCACCCACACACACATCCCCCGCCAACCCACACATCCCGCACCCACCCACACACACACACACATCCCGCACTCAACCACACACATCCCCCACCCGCACATCCCCGACTCACACACATCAGAGAGAGAGAGAGAGAGAGAGAGAGAGAGAGAGAGAGAGAGAGAGAGAGAGAGAGAAAACTGGAGAGAGAAATTACACAGGGACAGAGGGAACAGACGAGAGCGACAGGCAGAGAAAACCAGAGTGGTGGAGAGACAGAGAGAAAGTAAGAGATGGATAGAGAGAAGGATATGGAAATAGAGACTAAGCAAATAAATTAAATAAATTGCATGAATAGAACAGAAATTGAGGAGGGTGGGGGGGGGGGGGGCGTTGTGAGAGAAGTGAGAGACAGGTAGAAATAGAAAATTCGATGAATAACAGATGTTAAGAATATCTTGGGTGTGTGTTAGCGAAAAATATAAAGACGGTTGAAATAAGATCAGCAAAATGTAGGTGCAGTAGTAATTAGAGGAGAAAGGAAGAACAAGTGGTAAGTGCATCAAGAAAGGAACAGAATAAAGACACAGTATCAGCAGGGCTAGTGGGTATATTGAGAAGAAATATAGATATGTCTTCAGAATTCTGGAATAGAAAATGGGAGCTATGAAGATAAATACCGAGAGATGGATGATGATACTGGATGTACAAGATAACCACATAAAGAAGAAGTATAATAAAGTAAAGGAAACAAAAGATTTGAGGAGAAAGACGTAATCAGATCAAATCAAATCAAATCAACTTCATTTTAAAACGGTCAAAAATTGGGCACGCAGACCCGTCTTACATTCGGCCCTTTCAATCACTCATCTTTCGTTCATCAAGAGCATTATACATTCACATAGGAAGAAAAAAAACATTGTGAAATGAATGTTGTAAACATAAATAAGACAAATTACCATGTTATGAGGCCCATCTCCCACCTACCCACACATCACCCCACCCATACACACACCCCCACCTACCCACACACCGAGGGACACATACATACCCCACCAACCGACCCATCCCCCTCCCGCACATCCCTCACCCACACACATTGCCCTCACCTGTTTCCCCCATCCCAAACACACAGCCACCCACACAAACATCCCCCACCAACCCACACATCTCGCGCCCACCCACATACACATCCTAACCCATACACCCATCCCCCACTCACACATCCTCTCCCCACCCACACCTCCAACCACCCATCCCCCAACCACACCTCCATCGATCACATATTCCCCACCCACACACACACATCCCCCACCAACCCACACATCACACATCCACTCACATATCCCCAAACCACACACACACATCCCCACCAACTGACATCTCCTTACCCACACACACACACATCTCCCTAACCACCCATACATCCCCAATCCACTCACACACACACACCCCACCACCCACACATACATCCTCCACCCACCCACACATGCCCTAACCCACACCCCCCACCACACCACAGACGGGAGCATGGAGAAGGCGATATACAAAACGACCTGGATAACATAAGGATTAGCAGTTGCGGGGAATAAATTACACAATTACGTGTAACATCAACAGAAAAACAGAAATAGATGGATACATACATACATAAATACGTACATGCAACCACACAGTCTGTTAGATAAACATGTACACACAGATACTTACACACATTGCAGGGTTACAGGTGAAGGATTATAAGTAGACAAATGAATATGTGAGGGGAAGAAAGGAGTGCGTAAATGAAATGAATGATGAAAGAGTGAGTGAACGAAGGAGTGAGTAAATTACAGTGTGAATCAATGGAGTGAGTGAATGAGTGAGTGAATTTTGGAATGAGGGAATCGTGGAGTGAGTGAATGAGAGGGCTAAGGAAGAAGTGAGTAAATAGAAGAGTGAGTGAATGGAGAAGTGAGTAAATGAAAGGGTAAATTAATGGGTGTGTTAATGAAGGAAATAATGACGGAATGAGTGAATGAATAAGTCAGTGGGTGAATGAATGAGTAATGAAAGAGTGAATGAAGGAGTGAATGTATCAATGAGTGATTGAAGCAATGCATTAATCAAGCTGTGAATGAAGAAATGATTGACGAAGTGAACGAATGGAGAAGTACAAGTAAGAGTATGCGAAAGAAGCCGGGAATGAAGATGTGAATAAATAGTGGAGTAAGTAAACGAAGAAATGAATGATGAAATGAGTGAATGAAAAAGTGAAGGAATGATTGAGTGAATTATGGAATGAATAAAGGAGTGAATAACGAAGGAGTGAATTAATGAAGGGATAAATTAAGTGAATCAATGAAAAAGTGAATGATTGAGTAAGTGAGTGAAGCAGTGAATAAATGAGGGAGTGGGTGAATAAAAAAAAGAGAGCGTTACTGAGTGAGTGAAGACATTATAATTGAGTGAGTGATTAAATAAAATAGTTATTGAACTAGTGAATGAATGAATGCATAAGTGAATGAATGAATAAATGAATGACTAAATGAATGAATAAATAAATGGATGAATGCATGCATGAAAAAGGATTGAATAAACATAGACAGAAGTGACATATTCAATTTAGCAATGACCGAACGAATGATTGAAAACATAACAATTCAAAGAACAGTTTACGTTTTCAAAGTAATTAGCACAGACACTACAGTCACAATGTCCGTACACATAGTATAACATTACAACTACAGTCACAATGACCGTACACATAGTATAACATTACAACTACAGTCACAATGACAGTACATATAGTATAACACTACAACTATAGTCACAATGACCGTACACATAGTATAACATTACAACTACAGTCACAATGACCGTACACATAGTATAACACTACAGCTACAGTCACAATGTCCACACATATTATACCAGTACAACTGCAGTCACAATGTCCACACATATTATACCAGTACAACTGCAGTCACAATGACCGTACACATATTATACCAGTACAACTACAGTCACAATGACCGTACACATAGTATAACATTACAACTGCAGTCACAATGACCGTACACATATTATACCAGTACAACTGCAGTCACAATGACCGTACACATATTATACAAGTACAACTGCAGTCACAATGTCCACACATATTATACCAGTACAACTGCAGTCACAATGACCGTACACATATTATACCAGTACAACTACAGTCACAATGACCGTACACATAGTATAACATTACAGCTGCAGTCACAATGACCGTACACATAGTATAACATTACAACTGCAGTCACAATGACCGTACACATAGTATAACATTACAACTGCAGTCACAATGACCGTACACATAGTATAACATTACAACTGCAGTCACAATGACCGTACACATATTATACCAGTACAACTGCAGTCACAATGACCATACACATATAATACCAGTACAACTACAGTCACAATGACCGTACATATATTATACCAGTACAACTACAGTCACAATGACCGTACACATAGTATAACATTACAACTGCAGTCACAATGACCGTACACATAGTATAACATTACAACTGCAGTCACAATGACCGTACACATAGTATAACATTACAACTGAAGTCACAAAGACCGTACACATAGTATAACATTACAACTGCAGTCACAATGACCGTACACATAGTATAACATTACAACTGCAGTCACAATGACCGTACACATATTATACCAGTACAACTACAGTCACAATGACCGTACACATAGTATAACATTACAACTACAGTCACAATGACCGTACACATATTATACCAGTACAACTACAGTCACAATGACCGTACACATAGTATAACATTACAACTGCAGTCACAATGACCGTACACATATTATACCAGTACAACTGCAGTCACAATGACCGTACACATATTATACCAGTACAACTACAGTCACAATGACCGTACACATATTATACCAGTACAACTACAGTCACAATGACCGTACACATTGTATAACATTACAACTGCAGTCACAATGACCGTACACATATTATACCAGTACAACTACAGTCACAATGACCGTACACATATTATACCAGTACAACTACAGTCACAATGACCGTACACATAGTATAACATTACAACTACAGTCACAATGACCGTACACATAGTATACCAGTACAACTGCAGTCACAATGTCCACACATATTATACCAGTACAACTGCAGTCACAATGACCGTACACATATTATACCAGTACAACTGCAGTCACAATGTCCACACATATTATACCAGTACAACTGCAGTCACAATGACCGTACACATATTATACCAGTACAACTACAGTCACAATGACCGTACACATAGTATAACATTACAACTGCAGTCACAATGACCGTACACATAGTATAACATTACAACTACAGTCACAATGACCGTACACATAGTATAACATTACAACTGCAGTCACAATGACCGTACACATAGTATAACATTACAACTGCAGTCACAATGACCGTACACATAGTATAACATTACAACTGCAGTCACAATGACCGTACACATATTATACCAGTACAACTACAGTCACAATGACCGTACACATAGTATAACATTACAACTGCAGTCACAATGACCGTACACATATTATACCAGTACAACTACAGTCACAATGACCGTACACATATTATACCAGTACAACTGCAGTCACAATGACAGTACACATATTATACCAGTACAACTGCAGTCACAATGACCGTACACATAGTATAACATTACAGCTACAGTCACAATGACCGTACACACAGTATAACACTATAACTACAGTAACAATGTCCGTACACATAGTATAACACTACAACTACAGTCACAATGACAGTACATATAGTATAACATTACAACTACAGTCACAATGACAGCACACATAGTATAACATTACAACTACAGTCACAATGACAGTACACATAGTATAACACTACAACTACAGTCACAATGTCCATACTTATAGTATAACACTACAACTACAGTCACAATGTCCATACGTATAGTATAACAACTACAACTACAGCCAAATTGACAAGGCTGTTATTTAACTGTATACACTATTTTCAGCATCGACTGCAGTCCTGAAAGTTTCTCACATGCTGTCTTGTTTGCCAGTTCGGCTGATGTGAGGGTAATTTCTCGAACAGTTTCGCAAAAATGAGCAGCAGTGAAGGAATTACCATCACTCTGAAGCGTGGCGAGTTCAAGAATGTGGAACTATCTGGAGGCGGAGATGAGCCCCTGAAGATCGCTAAAGTAAGTGAAGATTTGCAATCATCATCATTGTGTGCAACGTCAGTTAGCGTGGGAGGTCATGTTTCGCCATCTCACGCGATCATTAGAGTCGTGGATCAGCTCTGTGTTCTCGCCCTGACCATGCCATGTGGTCAAGCCATACAGCTATTTACTTCTCTGCCTTCGCTTTGATCTTTTCCCCTCAAGCCTGCCAGTTGGCACCAAGTTCTCTAGTTTATTTCTTCTTATAATGTGCCCAAAAATGTGTTACAGTCTACGTCTAATTTCTCTAATAAGTTTGTGGTTTTCGTGTGCCCCTTGTAGGACTTGCTCACTGGTTTTTCTGTCTGGCCATGGTATTCTTTGCATTTTTCTCAGAAAATACATTTCCCCTGCCATGAGATGTTTTTCAGAGTGTCTGCTCATCGTCCACATTTAATATCCATATAAAAGTACAGGTTCTATGTAGCACTTCAACACTCTTTTTCTCGCTGCAATTGGCATATTTTTATTGGTCAGTATGTTTTCCATTTTGTAAAAGGCAACCTTTTCCACAGCGATTCGTGTTCTAATCTCTCCAAGGCACCTCCAATCAGATGTTATGACTGTTCCAAGATAGTTTTACCGACATCTCTACATAGTTTTGCAATGCCAAATATCAATTTATAAAAGAGAATTGCATTTGGAAAATAGTTAGTCGACAGAACATCCTCATTGCACATCGAACCATTCAGTCCATAAGTGCTTGGATCCCCTCCTCAGCAAATCCCGCAGCGTGTAGCAGCTAACGACACCAGTTCTGTGTTGGTTTATCAATCTTCTTTGGATTCCTGTGTAGTGTTCTTGTTTGGCCACACCACTTTTAATTTGCCGTTCTCGCAGTCTGACCATGATTGTAGATTCAATCTCATGACATGGCTCTCACAAAAGTCTTACTTCTCGTAGAGCATTCAGAATGTCAGCCAGGTCCATGACGCTTCCGCCCTCCACAGTAGCCTCACCTGCGAGCTTGTCAGCCCGCTCATTTCCTTGTACTCCCACATACCCTGGCACGAAAATGAAACTATTTTGCCAGTCGAGACTGCTCCAGAGACAGCAACCACTCTCTTCGGATCCACCCCATCTCTATCCTCTTGAGCATGCTCATTGAGTCACTAAGGAAACATGCCCTAGTGAATGTCTGTGTCTCGAGCCATGTTATTGCTTTACTTACTAGCATGACTTCCATTGTCAGGCTACTTGTGGTCTCAACAAAAGCACCAGAGTCCTCCTTCACAATTCTCCCTCCGACCTGAGCCGTAAAGGCCCATGAGCTTCTCACATGTCGGACGACCGACCCATCTGTGTAGATGACAGCATCCCCGTCTAACGAATTCTCGAAGATCAACGCTTGTACTTCCGCCTCCACCGCAGCCGGATTTTCTTGTCTGCATTTTCTGTCTAGTTGGATGCAAACAGAAAAGGACGCACAGAAACCTGTTAGCACTTGTACCCACTCCTCACCAGGTTCTAAGTCCTCATGTGCACATACCTGGTGAAGAATGTCTTCAGCTTGACCCATTCATGACCTTCCTCTTTTTAACCTGCTGCCCTTCACCTTCATAATTTCACTATGCAGTGGATATTGTGTGCTTGCGTTAACTCTGAGCTCTGCAAATTTGTATTCTGTCTTCAATGGATGAACAATCAAGAAGGTAGCGCATCGCCCTGCATGCTGTATCTCTTGTACATTCAAGAATAATGCGCATAGCTTCGTTCTGTATCCTTTCCATCTTTTCTATCTGCTTACGTCTGAGAGTCAGGATCGCCATCGCATACTCAAATACAGACATGACCAGCCCCTCGTACAGAAGACATAGATGGCGCTGCTCACAGTTTGCTGCTGCCATCACCGGCATAGCAGCCAAACCCCGCTTGACCTTTGTTATCACCTGGTATATGTGCTCATTATAAGCGAGGCTTCGATCGAAACGTATCCCCAGGTAATTCATTGCCCATTCTTGTGCTCATTTGAAAAATGAGCAAGGGAAAGAGATTAATGCATGAATGGCATGGCTATATGGCATCATCGGCACAAGAATAGCACAGACAGTACCAAGATTGTGACTAAGATTGTGGCGAGCGTGTGAGACGGTGGGCCATCATCGGCACAAGAACAGCACAGACAGTACCAAGATTGTGGCGAGCGTGTGAGACGGCGGACCATCATCGGCACAAGAACAGCACAGACAGTACCAAGATTGTGGCCAGCGTGTGAGACGGCGGACCATCATCGGCACAAGAACAGCACAGACAGTACCAAGATTGTGGCGAATGTGTGAGACGGTGGGCCATCATCGGCCACGCTTATCGGCATGGCACATGATGATGGTTTGCAATGTTTACTTGTCTTGTGTTGTTACACAGTTGGTTGCATGTCCGTTACAGGATGTGGCATCGGCATCCTTTGATTTAGTAATCTTTGATCATTGTTTATAGTTATAGGCCGACAGTAGTAGTTGTAGCTTTGCTAAATTATCAGTGTTGTAATAATAATAATAATAATAATAATAATAATAACAACAACAACAACAACAACAACAACAATAACAATAACAGAAGAAGCAGCTGAAAGAAGTACGAAAAAAGAAGAAAGAAGGGGGAAAAAAGCACGAAACAAAATGGAAGGCACAATATGAAATAACAGGACACAGGATAGGTGGAGGAGGATAGGGCGATTTATCCCTGTCTCTTTTTAATTCACTTACTCTCTCTGTATCACTCTCACTCACCCATTCCCCCCCCCCCCCCCCTCACTCACTCCCTCACCGAACTAACACCAGACTGATAATAACGCAACAGAGAAAATCCCACGGCAAACGTGCTGGGGAAGTTAAAGCAAATTAAAGACCTATATTCCTCACCCTGAAGCCTATTGGGTACTTCTTCTGCGTTCATCCAGACTTTTTTTTTCGGACGTGAATGCGTTGTGCCTGTTTACAGCAGGACTGCATTCTTGCGCCGTTAGGCCGACACATCCGACTTCTCCGGGCATTTGTTGACCGGGTTAACCTTCCCGGCTATTGGGTACATGGTGCTTGCCCATGTTTCTATAGACCGACACTCCGTGGGTGATGTGGGCAATGTCACACCGGCCGCTGTGACTTCCGAGATCATTTCCTGGTACCTGCTTTAGGTTAAATAAAACTAGGAGCCCAGTTCAATGTAAAAATATCCCGGATTCCATGGCGATTCGAGCCAATGACCAATCGGGCTGCAGGCAAACGCCCTAGGCCCTGCACTACCGTGGCTCCCCTTGGATATCCGACAGCACATTACTAAACCAATGATACACGACCACCGAGATCACGTGACTAAGGTATGTCCCCCATGTGCTACACAGCATTAGGATGTTGCTTTATCACAGAGAGCCAACCCTCGCGGGAAGAGGTTCAAACAGTTCTATGGAAGTAATCGTGTTTCTGCCATTTCGCTTGCGTCATTTTCGTTCCTCGGGAGAATTCTTACTTCTCTCAAAGACAGGTGTAATGTGTCTTGTATGGTTCCTGCCTATGTGAGCATACGTCAGCGATTATCTACAAAGTTGGCAATGTTGTCCTGAATCATGGCCTCATCATCATCATGTGCCATGCCGCTAAGCGTGGACCGTCATGTTTCGCCATCTCACACGATCACCAGAGTCGTGTATCGGCTCAGTGTTTTTGTCTCAACCACGCCGCGTGGCCAAACCTTCCAGGTATTTACTTCTCTGCTCCCCCCCCCCCTTGTTCTTCTCCCCTCAATCTTGCCAGTTGTCAATGTTGCGTTGATTAGTTTGCCACGAGTGTCTAACTAGACGTCAACGTGTCAGTCCCCAGACCGGCGAGTGGAATGAGTCCACTAAAACGCTGTCAGACGAGACAGTTTCAGCGCGTTGAACCCCATAATAGCGATAATAGTAATAGACATAATAACAATAATGACAATGGACTTATGAGAGTATGGAGCCGGTCGCTCAGAAACTCGTGGCATGCTGATGAAATCAAATCAAATCAAATCAACTTTATTAGGGTCACAAATTGGGCGCGAAGGCCCTTCTTACATTCGGCCCTTCCAATCACTCGTCTTTCATTCATCAAGAGCATTATACATTTACATAGGAAGAAAATAAACATTGTGAAATGAATGTTGTAAACATAAACAAGGCAAATTACCATGTTATGAAGCCCATCTCCCACCTACCCATACATCACCCCACCCACACACACGCACACCAAGGGACACATACATACCCCACCAACCGACCCATCCCCCTTCCGCACATCCCCCACCCACACACTCTCCCCTCACCTGTTCCCCCAACCAAAACACACTCGCCACCCACAAACATTCCCCTACCAACCCACACATCCCACATACACATTCTAACCCACACATCCTCTCCCCATCCACACCTCAAACCACCCATCCCCCCAGCCACATCTCTATTGACCACATATTCACCACCCACGCACACAATCCCCCACCAACCCACACATCGCACATCCCCAAACCATACACATACATCCCCACCAACTGACATCTCCCTACCCCCCCCCCCCCCCCACACACACACACATCTCCCTAACCACCCATACCTCCCCAATCCACTCACACACACACCCCACCACCCACACATACATCCTCCACCCACCCATACATGCCTTAACCCATTCCCCCACAACACAATCCCCCACCCGCACATCACATACATCCCCTACCACGCAATATTCTCAACCCACGCACCGCACACACACATATCCCTCTCCAACACATCCCACACCCACATACCACCACACATCCCCACCTACACACCACAAAATATCCCCCACCCACATACCGCACATTATTCCCACCCACACCCACACAGATACCCTTACCCATCCACCCCACATACCCCCACCCACACACCACAAAATTCCCCCATCCACACACACATACCTCACCCACACAATATCCATAACCAACACACCACACACCTCTCCCCACCCACACACGCATTCCCTACCCGTCCACCAACACACAGTCACTCACGCACACATCCTCCACTAAGCACCCACACCCCCCACCCGCCCACCCCCAACCAAACATCTCTCGATCACAATATCCCTACTCACATACATCCTCCACCCACTCACTCACCCCACCCCGACACATACACATCCCTCACCCACCTACACATCCCTAAGCCACTCACACACCCCCACCCACACATTCCCCATCCACGCACACATCTCCCACCCACACACCCCACATACTTCCCCCAACCACCCCACCCATACACACATTCCCCGCACCACACACTATCCCCCACCCACACACATATCCTCACCCATACCACCACACCCCCACCCACACACCATGCACACATCCCCCACCAACATACCGCACACATATCTCAAACCCACACACCATACACTTCTCCCCACCCACACATACTTCCTCAAACCACCCACACATCACCACCCACATAAACACACACACCCCACACCCTTCCCATACACATATCCTCCACCCATACACACATCCCCCACACCCATTCCCACACCCCTGCTTTCACCCCCACACATCCATCCACACATCCCACCAACACCCACAAATATCACTACCCACAAAAACCCACACGTAATAGTTAGTTAGTTAGTCGACAGATCATCCTCGTTGCACATCGAACCATTCAGTCCATAAGTGCTCGGATCCCCTCCTCAGCAAATCCCGCAGCGTGTAGCGGCTAACGACGCCAGTTCTGTGTTGGTTTATCAATCCACACGTAATGATGAGTGTAATCTAGCCTAGGAATCAACATACAGCTGAAAGATGCTGGTGTTGACCGCAATATCCAGAAACATGATGAAAACGTTGAAAATAATAATGATAATAATAATAATAATAATAATAATAATAATAACAACAACAACAACAACAGAAATCGACATCATCTTCATCATAGTTTTCCTCATGGCCATCGTCTTGATAATAATAACAGCACCAATACCCGTTAAGATAATGAAGATGACGACAACATTAATCATAATCATAATAAGAATAATAAAATAATATTAACATAATTTTAGTACTGACAACATCAACAACTACGATAGTAGTAGTAGTAGTAGTAGTAGTAGTAGTAGTAGTAGTAGTAGTAGTAGTAGTAGTAGTAGTAGTAGTAGTAGTATATTAGCAGTAGTAGCAGCAGCAGCAGCAGCAGTAGTAGTAGTAGTAGTAGTAGTAGTAGTAGTAGTAGTAGTAGTAGTAGTAGTAGTAGTAGTAGTAGTAGTAGTAGTAGTAGTAGTAGTAGTAGTAGTAGTAGTAGTAGTAAAAGAAGAAGGAAAACTGAATGGCAAGGGTGAAAAGGTATGTAAGTCAATATAAAGACGGGTGAGATGTTAAGTAAGTAAATATAGAGTTGGTGGGTAGATAAGTGATAAGTATAGATGTGTGTGGTTTGAATACATACACATACACACATTGGCTCTCTTTAATTAGCAAAAAGTGTGACGGCATAGAGCGTTATAGACAACAGAAGCCGATTTTACAACTTGACTGATCTCCCAGGTAGACCTAGCCTGACATTGGTACCTGGAGATTTCTTGGGAAGTAGAAGCGGCTGGCATGACGTCGACCACATCACTCACCGAGTGCCGATTGGTCTATAAAACTATGGGTCTAGCACCTTATGTCCTGGAGCTTCTGTAGCGTAGAGGCGAGACTCGACTGTTGGCCCTGTGTTCGGGAGCCGCTGTGGCGTGGAGGCGAGACCCTCGACTGTTGGCCCTGTTGCTATGGGTTCAATTCCGAAATGGGACCGATGTTTAGATGTGACCTGGGCTTCCAGACCGACCCAGCTTAAACTGGTATCAGGAAATGTCATGGGAAATAAAGGAGGTCAGCGAGGTACTAACTTCTTCAATCACCGATGTTTGTCTCTGTCTTATTGTTGTATATAATGTTCTAGTTTCATTAATACATTAAGTATTCTTCTTAGGAATGTTATGTCTATTGGTGAAATTGCTCTTTTCTCCATTTATGTCATTGTCCAGGTTTGGCATTGGTAGCATAGAGTTGGTAGGAAGATTGTGTTGTAGAGGGTTTTCTTTTTAAAAGTATCTATTGATACGTGTTTGTTCTTTAGTATTGCTCCCATTTGTCCAATGAGTTGGTTTGCCTTATTGCATCTAATTTATATCTCGTCTTATCATGTGTAATTTTGTGATATTATATTTGCTAACTACTTTAAGGTCTCCGTGGCCAAAGACTTGCGAACGCGGTTCGTGATGCGCTTATCAGGCGTTCGATACACAGCTGTGACGGATATGGCAGCAGACCGTGCCACGTCGTGTTATAACGTGTTGGTATGGAAGCTTGTCGCTCAGAAAGCAATGGCAAACTACTGAACGTAAACTTGCCAAGACATCAACAACAGCAGTGTTTCAGGGGGTGTTCTTTTAGATTAATCTTTGTTGTCTTTTTCTTCTTTGGTTATAGTCATGACCTCTGTTTTACTGATAGCAATTTCCATGTTGTCGACCGACCACAGTATCTAAAAGCTGGAAACAATATTTAGAGTATCTTCGTCCAAGATAACATTCCACCCATCGACACCTCCACGTCAGCAGCCACGCAATGATACAGATCGCTGCTGTGACGTGAGATGAAGGGAAGGGAGACGATGTGGAGCACGTGAGATGTGCTCAGGTAAGCGCAGGTAACTTAGACATATCTCACCTTGAGAGTAGACATTGCTAGCTAGCATCGGTGTTGTATACATTTCGCTGCCAACACAAATGCAGAGGGCGTATCAGATAGAGCGACAGAAGGCAGAAGAAGGCAATACACACATATATATGCCTGCAAATTGGTTAGGAGAGTATCTCGTGGCGTGATAGTCGTCTGCAAACAAGAGGAAGCAATATTTGGATATAATGCACGCCTGTCAGAGGTCAGTAAGGCCGAACGGATAATAGAGCTCGTTCTTAAACATCTGGTGTGCTGATGGCGAGATAGCGGGTTCATCCCTACACCAGTAAGTTGGACGAAACTTTTGACTTCTCGTCCTTGACTTGGGGATGTAAATTACAAGTATCGCAGAAGTCGAAGTGGGTTCACCTGGCGACGAGGTACACTGGTAATAGGTAAAACTAATCCACACACACAAATCAGTCCAGTGAACTAGAAGTAGTACCAAGTATATGAACTACACATGTGTTCAAAGCGAGCGAACGCAAAATTTAAACATTAAAACAAAAACAAACAAAAACAACAAACAATACATGTCTGTCAAGACTATAAGTGAAGTGAAGTGAAGTGAAGAACCCTTCTATACGCCTTAGGCGCATTAGGTATATGGTGCCACACCCATGTTTTGTTTAGAAAAATCGGCAGTGTAGCCAGTACCGCCCCGGCCGACTTCCCTTTTCCATCAAATTTCCTGGTATCCATTTTCGATGTATGTATGTTAGATGTATCCATTTTCGATGTATGTATTTTAGATGTATCCATTTTAGATGCATCCATTTTAGATGTGTCCATTTTAGATGCATGAATTTTAGGTTGGGTCGACCAGGGAACTCTGATCAATGTTGAAAATCCGTGTCGATGGGGATTCGAACCGTATACCACCAGGCCGACGGACTCCCTACCAACACAACGTTCTGGTTCATATCGCAGCACATAATACTATTTCCCAACCAATACGCCTTTAGGACACACTCGGACTCATACAAAAGGATACCAGACAACTTTCGCCATTACCCCATATGGACAACAATCACCTTCGGATTGATACGCCTGTGAGGGTAAAACCGTGGGCAGCTGCTTTTGGCTGACTCAATCGTAGGACTATCATTCTGAGCCGGTGATGGACCCTAACAACGTCTCCTTGAGATTGAACGGGGTAGGGATAATGGTCTGCAAGGTGTGGAATGCGCCTGGCCCTGCAGCCAGCAGGGTTAGGATCAGCTAGCCTCTCCCAGGAGGGGTGAAGAGCGAAAATTAGTAGCCTGCCGATGACCCGCAGACTACACAAGTCAACCCCCACCTCCGCGTGGTGCAGACCGGGCAACCATGACCGCGAGGTCACGGGCTAACGGGGCTATGGCTCACCATAGGGGATGGACTCCCTGTGGTCAGATTAGTGTCCTAAACCTGCGACTGGCCTAGCAAGCCGGCAGGGGATCTTCATACTGCTCGTAGAAAAACTAAGAAGTATAAATGGACTGACCCAAGTCAACAGCATACCACAACAAGCAATGATGTACAGACCAGATGGAAACAGATAAAGAGGCCGACCACGTAAACGTTGGACGGAGGGAATAGCAGAGTCCAAGGGAATATCGATACATGAAGTCCATAATCGGGCACTCTCACGAAGTTTATACTTCACCTCGACACCGCAAGGTACAAGAGGAACATGATGAGATGAGATGAAGGGTAATGGTAGAATCGAAATCGAAACTTTCAGAATATTCTAAGAACTGTCCGTGAAAGTTAGGCCTGGAGGACGGGAACTCGACATCAATGTGATATTTATGTGATGGCGTAGAATATGTGAAAGCCTAACACTTCCCAGCCCAAAGTCGTATCATATATGACTCCCTCTACGTTTCATTCCAAGAAAGGGATAGAGTGAAGTGTGGGGGAGAACACAAACAGAGCACAAAGAAGAATGCGCAGACCTGTGCCAAGATGACGGGAAAACGGTAGCAGAGATTGTACATCCGTGACGTCACAAGGAAGGCAATAGCTGTATATTATTCCGCCAAGTCTGAGCTTCTGACTGCTCGATTTCACAACATATTTTAAAGACGTATACCTTCTCTTGGAGATCAACGTGACCGTGTGGTTTTCACCGCGTGAGCTTAAAAGACGGGGTAGTGAGTTCATTCCCTACACCGGTCAGTAGCACTTAAACGTGGACTTGTCGTTCATAAATCCATGGCAAACTTTTGAACGTAAAATTGCCTAGAAAATCAATCTCGGGTTGATCGCCACGTTCTGCAACATGCGACATCTATATTTTCCCTTATCTATCACATTTACCAATCTGCATGTAACCATTCACAGTTATCAGTCTACTTGTCATCTTTCACAGTTACCACCGCATGTAATCTTTCACAGTTACCAATCTGCATGTAACCATTCACAGTTATCAGTCTACTTGCCATCTTTCACAGTTACCACTGCATGTCATCTTTCACAGTTACCAGTCTACTTGTCACCTTTCACAGTTACCAGTCTGCATGTAATCTTTCAGTTACCAATTTGCATGTAATCATTCACAGTTATCAGTCTACTTGCCATCTTTCACAGTTACCACCGCAAGTCATCTTTCACAGTTACCAGTCTACTTGTCACCTTTCACAGTTACCACCGCATGTAATCTTTCACAGTTCCCAATCTGCATTTAATCTTTCACAGTTACCAATCTGCATGTAATCTTTCACAGTTACCAGTCTACTTGTCACCTTTCACAGTTCCCAATCTGCATGTAATCTTTCACAGTTACCGATCTGCATGTAATCTGTCACAGTTACCAGTCTACTTGTCACCTTTCACAGTTACCAATCTGCATGTAATCTTTCACAGTTCCCAATCTGCATGTTATCTTTCACAGTTACCAATCCGCATGTAATCTTTCACAGTTACCAGTCTACTTGTCACCTTTCACAGTTACCAATCTGCATGTAATCTTTCACAGTTACCAATCTGAATGTAATCTTTCACAGTTACCAATCTGCATGTAACCATTCACAGTTATAAGTCTACTTGTCACCTTTCACAGTTACCAATCTGCATGTAATCTTTCACAGTTCCCAATCTGCATGTAATCTTTCACAGTTACCAATCCGCATGTAACCATTCACAGTTATAAGTCTACTTGTCATCTTTCACAGTTACCAATCTGCATGTAATCTTTCACAGTTACCAGTCTACTTGTCATCTTTCACAATTACCAGTCTGCATGTAATCTTTCACAGTTACCAGTCTGCATGTAATCTTTCACAGTTACCAGCCTGCATGTAATCTTTCACAATTACCAGTCTGCATGTAATCTTTCACAGTTACCAATCTGAATGTAATCTTTCACAGTTACCAATCTGCATGTAACCATTCACAGTTACCAGTCTACTTGTCATCTTTCACAGTTACCAATCTGCATGTAATCTTTCACAGTTACCAGTCTACTTGTCATCTTTCACAGTTACCAATCTGCATGTAATCTTTCACAGTTAGCGGTCTGCATGTAATCTTTCACAGGTACCAGTCTGCACGTAATCTTTCACATTTACCAGTCTACTTGTCATCTTTCACAGTTACCAATCTGCATGTAATCTTTCACAGTTCCCAATCTGCATGTAATCTTTCACAGTTACCAATCTGCATGTAACCATTCACAGTTATAAGTCTACTTGTCATCTTTCACAGTTACCAATCTGCATGTAATCTTTCACAGTTACCAGTGTACTTGTCATCTTTCACAGTTACCAGTCTGCATATAATCTTTCACAGTTACCAGTCTGCATGTAATCTTTCACAGTTACCAGCCTGCATGTAATCTTTCACAGTTACCAGTCTGCATGTAATATTTCACAGTTACCAGTCTAGTTGTCATCTTTCACAGTTATCAGTCTGCATGTAATCTATCACAGTCATACTTGTAATCTTTCAGTTACGTCTACATGTACGCCTGTCAGATCGTGTATTTCTTGGTGGGTGGGGGAGGGGGGCAGTCTTTCTTCTGCCGTCCACCCCCCACTGGAGTCTAGGCTCTCCCCCAACCCACGCCAAACCGTCCTGTCCCTGGCCATCTCCTGCAGCACTCCCATGACCTCCCCTTATCGTTCATCTCTGTCTTTAATTTTCTTCTCCATGTATTTTAGGTCTCCCACTTTTTCTTTCGTCGTGTGGGTTCCAAAACCTCTTGTCCTGCTATTCTCAGGGTTTTCTCACCGTGTGTCGTATTAAGATTCAGCGCCTGTCGCTCATCTCTTGATTCAGAGGAGTTTGTTGGTTCTCTCCATGAGCTCTACATTGGTGACTCTGTCAGACCACTTTAGTACCACTGTTCTGTGAAGACACCGGTTAATGAATGTCTGTAGTTTATCAGTAATTCCTTTCATTGTTCTCCTTGTGTTTGATACAAACACTAGCACCGATTTCTTCTTCTTCTTCGTTCATCCGGAGTTTTTTTTCGGATGTGATTGCGTTGTGCCTGTTTACAGCAGAGCTGCGTTCTTGCGCCGTTAGGCCGACACATCCGACTTCTGCGGGCATTTGTTGACCGGGTTAACCTTCCCGGGGGTTTCTTAGGACGTTTGACTCTCACTGTTGTGGTGTTATCCCCCATCCCAGCTGGTCCATATAGAACAGCCAAAGATCCTGGTCAGCCCTCAAGGGAAGGCAGGGGCAGACCATGGGCATTCCCCGCCATCCAAGGAGGCTTCCATACTTGCAGAGCCGATACATAGCGCTCTGGTACTGGGCTCACCCAAGGAATCGTCACGTCCTGCACATGGCTGCTTAGCCTCACTTCCGTATATTGGGCCTTCCGTTCACCATAGGCTGTTCTTCCGGAAACCAGAAGTATGCAGTCTGCAGATGACATCCACACAGTGAGCTTTCGATTCGGACTTTCCACGTAATGGATTTGCTATCCAAGCAATATTCCATTTCATGCCACTAGGACACTTTTCCACCTTGTATGAAGCCCACACAATGGGCTTTTGATTCGGACTTTCCACGTAATGGATTTGCTATCCAAGCAATATTCCATTTCGTGCCACTAGGACACTTTTCCACCTTTTATGAAGCCCACACAGCGAGCTTTCGATTTGGACTTTCCACATAATGGATTTGCTATCCAAGCAATATTCCATTTCATGCCTCTGGGTCTTCATGCACCTTTAAATGTCAACCTGTATGTAGTTAAAGTAAGCTGCGGTCAACTTGAGCTTGTTGATATCTCCATAGAGCTTGTCCTCAAATGAAGCAGGTGTGGGCCAAAATATCTTTCTCTGTTCTGCATACGTTGGGCAATCCTGCAGCAAATGTTTTGCTGTCATTTTTCCAGTTCTACAATTACATTCATCAGTATCTCCTATCTTTAGTTTATTGAACAAGTGGTATTTCAGCCTGTTATGTCCTGTGCGGAGTCTGAAGATTGCTACTTGTTCTCTTCGGTCGAGTTTGTAATATGCATCATCCTTCTGATGGCCTGGATGCTCAGATTCCCATTTGTTCTATAAGTGCTTTTTATCAACCTCTTTGCCTCATTATAGGTTATGTCTATGTCAGGCTGTGGTAGGTCGTCCGCCCTCTTTTGCCAGTCTGTCAGCCTCTTCGTTTCCAGGTATACTGCAATGTGATGGGATCCACTGTATTACAACTTTTTTGGATTTCTGGCATAGACCATGGAGTGCTGCTCTTAGGTCAGTTAGTTCTGTGCTGTTATTGCTCTTGCAGTATTGAGACAGCTGACTTTGCATCTGTGAAGATAGCTATTTGCTTCTCTTTATTTTCCTCCATCAGGAGCATTTCTGCTGCAGTTTTCAAAGCCTCTACCTCCGCTTTGAAGTTACTTGAAAATTTTCCAGTTGCCATTGAATGTGTTTTTTTCACTCCATTTTTAAATTTAGGAGAATTCCTCCTCCTCCATTCTCTATTGAATTTTTGGCTGATCCATCTGTATATGCATGGGTCCAATTCCTGCTTGGGTAATGTTCTTTTATGTAGTTTAGGGTTATTTCTCTTCTTTCGGTTTCATGCTGAGTGTTCTTTTTCTCAATACCAGGAATGTTTTCTATCATCTCAGGCAGTTGCTGCTGTCTCCAAGCTGGGAACTTGTGTGCATTGTGTATGGGCTTGACTGTTGATATGTTAAGTATAGGATCTGCCCTAATCCTTCGTTTTGCAGTTTCTACAAAGTTGCTACGCTTCAGTCTTCCCTTTCCAAAACCATTAAATCTGTTGTACATAGGGTGGTCTGTCAATCTTCTAAATTTTTCTGCTTGTTGCTGGGCTCTGCTATCTCTTCTATCCTGCATTGGTTGTAAACAAGTGATCTTTTCTAGTTCATTAATAGGCGTTGTCTTCAGGCTTCCAGTTATGATTCGCATTCCTTGGTTTTGGACTCTACTTATTTTGTTAAAGTTTGACTTAGCTGCTGTTGCCCAAGCTGCAATGCCATATTCCAGTACTGGCCTCACCCGTCCAGTATATAACTTCTTGAGAACTTTCTCATCTGCTCCCCACGTTGTACCAGCAAGCTTTTTCATGATTGCCATTCTCTGCCTTGCTCTTGTTCGATTTTTCTCAACCTGTGTCTTCCATGTCAGGCGACGATCAAAGGTGACTCCTAGATAGTTTGGATTTTCTTCATGGCGCAATATTTTTCCATTCAATACCAGCTTAGGTTGCTGAGTTTTATTTGAGAGGGAGAACACTGTGCATGTTGTTTTCTCCTCACTTATCTTCACTAGCATGATTTTGACCAGTCCTCTAGCCCTAATAAGGCTTGCTGTATTCTGCTGTTAGCTGTACTAATATATTCTTCAGATGTCCATATGGCTAGGTCATCTGCAAAGGAGGATGTGTGTACTCTGGCTGGAAAATTTTCTGTGATGTCATTTATATATGCTAGGAATAATGTTGGTGAAAGAACTCCTCCTTGGGGGACACCTTGCTCCAGCAGCATCATTTTGCTTGTTTGTCCTTGTACTTTTGTCCTGGCAGTTCTGTTCTCAAGGTAGTGGCTGATCCATTTATACATTTTTCCACAAACATGCATGTTTTGCAGTTTTACTTTCAGTCCTTCCTTCCATACTTTATCAAATGCTTTTTCTAAATCTATCCAGACTGCTAGTGTGTGCTTTTTCTCTTGGAAGGCATCCTCTATTTCCTGAGCTATATAGGTTATTTGATCTTCAGTGGATCTGTATTTTCTGAATCCTGCTTGGTGTGGTGTTAAGAGTTTGTTTTCTTCCAGATGCCATGTTAACCTGCCATTGATAATGCGTTCCATTAATTTTCCTACACAGCTAAGTAGACTGATAGGTCGATAGCCATTTGGTTCTTCCAGGTCTTTTCCCTTCTTTGGGACTGGTATTAGTATAGCTTCCTTCCATGCCTGTGGGACTATTCCTCTCTTCCAGCTGTTATTTAGGACTGCTAGTAGTTTCTTTTTGCCTTGGTGCCTAGTCCTATTAGCATTTCATTTGTGATTCCATCCTTTCCTGGTGATTTCTTCTTTTTTAGGGTATTCATTGCCTGTTCCATTTCTTCCATTGTTAGATTTGCCATCATATATTCTGCTGCTGTCTCTGTATTTCTATGATGTATCTGTTTGTCTTTGATTGCTTTCTTCTGTTCGGTTGTAATATCAATGTGGTTTGCATTTGCATAGTGTTCCATTAGTGCATTTGCAGCCTTTTTGCCTGTAAGCAAGGCATTTCCTTGTTTAATTGTTATTTGTTTGTTTCTAGGTCCTTCATTGTTCATGGCTTTCACTAGTTTCCATAGTTGTTTCCATCCCTGTCAAAATTCAGGTTTTCTGTTTTTTTCCCTCCAACAATCTCTTGTTGTTTGATTTACTGTTCTTTTATATTTTGCTGAGATGGCTTTGAGAGAGATGTTTGCTTCAATTGTTTGTTCTCTCTCTGCTGTCTTCCTGGCATCTTCAACTTTGTCCTCCAAACTTTGTAGTTCTTCAGTCCAGTATGGTTTGTAATTTTTTCCTCGCTCCTCTTGGAATGGACTCAGTGGCTGCCTGTATTATCGCTCTGTTTAGACTTTCCACCATTTGCTTTATGTTGCCATATCGTGTATTTATGTTTTCACAATATTTGTCTGTTAGTATGGCAAATCTGTCCCAATCTGCTCGTTTGTAATTCCAGCGGGGCAAGGGCTTTTGCTCCTGTGGAACATACTCCATATTCATTCAAGCTTGATTGGTCTGTGGTCACTACCTGCTAATTGGTCCAGCACATGGCGATCGATTTTGTGGAGGATGTCTCCTGTGCAGAAAGCTAAGTCTGGAGTAGAAGTGGTAAGCCATCTTCTGGAGTAGAAGCTCGGTGTGTCATCCGCTTTGTTGAGTAGATGGAGATTTGAGTCTATTTCCCAGTCCTCCAATTCATCTCCTCTTTTGTCAGTATCTGAGTATCCCCATCTTTCTGAACGGCTATTAAAGTCTCCGACAATAATGCAGTTTGTGTCAGTTATTTTCATGTTTGAGAGTGTAAGGTCCTTATCTGCTGGGCTATACAGATTGTAGATTCTTATTTTCACGTCCTTTATCATTATATCAACACCTATAATTTCCGTTTGGTTGTCAGAGATCACAGATACTTCGCTGCAAGGTATTGTATTTCGTGTAAGTATTAGAACTCCTCCTTTGTGTCCTTCGCGGTCGAAACGTGTGGCCTGATATCCTCTGACTGAGAATTTGTGATTGGCGTTGAGGTGTGTCTCTTGAATGCATGCCACATCTATTCTATCTTTATGAAGACGCTGTGTTAGGGAGTCTTTCTTCTTGTAAACTCCTTCGGCATTCCACTGTAGTATGTTGAGTGTCCGGGGTATTTGGTCAATAGCTCTTAACCTACTCCTCTGTGCCTTGACTCCACAGCACAGGGAAGGTGACCACCAGTAGTCATGGGTGGACCCCCTCGAGGCAGGGGGCCCGGCACTATCACCGCCTGATGGGACTTCACGGGATTAGCACCATATCGATTAATTTTGATTTGTGACATCATGAATTAAGTTACGTTGCACTGCTTTGTCAAGCCTGTGGCTCAGTACATCCGATTTCGACAAGCATTTATTCGGGATGCTTTCCCTAGCCTTTGACTGTCCCCAGTCTACCTACAAGGCAGCAGGTTTCACGTTGCACTGCTTTGTCAAGCCTGTGGCTCAGTACATCCGATTTCGACAAGCATGTATTTGGGGTGCTTTCCCTAGCCTTTGACTGTCCCAGTCTGCCTACAGGCAGCAGGTTGTGTGTCTCTTCGTCTGGAGTACCCTCTCGTGACGCTGTCGACGGTGGCCTACAGTAGCTGTGCTACCGTGCTCGGCAAGCTCTTGGGTCATTGGACGCACAAGCCCTCTCCTCGGTCACGGTGGACACACAAGCAGAGCAACCGGTCAATAGTGGAGACAATAGCTAAATGTGGTGTTAAGTTTTATTTTAAACACTCCATTCAAGTCCACAAGTTCCCATGCTATAAAGCTCTCTTGCCTCTGAGCTCTGTAATCTTAGTCTAACGTCGCTGTTTGTTCCCCCTATCTGGAAAAGGTTGACCTCAATCTCACGTACGTTCCCAATGTCATGATGACACACGTTGTGTCTCTGCTGCAGCACACGAGAGCTGAGTTAGGCTAAATGCAGTTCAATTCTATACAAGAGATAGCTTTGCAGTCATAGCCATATCCAAGCGAACGAAGCAGAAGAAGGAATATCATGCTGGGGTAGAACAGCAACATCTAGGTGCCAGGACGCCACCGAGAGACATATGACAGATAGCAACGGGTGGAATCATCATATAGAGAAACAAACATGTTGTTGGTGTATTGTTGTGTTAGCTGAATGATTTGTTGTGTATGTTGTTATTGTGCATTCCACTGAACAAGTGACTTTTCCTACGTCAAGTCCTACGACGAGTAGCATATTGGTCGCTTGGCGCTTCGAAGGGTTTGCCTCTGTCGGAGTCAACGAAACGAAAGAACGAACAAACACTTTATTTCAAGGGTTATTAAGACATTAGCACTCAGGCCGTCTCTGACCTTCTGCCTCTTGTCTATGTTCCTGCATACATACCTATCGTTCATTCACACACCATTATGAGCGAATCTAGACAACAAAAGAACAAATAAGCATTATCTGCATCGAAACTAAACAAAAATACATTGACTCACTGCGGCAATGTTACCATGGTGGCATTATAAAATACCGAAGGAAGGTGTAACGTGCCATACATATGGGTAATGTCTATAGTCAGTTGGTGTAAGATTATTTCTTTCGATCCCGTCACAGTACCATCTAGATACAGGGCTGTGTCGCCGATCTCTACTTTCCTTCGCCAAACCCCAGGAACCCATCGGGTGTGCAGAGAAGTACTCGAACTCACATCTGCGGGATAGGCGTATTATGAGTAAACTTGTCATTGCGCAGCGCTGTAGTACAGATACGAAACACTGTCGAGACTAGACCTGGTAATGTAAATGAAACACACTGAGGGAGAACACAACAGCACAGAGACGTGCACAGACCCTTACATTGCTCTCAGGCCGGCGAACAGATAGTAGGTGTCATGTTTCGCCAGCTCACTCGATCACCAGAGTCGTGATTGAACTATCACACACAACACACACACATACACACACACACACACGCACACAGCACACACACACCACACACAGTACGGAATAGTGAAGGACGGGTTAAACCTTTTGTGACAAATGATATTCAGTTTTTGACATGTTTGATGACTACTCCGAAGTGTAAGCAAATGTGGTACCGTCTATACCCGATAAAGTTACAGTTAGATAGAGACAGAGGTAAGGGACATACGGTATATATGAATGGAGGTCATCATTAGCATGTGCCATGATGCCGATAGCGATGGCGGTCATGTTTTGCGCCATCTCAACCATCACCAAGTCGTGGCTCAGCTCAGTGTCTACTGTCTCGACCATATCACGTGGCGCAGTCATGTCAAGTATTAACGTCTCTGTCTCCCATTGTTCTTTTCCCTCAGTCATGCCAGTTGTCACAAATTCTTTATTTATTCTTCTCACAACGGTTCCAGAAATTGCGACTATCTACGTGTAATTTCCTAATCAATTCACGGTTGTCATTAATTCTTGTTAGGACTTTGGCGTTGGTTTTGTGAAAAAGTGGGGTGAGGGTGTGGGGTGGCGAATTAGTCTACTGAGCTGTCCAGATGCCACGCCTACTTATGGCAGCGCAGACATTATCGACATATGTTGTGATACAAGAAACTGAGTACGGGTAGAGAGCACGGAACGACGAATCGAACGAAAAATCTTTATGTTCAAGGGTTTAGAATTGCGCTCGCAGCTCGTCGGACATTCTGCCCTCCTACTCTATGTCCTCACATACATTCTTTCATTCATATCTCGGGAGGGAGCAAAGCTTTGACAATAAAAGACAATAACATTAAACGCATGAAAATATCATATACATGACTCACTGCGGCAGTGTGTTAACATGGCAACTAATACCCAAGGGAGGTGTGTAATGGGTCAACGTGCCATAACATCTGGACGCATTTGGCTAGTTGGCTTTCGAGGTAATTTACCATTATATGTCTTTGTTGGTCGTGTTGTTGTGTTTGTATATGGGGGTATGTAGTCTGTCCTGAGGTAGTGTTGCAAACAGGTTGCGAGAGAGAGAGAGCGAGAGATGGAGAGAGGCGAGAGAGAGAGAGAGAGAGAGAGAGAGAGAGATGGAGAGAGAGAGAGACAGTGAGAGTGACATAGCAAAGAGAGAGGTAGAGACGAGTCGACAAAGTGACAGATACTAAGATTAGAGAGAGACTAGCGACAGAGAGAAAGAGAGAGAGAGAACGAACGACGAACGACAAACTTTACTAGTAACAGGTACGCGAATGGGGCACGCAGGCCGTCTGCACATATGCGGCCTTGTCATCATCATCTTACATCATCAAATGTGCATGTTACATTACATATGGGAAAACACATTGTCAATGATTTGTAAGCATAACACAATGCATATATACGCCTGATACATCACAGGAGACACAAAAACATTATCAATGAAGTTGTAACCAGTGCAGTATTGCATGTTGTGAGACACATCCCCCATCCACCCTCATATCGCCAGCAGCACAACACATCCCCACCCCCACTCCCCACCACCCACACATATCTCCACGCACTCACAGAGAGACCAGGCGAACATACTGCCGCCACACACCCACTGAGCTCACACACACATTTCCTCAGAAGAAGAAGAGAGAAGCAGAAGAAGCGGAACGAAGAAGAGAAGAAGAGAAGAAGAAGAAGAAGAAGAAGAGCAGAAGAAGAGAAGCCGAAGAAGAAGAGGAAGAAGATGGAGGAGAAGAGGGGAAGAAGAAGAGAAAGAAGAAGAGAAGAGAAGAAGAAAGAGAAGAAAAAGAGAAGAAGAAGAAGAAAAGAAGGAAGAAAAGAAGAAAGAAGAGAGAAGAAGAAGAAAAAAAAAAAAAGAAAAGAAGAAGAAGAAGAAGAAGAAAGAAGAAGAAGAAGAGAGAATAGAAGAGGAGGAGAGAGGAAAAGAAAGAAGAGAAGAAGAAGAAGAAGAGAAGAAGAAGAGAAGAAGAAGAGAGAAGAAAAGAAGAAAGAAAGAGAAGAAGATGAAGCATAGAAAGAAGAGAAGAGGAGAAGGAGGAGAGGAGGAGATAAAAGAAGAAAGAAGAAAGAAGAAGAGAGAGAAGAGAGAAGAAGAGAAGAAGAGAAGAAGAAGAAGGAGTAGGAGGAGGAGGAGGAGGAGAGAAGAAGAAGAAGAAGAAGAAGAATAAGAAGAGAAGAAGAAGAAGAAGAAGAAGAAAAAAGAAGAACATATAAAAAAAGTACAACTCAAATAACAGGACATAAAATAAAATAGAAAACAAAATAAACAAAAAAACCCAAATTTAAAAAATTCGAAGCAGCGGAAAGACAAAACAAAAACACATCCGCACAAAACATAACTACACAAAATGAAAAAATAAAACCTAAAAGAAAAATATAAAAAAACCAACATAACTATATACACAAATAAATACACACAAAAAACTGTTAAAATAAATACAACCGCCATAGATAAAATAAAAAAGAGATCATAAGAAAGCAAAAAAAACTACAACAATAAATAAACACCAATAAAAGAAAAAATCCAGAAACAAAAGAAAATAAATCGCTAAACCACTAAAAAACCATATACTATAAAAAAAGAAACGATAACAACACAGAAGAGAAATAAACTACCACTACCAACCAAACTGCTCACTATCTACACACTGCATAACAAAAATCAATCTGAACCCATAAATACTACACCA
>JACEFZ010004748.1:545000-560078 GCA_014155875.1 Cepaea nemoralis | reverse complement strand
AACAGAGAACTGATCATAAACATGATCAAGTGTTTAAACTATTTGAATAACTCAGTGTGGCAAACACAACAGAGAACTGTCATAAACATGATCAAGTGTTTAAACTATTTGAATAACTCAGTGTGGACAAACACAACAGAGAACTATCATAACAATGATCAAGTGTTTAAACTATTGAATAACTCAGTGTGGACAAACACAACAGAGAACTGTCATAAACATGATCAAGTGTTTAAACTATTTGAATAACTCAGTGTGGACAAACACAACAGAGAACTGTCATAAACATGATCAAGTGTTTAAACTATTTGAATAACTCAGTGTGGCAAACACAACAGAGAACTGTCATAAACATGATCAAGTGTTTAAACTATTTGAATAACTCAGTGTGGACAAACACAACAGAGAACTATCATAAACATGATCAAGTGTTTAAACTATTTGAATAACTCAGTGTGGACAAACACAACAGAGAACTGTCATAAACATGATCAAGTGTTTAAACTATTTGAATAACTCAGTGTGGACAAACACAACAGAGAACTATCATAAACATGATCAAGTGTTTAAACTATTTGAATAACTCAGTGTGGCCAAACACAACAGAGAACTGTCATAAACATGATCAAGTGTTTAAACTATTTGAATAACTCAGTGTGGCAAACACAACAGAGAACTTCATAAACATGATCAAGTGTTTAAACTATTTGAATAACTCAGTGTGGCAAACACAACAGAGAACTGTCATAAACATGATCAAGGTTTAAACTATTTGAATAACTCAGTGTGGACAAACACAACAGAGAACTGTCATAAACATGATCAAGTGTTTAAACTATTTGAATAACTCAGTGTGGACAAACACAACAGAGAACTGTCATAAACATGATCAAGTGTTTAAACTATTTGAATAACTCAGTGTGGCCAAACACAACAGAGAACTATCATAACATGATCAAGTGTTTAAACTATTTGAATACTCAGTGTGGCCAACACAACAGAGAACTGTCATAAACATGATCAAGTGTTTAAACTATTTGAATAACTCAGTGTGGCCAAACACAACAGAGAACTGTCATAAACATGATCAAGTGTTTAAAACTATTTGAATAACTCAGTGTGGCCAAACACAACAGAGAACTATCATAAACATGATCAAGTGTTTAAACTATTTGAATAACTCAGTGTGGCCAAACACAACAGAGAACTGTCATAAACAAGATCAAGTGTTTAAACTATTTGAATAACTCAGTGTGGCCAAACACAACAGAGAACTGTCATAAACATGATCAAGTGTTTAAACTATTTGAATAACTCAGTGTGGCCAAACACAACAGAGAACTATCATAAACATGATCAAGTGTTTAAACTATTTGAATAACTCAGTGTGGACAAACACAACAGAGAACTGTCATAAACATGATCAAGTGTTTAAACTATTTGAATAACTCAGTGTGGCCAAACACAACAGAGAACTGTCATAAACATGATCAAGTGTTTAAACTATTTGAATAACTCAGTGTGGCCAAACACAACAGAGAACTGTCATAACACATGATCAAGTGTTTAAACTATTTGAATAACTCAGTGTGGCCAAACACAACAGTAGAACTATCATAAACATGATCAAGTGTTTAAACTATTTGAATAACTCAGTGTGCCAAACACAACAGAGAACTGTCATAAACATGATCAAGGTGTTTAAACTATTTAATAACTCAGTGTGGCCAAACACAACCGAGAACTGTCATAAACATGATCAAGTGTTTAAAACTATTTGAATAACTCAGTGTGGACAAACACAACAGAGAACTATCATAAACAATGATCAAGTGTTTAAACTATTTGAATAACTCAGTGTGGACAAACACAACAGAGAACTGTCATAAACAGATCAAGTTTAAACTATTTGAATAACTCAGTGTTGACCAACACAACAGAGAACTGTCATAAACATGACAAGTGTTTAAACTTATTGAATAACTCATGTGGACCAAACACAACAGAGAACTGTCATAAACATGATCAAGTGTTAAACTATTTGAATAAACTCAGTGTGGACAAAACACAACAGAGAACTGTCATAAACATGATCAAGTGTTTAAACTATTTGAATAACTCAGTGTGGCCAAACACAACAGAGAACTGTCATAAACATGATCAAGTGTTTAAACTATTTGAATAGCCCAGTGTGGTCAAACACAACAGAGAACTGTCATAAACATGATCAAGTGTTTAAACTATTTGAATAACTCAGTGTGGCCAAACACAACAGAGAACTGTCATAAACATGATCAAGTGTTTAAACTATTTGAATAACTCAGTGTGGCCAAACACAACAGAGAACTGTCATAAACATGATCAAGTGTTTAAACTATTTGAATAACTCAGTGTGGCCAAACACAACAGAGAACTATCATAAACATGATCAAGTGTTTAAACTATTTGAATAACTCAGTGTGGCCAAACACAACAGAGAACTGTCATAAACATGATCAAGTGTTTAAACTATTTGAATAACTCAGTGTGGCCAAACACAACAGAGAACTGTCATAAACAAGATCAAGTGTTTAAACTATTTGAATAACTCAGTGTGGCCAAACACAACAGAGAACTGTCATAAACAAGATCAAGTGTTTAAACTATTTGAATAACTCAGTGTGGCCAAACACAACAGAGAACTATCATAAACATGATCAAGTGTTTAAACTATTTGAATAACTCAGTGTGGCCAAACACAACAGAGAACTGTCATAAACATGATCAAGTGTTTAAACTATTTGAATAACTCAGTGTGGCCAAACACAACAGAGAACTGTCATAAACAAGATCAAGTGTTTAAAACTATTTGAATAACTCAGTGTGGCCAAACACAACAGAGAACTAGTCATAAACATGATCAAGTGTTTAAACTATTTGAATAACTCAGTGTGGCCAAACACAACAGAGAACTGTCATAAACATGATCAAGTTTTAAACTATTTGAATAACTCAGTGTGGCCAAACACAACAGAGAACTGTCATAAACATGATCAAGTGTTTAAACTATTTGAATAACTCAGTGTGGCCAAACACAACAGAGAACTGTCATAAACAAGATCAAGTGTTTAAACTATTTGAATAACTCAGTGTGGCCAAACACAACAGAGAACTGTCATAAACATGATCAAGTGTTTAAACTATTTGAATAACTCAGTGTGGCCAAACACAACAGAGAACTGTCATAAACATGATCAAGTGTTTAAACTATTTGAATAACTCAGTGTGGCCAACACAACAGAGAACTGTCATAAACATGATCAAGTGTTTAAACTATTTGAATAACTCAGTGTGGCCAAACACAACAGAGAACTGTCATAAACATGATCAAGTGTTTAAACTATTGAATAACTCAGTGTGGCCAAACACAACAGAGAACTATCATAAACATGATCAGTGTTTAAAACTATTTGAATAACTCAGTGGGCCAAACACAACAGAGAACTGTCATAAACATGATCAAGTGTTTAAACTATTTGAATAACTCAGTTGTGGCAAACACAACAGAGAACTGTCATAAACAATGATCAGTGTTTAAACTATTTGAATAACTCATTGTGGCCAAACACACTGAGAACTGTCATAAACAATGATCCAAGTGTTTAAACTATTTGAATAACTCATATGTGGCCAAACACAAACAGAGAACTGTCCATAAACCATGATCAAGTTGTATTAAAACTATTTGAAATAACTCAGTGTGGGCGCAAACACAACAGAGAACTAGTCAGAACACTGGATCAAGTGTTTAAACTATTTGAATACTAATTGTGGCCGAACACATACAAGGAGAATCTGTCCATAAACATGATCCAGTGTTTACACTATTGGAGAATACTCAGTGTGGGCCAAACACAACAGAGAACTGCGCATAAACATGATCAAGTGTTTTAGAAAACTAATTTGAATAGCCCAGTGTGGTCAACACAGACAGGAGAAACTGGTTCATAAACATGATCAAGTGTGTAAACTATTGAATAACTCATTGTGGCCAAACACAACAGAGAACTGTCCATCAACATGATTCAAGTTGGTTAAAACTATTTGAATAGCCCAGTGATGGTCTAAAACAACAGAGAACTGTCATAAACATGATCAAGTGTTTAAACTATTTGAATAACTCAGTGTGACAAACACACAGAGAACTGTCATAAACATGATCAAGTGTTTTAAAACTATTTGAATACTCATTGTGGCCAAACACAACAGAGAACTATCATAAACATGATCAAGTGTTTAAACTATTTGAATAACTCAGTGTGGCCAACACAACAGAGAACTGTCATAAAACATGATCAAGTGTTTAAACTATTTGAATACTCAGTGTGGCAAACACAACAGAGAACTATCATAAACATGATCACGTGTTTAAACTATTTGAATAACTCAGTGTGGCCAAACACAACAGAGAACTGTCATAAACAAGATCAAGTGTTTAAACTATTTGAATAGCCCAGTGTGGTCAAACACAACAGAGAACTGTCATAAACATGATCAAGTGTTTAAACTATTTGAATAACTCATTGTGGCCAACACAACGAGAACTATCATAAACATGATCAGTTTTAAACTATTTGAATAGCCCAGTGTGGTCAAACACAACAGAGACTGTCATAAACATGATCAAGTGTTTAAATATTGAAATAACTCAGTGTGGGCCAATACACAGACAGAGAACTGTCATAAACATGATCAAGTGTTTTTAAACTATTTGAATAGCCCCAGTGTGGTCAACACACACAGAGAACTGTCATAAACAATGATCAAGTGTTTTTAAACTATTTGAATAAACTCATTGTGGCCAAACACAACAGAGAACTGTTCATAAACAATATCAAGTGTTTAACCTATTTGAATAGCCCAGTGTGGTCAAACACAACAGAGAACTGTCTAACAATGATCAGTGTTTAACTATTTGAATAACCCATTGTGGCTAAACACAACAGAGAACTGTCATAACATGATCAAGTGTTTAAACTATTTGAATACTCAGTGTGGCACAAACACAACAGAGAACCTGTCATAAACATGATCAAGTGTTTAAACTATTTGAATAACTCATGTGGCCAACACAACAGAGAACTATCATAAAACATGATCAAGTGTTTAAACTATTTGAATAACTCAGTGTGGCCAAACACAACAGAGAACTATCATAATACATGATCAAGTGTTTAAACTATTGAATAACTCAGTGTGGCCAAACACAACAGAGAACTATCATAAACATGATCAAGTGTTTAAACCTATTTGAATACTCAGTGTGGCCCAACACAACAGAGAACTATCATAAACATGATCAAGTGTTTAAACTATTTGAATAACTCAGTGTGGCCAAACACAACAGAGAACTGTCATAAACAAGATCAAGTTTTAAACTATTTGAATAGCCCATAGTGGTGGCGAGTTTGTTGGGCTATATGATTAGACAAACAGGTGGGTGATCAGTCAAACATACAGGTGGGTGATGAGAAGAGCTGCTAACTATAGAAGACCGAGTTAGAAATGATATTATCAGACTGTCAGTGGGATCAACACCTTGTACTACATATATTGAAAGGCAAAAGATCAAATGGTTCGACCGCCTTGTTAGAATGCAACACCATCAGTTACCAGTACCGGTGCTACACCAAAGAACATCTGATACAACAGCAAGAGAGTGCCAGAGAAGAAAATAGATTGATTAAATCAAAGTCTTTGAACATTCACACAGAATGACACTAACCAGTGCCCCTCTCAGATGGTTGTGTGTGAGAGAGAGAGATCTAAGAGCTTGACCACTGTGGTGACTGCGACTAGCTACAAAATCAGATCACATCATAGGTTTAGTTCAGCATCATAAAATAGGGTGCCTGAGAAGAAAATAGACTGACAACATCAGAGACATTGTACATTCACATGGAATGACACTAAACAGTGCCACGTCTTGGGTGTGTGTGAAAGAGAGATAGAGATTTAAGGGCTTGACCACTGTGGCTACTGTAACTAGTTACAAAATAAGAACATATCATAGGTTTAATTTAGCACCATAAAACAGCTGCCAGGTGGGAACAAGGCCACCAAGACAAACTAGAGACACCATCTCACACTGTTGAATCAAATTCAAGCAGTCTATGAGTAAACACACGTTTCAGTGGACCATCAGTGCAATTCCTATATATTATGGTCTCGATGCTAGTTGAATATCTTGGATACAGAAAAGAACAAATGTATGCATACAGCAAGAACTGAATATTAAAGAAGGTTGGTTACTAAAGACGATAAAACAAAGAAAATTGAAATATTTTGGTCACTTGAAATGTCATGCAAGTTTGGAGAGAACAATCATGGAGGGGTAAATGCCCGGGAAGAGAGGAAGAGGAAGGCCAAAGAGAAGATGGGTGCAAGATGTGGCGGATGATCTCCAGATGGGTGTATCGGACGCAGGACATCTTGCTTATGATCGAGAAGTTTTCCGGAAGGTTGTTATGGGAGCGAGGTTCTGCAAAGGTCATGCTACTGAATGAATGAATGCTAGTTGTATGGATGTTCCAACAAAACCCAGCAATTATGTGGTTTACAAGCAAAAATATAATGTACCTGTCAATTAACACTCAGCAATATTTGGTTTACCTATCAGTGTAACATTGAGCAATATTTGGTTTACCTGTCAGTGTATCATTGAGCAATATTTGGTTTATATGTCAATGTAACATTGAACAATATTTGGTTTACCTGTTAGTGTAACATTGAGCAATATTTAGTGCACCTGTCAGTGTAACATTGAGGAATATTTGGTTTACATGTCAGTGTAACATTGAGGAATATTTGGTGTACCTGTCAGTGTAACATTGAGCAATATTTGGTTTACCTGTTAGTGTTACAATGAGCAATATTTAGTGCACCTGTCAATGTAACACAGAGCAATATTTGGTTTACATGTCAGTGTAGCATTGAGCAATATTTGGTTTACCTGTCAGTGTAACATAGAGGAATATCTGGTTTACATGTCAGTGTAGCACTGAGCAATATTTGATTTATCTGTCAGTGTAATATTCAGCAATATTTGGTTGGCATGTCCGATGCAGTGTGAGTAAGGAAAGGACCCATCTATTGCCTTGAGGAGCACTGGGCATGTGGTGCTGACCCCATGATCCTGTGGATCAGCTGGCACTCAAGAAGGGGTGATGGGGTCAGGATCACTCAGACTGCCTTTACTTCCCAAGACATTTTGTGGTACCTAATTTATGCGGCCGGCTCTGTGGCCAAGGTGTTATATATGCAATTCGTAATCCTTCTTACCGTGTTCGAAACACAGCTGCAGGCGATTTGGAAGCAGACCACCTTGCATTGGTTTTCATAGAATGGTATGAAGTGCCGGTCGTTCAGAAAGCAATGACAAACCACTGAATGTAAAACTTGCCAAGAAATCACTGTTTTTTTTTACTGTGAAGGATAATGCAACTAACTAAAGACATGAAGAGTGTGAGCTGTGCCATCATTAAATTGACTCAATGAAGGAAAATTCCCAACTGGCTGCATCTCCCAGTTGTAGGGGATGGGTAACCTAATAGAGGACGGCAAGCAGAGTTCTGGGGACCATCTATTCCCTGGAATAAGTGCAGAAATCTGCACCTGAGAACAGCACGCTAAAGCACTCATTTGTCCAGGAAGCCGGAGATTGCTGTCAAAGAAGGAGGTCACAAATTATCAATGTGGTTGTGAAAGTCAAGGGAAAACCTACACATTGTCCTGCCAAGAATAAGTTTATGAGCAGGTTATAAATCATGAATGGAGGAGTGAAATGTTCAGAAACTTCATATCTGTCTTCAGACTGAATCAATTGATTTTCTCCCCCCGCATATCCTTTACAGGACATTGCTGTCAACATCACCATCTTTCAGCCGATTGATTTCTGGCAAGATTACGCTTAGTAGTTTGCCATTGCTTTCTGAGCAGGCCGGCTCACTTATCCCATGTCACCAACGCTGCGAGAACCACTACCAATTCTAGCGCACCGCATTACCCTACATGGATAAACAGGGTTTACGGAGAAAGTCGCTTAACCCTAGGCCAGGGAGACCGGCGAATCACTTGACAGGACAGGACATAACATGACATTTCAGTGATAACAGTAAATATATCAACTCACGTTTATGTCTGGATTTGAAGATGCCTGGCTGACCCATCTACACTCACCTGAAAAGACACAAACATGCAGGAAAAATAAACAAATAAAA
Organism: Cepaea nemoralis; assembly: GCA_014155875.1. Classification (NCBI taxonomy): domain Eukaryota; kingdom Metazoa; phylum Mollusca; class Gastropoda; order Stylommatophora; family Helicidae; genus Cepaea; species Cepaea nemoralis. Next base: position 551,820 of record JACEFZ010004748.1, on the reverse strand, counting down.
TAGATATAATTATATGCAAAGCTTCAGCCCAGCAAAGTAAGCCTACCATTTTATGACATAAATGACATCAAAACTAACAAACATATTCTTCTGCTTAAGGGACAGTGGTCTGATGGTATGGTGCCTGCATCTAGTAATGGTCGATTGTTTAACAAAATTAGGACCTCAAACAACACCGATGCTGACAGAGTTTGTGTGCTGTGTTAAGATTCTCCTTGTGTGATCTATGGGAGATGACTGGAGCCCTTACAGAAATATCCATGTGTAACGAAAATGATCCTTTACCAATTTCAATACTAATACATTATTTCCATTCTGGATGGCCAAGGAGATTACATCTCTCATCAACTCTACCAATTTCAATACAAATACATTGCTTCCATTTATCAACTGGGAGCTCTAGAGCAGTGGTTCTCAACCAGTGGAGAATTCTCCCCCCCCCCTCCCAGTTCTAGTATGTGTTCTTAAATTTAGCTTCCATTTTTAAGCATACTGTGTAGTGTGAAGTGTGTGTGTGTGTGTGTGTGTGTGGTGGCAGGGGAGAATACAAAAAGTGGGGGAATGACATTCTGACATAGATGGGCCAAAAAAAAGTTGAGAACCACTGCTCTAGAGATTCGGCTTTACTTATCCATTGTTCCCGGCACACCCCCACCCCATGTCCCTGGATTCTGTTTCTTCTGCTGCCCTTTATCCCCTGCTGGAAGATCAGCATGGCTGAATAAATAAGAGCACTCGTTCTTAAACATCCGGTGTGCTGATGTTGGGGTAGGGGGTTCAATCCCTACAGCGGTCAGTTAGATTAAAATGCTGACTTCTCATCCTTGACTTTGGGATGTAAATTACAAGTACCTCTGAAGTCGGAGTGGGTTCGCCAGATGGCAAGGGACACTAGTGATAGGGAAAGCTAATCTATATGCAAAATTCAGTCCAGTGCACTAAAAGTGGCGTGTATGGACTACGCTTGAGTTCAAAGCGAGCGAGTGAATAACAAAATCCTCTTTTGGAGCACAGGTCCTCAACCAGTTCATGAACACCCCCTCCCGCTCATAATCTTTGGCTGTCTCCTGCAGCTTGCTCCATGTCCTCACCTCAAGATTATTCTGTCACCAATTCTTCTTCTCTTTGGCTGTTCTCCTGCAGCTTGCTCAATGTCCTCCCCCTCCAATGTTGGGCTGTCTCCTAGCAGCTTGCTCCATGTACTCCCCTCCCAATGTATGGCTGTCTCCTGACAGCTTGCTCAATGTCCTCCCCCTCCCAATGTTTGGCTGTCTCCTGCAGTTTGCTCCATGTCCTTCCCCCATATTATTTCTGTCACCAATTCTCTTCTCTATAGGCTGTCTCCTAGCAGCTTGCTCCATGTCCTCCCCCTCCCAATGTTTGGCTGTCTCCATGCAGCTTGCTCCATGTCCTCCCCCTCCCAATGTTTGGCTGTCTCCTAGCAGCTTGCTCCATGTCCTCGCCATATTAGTCGTCACCATTCTCTTCTCTACTAGAGCTTGTCGCTGCAGCTTGCTCCTGTCTCCGCTCCCAATGTGTGGCTGTCTCCTGCAGCTTGCTCCATGTCCGCTCCCATATTATTCTGTCACCATTCTCTTCTCTATAGCTGTCTCCCTGCAGCTTGCTCCATGTCCTCCCCCTCCCAATGTTTGGCTGTCTCCTGCAGCTTGCTCCATGTCCTCTCCCATGTTTTGGCTGTCTCCTGCAGCTTGCTCCATGTCCTCCCCAATGTTTGGCTGTCTCCTGCAGCTTGCTCATGTCCTCCCCCCTCCCAATGTTTGGCTGTTTCCTGCAGCTTGCTCCATTTCCTCCCCCTCCCAATGTTTGGCTGTCTCCTACAGCTTGCTCCATGTCCTCCCCCTCCCAATGTTTGGCTGTCTCCTGCAGCTTGCTCCATGTCCTCCCCCATATTATTCTGTCACCAATTCTCTTCTCTATGGCTGTCTCCTGCAGCTTGCTCCATGTCCTCCCCCTCCCAATGTTTGGCTGTCTCCTGCAGCTTGCTCCATGTCCTCCCCCTCCCAATGTTTGGCTGTCTCCTGCAGCTTGCTCAATGTCCTCCCCCTCCCAATGTTTGGCTGTCTCCTGCAGCTTGCTCCATGTCCTCCCCAATATTATTCTGTCACCAATTCTCTTCTCTATAGCTGTCTCCTGCAGCTTGCTCCATGTCCTCCCCCCCCAATGTTTGGCTGTCTCCTGCAGCTTGCTCCATGTCCTCACCCTCCCAATGTTTGGCTGTCTCCAGCAGCTTTGCTCCATGTCCTCCCCCTCCCAATGTTTGGCTGTCTCCTGCAGCTTGCTCCATGTCCTCCCCCTCCCAATGTTTGGCTGTCTCTTGCAGCTTGCTCCATGTCCTCCCCCTCCCAATGTTTGGCTGTCTCCTGCAGCTTGCTCCATGTCCTCCCCCATATTATTCTGTCACCAATTCTCTTCTCTATGGCTGTCTCCTACAGCTTGCTCCATGTCCTCCCCTTCCCAATGTATGGCTGTTTCCTGCAGCTTGCTCCATGTCCTCCCCCTTCCCAATGTTTGGCTGTCATCCAGCAGCTTGCTCCATGTCCTCACCCCTCCCAATGTTTGGCTGTCTCCTGCAGCTTGCTCCATGTCCTCCCCCTCCAATGTTTGGCTGTATCTCTTGCAGCTTGCTCCATGTCCTCCCCCCTCCCAATGTTTGGCTGTCTCCTGCAGCTTGCTCCATGTCCTCCCCCTCCCAATGTTTGGCTGTCTCCAGCAGCTTGCTCCATGTCCTCCCCATATGATTCTGTCACCAATTCTCTTCTCTATGGCTGTCTCCTGCAGCTTGCTCAATGTTCCTCCCCTTCCAATGTTTGGCTGTCTCCTGCAGCTTGCTCCATGTCCTCCCCCTCCCAATGTTTGGCTGTCTCCTGCAGCTTGCTCCATGTCCTCCCCCTCCCAATGTTTGGCTGTCTCCAGCAGCTTGCTCCATGTCCTGCCCCTCCCAATGTTTGGCTGTCTCCAGCAGCTTGCTCAATGTCCTCCCCCATATTATTCTGTCACCAATTCTCTTCTCTATGGCTGTCTCCACAGCTTGCTCAATGTCCTCCCCCATATTATTCTGTCACCAATTCTCTTCTCTATGGCTGTCTCCTGCAGCTTGCTCCATGTCCTCCCCCATATTATTCTGTCACCAATTCTCTTCTCTATGGCTGTCTCCAGCAGCTTGCTCCATGTCCTCCCCCCTCCCAATGTTTGGCTGTCTCCTGCAGCTTGCGTCCATGTCCTCCCCCTCCCAGTGTTTGGCTGTCTCCTGCAGCTTGCTCCATGTCCTCCCCCTCCCAATGTTTGGCTGTCTCCAGCAGCTTGCTCCATGTCCTCCCCTCCCAATGTTTGGCTGTCTCCTGCAGCTTGCTCCATGTCCTCCCCTCCAATGTTTTGGCTGTCTCCTGCAGCTTGCTCAATGTCCTCCCCTCCCAATGTTTGGCTGTCTCCTGCAGCTTGCTCCATGTCCTCCCCCTCCCAATGTTGGCTGTCTCCTGCAGCTTGCTCAATGTCCTCCCCCTCCAATGTTTGGCTGTCTCCTGCAGCTTGCACCATGTCCTCCCCCTCCCAATGTTTGGCTGTCTCTTGCAGCTTGCTCCATGTCCTCCCCCTCCCAATGTTTGGCTGTCTCCTGCAGCTTGCTCCATGTCCTCCCCCTCCCAATGTTTGGCTGTCTCCTACAGCTTGCTCCATGTCCTCTCCCAATGTTTTGGCTGTCTCCTAGCAGCTTGCTCCATGTCCTCCCCTCCCATGTTTGGCGGTCTCCTGCAGCTTGCTCCATGTCCTCCCCCTCCCAATGTTTGGCTGTCTCCTGCAGCTTGCTCAATGTCCTCCCCAATATTATTCTGTCACCAACGTTTCAAAACGGCGTGACTTCTGCAACAGACTGATCATGACCAGGTCAGGCACACCGAGTAGTGGCCAAGAGAATTTTGTTACACAAATCCAAGCACTTTATCAGTGCTGGAGGACTTGAATTGAACGCAGTGGTGACTACATCGAAAAATGATACATTTGTTCTGCACCTTTTCAGAATATATTCATCTCCCCCCCCCCCCCCCCCCCCCCCCCACCCCCCAAAAAAAAAAAAAAAAAAAAAAAAAAAACTACACTTAAGATTTTCATTTGAAGCCCCCTCGTATAAAATATACTGCTTGAGCTAAACATATAGACTCTAACATAAACAAACTTCTCACTTTCCGGTGTCTTCACTCCTGTATATATTTGGGCCACTTGGTACGGCTCTTCTTTCCTTGACATGCCAGGCTGTACTTGCTGTAGTATTGGGTTTAAATCCACAGACACATTCTGTAGACAAAGTAGTATCAATAATTATATTCATGATGTGAATGAATCATTAGCATAAATTAAAAAATTAAATACTTTCTTTCACAGCTATCTTAACCTTTAGTCGCAGAAAGCCAACAACAAAGTCCAGAGTGCATTACTTTCATAGGTGTTGAATATATATAATAAATACAGTGGTGATTATATGATAAGTACAGCATCGAATATATGGTAAGTACAGTGTCAAATATATGGTAAGTACAGTGCCGAAAATATGCTAAGTACAGTGTCGTTTAAATGGTAAGTACATTGTCAAATACATGGTAAGTATGCATCCTAAATATTGTTTTTTCCAATCTAAACTACATACAACTATGACTATGTATTCAATTGTGTCTAATATGAGGCTCCCAAAAATAGATAGATAACACATTATATACTACAGGCAAACGCAAATTATAAGTGTTCTACAGATCTAAGCTGAACAGCACATAAATGCCTTTGAATATAAGTATTATATGTGGGTTCTAAGAATATCTTGGATATAGAAAAGAACAAATGCATTCATACAACAAGAGCTGAATACTGAGGAAGGTTGGCTACTAAAGACAACAAAACAAAGAAAATTTAAATATTTTAGTCACTTGAAACATCACAAAAGTTTGGAGAGAACAATAATGGTGGGGTATATGCCCGATAAGAGAGGAAAAGGAAGGCCAAAGAAAAGAATGGTACAGGATGTAGCAGATGATTTCCAGATCCGTATCGGACACGGGACATCTTGCTTATGATCAAGAGGTTCTCCGGAAGGTTGTTATGGCAACGTGGTTCTGCAAAGGACATGCTACTGAATGAATGAATGAATGAACTACAGATCTGATCATCACTACAAACAACATCACTGCTTTATGTGTTTTCGCCAGCAAGATAAAGACATCATCTGAAATCAAGCGATGTCGTAAGCTAGATTTCATCTGCTCAAACTTCCTTAACATGAACTGTTAGTATTGTCAATTCTAAACATGCTCGGATCAAGGCAGCAGTTGTATAATCACTTGGATCTCTGTAAACAATCAATTCTGGGAGTGACCTACCTTATTTCATTGAGAGAAAGAAAATTGTTTAAATTATTAAACCCACAGTACAGTGCACATAATTTGTGGCATGTCACATTAAAATGTGAGTGCCCATGAGTTTGTATTGAAAAAAATTGTATTCTCTTAGTGAATTTAAACCAGACATCATAAATAAAATATTGCACGATTTCTTTCCTGACATACTTCACTGCAACTCATCCAGTGCATATTGCAGAGTATGCACCCGATGAGATACAGCGAAATATGGCAGGCAAGAAATCGTGCAGTATCTTATATGTGGCGTATGTGTTTACATTTATACTGAATTTAAAACTGCTTTCTTGACTAAAACAGTTGCTGAAGCTTTAGTAGTTGCCCATTTTAAACATATAACAATAGGCCATGCTCATGATCTTGTACTGAATTATATAGAGGCTGATGATTAAGATTTTGATAGTAGTTATTATAAACGTGACATGATTTTCGAGGCAAATATAGAGAAGGTAGTTTGCCATTGATTTCCTTCTTAGCAGTGACCATACTGCCATAGTCATCCCCCCCCCCCCCCCCCCCCCCCCCCCCCCCCCAATAAAGAGATCCTCTGTCTACCGTCATGAAATTAGAGACCATAATCTACAACTATCTATCGGCTGCTCTTCAACTTCATACACCACCTGCACCCATGACTTCACTTAACCCTGATCAGGGAGGCTAATTGGGTACCCCACCTTGCTCTAGGGTGTCCCTAGAGGAGGGAAGGAGGCAAATTACTTCTCCTTTGATAGGGGATACTGCCACTCCACCACCTGTGACATAGAAGTGGGATCTGATGATCATTTGAGTGTAGACATTCTTGACATTGGATTATGATTAAGACAGACTGAGTCTTGATTGTAATCCTTCAGCTATATGCAGTGTAGAAAGAGACTGAAGCAGGGAGCTGAATTCAAATACTCGGGAAGGCTAACCCGGTCAACAAACACCTGCAGAAGTCAGATGTGTCAGCCTAAGGGCACAAATAAACCTGGCACAGCACAAAAACGTGTAAAAAAACACTCTGGATGAACGCAGAAGAAGAATTCAAATATCTGGGAGCTCCACCTTTACTTCCCATGACTTTGTCTGGTAGCTATTTTAGGCTGGGTTGACTTGAGAGTTGAGTCCAGAACTGGCATCATAGCAATCAGTACATTCTCATACTTATCTTCAACAGACAGCGAAGAGTCCCAATATTAATGGTACCACTTGCACTCTGATTATATGCGCCCATCTGGCCTTCCCTCTGAGTACTATGTGTCAGTCAGATCCTCTGGTCTCTTCCTGCTGCCCTAATCTCTCCAGGCCATGATGATTTATCTGTTCTTCAACATTATCCACACAATCCCAAAAGAGCCTGACCACATCTACCTAATGGTGCACCAATACCCTGGCCAGCAGTGCAGACCCAGCCAAACTAT
>JACEFZ010004748.1:520000-540000 GCA_014155875.1 Cepaea nemoralis | reverse complement strand
GAAGGAAATACCACAATGTAATATACAAGTAATTGAGCATATTCTTAAGCAAGTTAATCGGTACAGTTATCTCGGAACAGTCACAACATTTGAAGGGAGATGCCTTGAAGAGATTAGAACAAGAATTGCCATTGCAAATGTAGCCTTTTGCAAGTTGAAAAACATACTGACTAATAAAAAGATATCAACTGAAACAAGAAAAAGGGTGCTACATAGAACCTGTACTTTTGTATGGATATGAAGCGTGGACAATGAGCAGTCAAGCTGAAAAACATCTGATGGCTGTGGAAATGTGGTTTCTGAGGAAAATGCACAAGACAGATAGATAAACCAATGAACAAGTCCTACAAAAAGCAAATGAAAACGGTAAACTGATTAGAGAAATTAGACGTAGACAGTCAAAATTTTTGATTTATTTGGTTGTTTCGGGATTTGAGATTTAAATATTGAGCACAACCCACTACTGGCAACGCTGATCGTATTCTGGTACGAACTAAGGCCTATCCACGTCAATGTAGAAGCACTAGACTCGAGTTTCGCTCTCGTTTGAGCTCAACTGGCAAAATTGAGTATGTCTTACCTAGCACCAGACATTTTTCCTCACCAAATTCATTGGAATTTGTCTAGTTCTCTCCATGAGTTCCACACAGGAATTTGTCTAGTTCTCTCCATGAGTTCCACACAGGAATTTGTCTAGTTCTCTCCATGAGCTCCACACAGAAATCTGTCTAGTTTTCACCATGAGCTCCACACAGGAATTTGTCTAGTTCTCTCCATGAGCTCCACACAGGAATTTGTCTAGTTCTCTCCATGAGCTCCACACAGGAATTTGTCTAGTTCTCTCCATGAGCTCCACATTCTGCACAGGCACCAATTAATGAATGTTTGTAATTTATTAGTAACTGTTGTAAAGATTCTCAATGTTTCTGATTCATACAGCAGTACTGTTTTATCATTAGAATAACATATTCAAAGATGGTGCTAAATTTAATTTTGTTTGATTTCAACAAATTTCCTAAAGTTACGAAAGCTCCTCTTACCTGTGGCTGTTGGTTAAGGGTTACAGACCAAATGTGTTTTACCTGGTGCGAGGTGTGTGTACAAAGCCACTCATTGAAAGATAAGTGTGTGTTACCGAGTAACATACAAGGGATAGTGTTTAAACAGGGGATCAGTTCTGTTTAAGGCTTTCCATCAGTTCATAAAATGAACTGGTGATCTTGTTTGCCGACAAAAGTAAAGTTGTTGGCTTAGACACATGAGGAACATCTGGATTCTGATGACTGCAAATTTGTCTCTTTTATGAACTTCACCCTCTATTTTGTAGTTGACTCAGTGGTCCAAAAATTTTTACCCTCCACTGTTGTTTCTCTAGGCCAGAAGGTTTGCCTAGATGTGTCATATTTTGGGCAGTAGATGACTGACAATATTAGAAATATTCTTCTTCATCTTCTTCTTCGTTCCTATTTCAAGGGAAATGTTCACACCTAGTTAGGCACCTCAAAGGCCAGTGTGTCACTTCGGCATGTACTTTTGTAAGGTTTTCTTCCTCTAGTTAGATTCCAACAAAAGTAAAGGGCTCAGTCTGCCCATGCAAAATGTTCTACAATGGCAAGAAAAATACACAGCAGCTTACAAAGAAGTTAGGTAGCTGACAAAAGACTAGCAAGAAAAACAGAAAATGCAAATGGAAACTTAACCCTTTGCAGGGCAGACGTTTGTCTGTTTTTTAGCTCTGAACGGGCAAGATTTTTCAGGTTCGGTAAAATTTTGGTTATGTTACTAAACACATCACATCTAAGGTGTTAGTCAACAGATTTTAGTGAAATAAAAAACAAAATGAAGGGAAATGCATGCAGATTATTTTACTCGCGTGAATAAGTAATCCAATGTTGCTGGTAATCCTCACATGAACACAAATATTTACAAAATGCAACATATTTTTTTGTGATTATCAGTCATTTATACGGCAATTTACAAACACATTTTCAGAATCAGAATCACTTTCTTCAAAGTCCGACTCACGACTGCTAATGCTAATCACTGATATCTAGCTCTGATTAATAGTCAACTTTGTACCTTTCAATGTCACTTAAATTGAACCCAGCGAAATCTCCGCTATCACTTGAAGAATCATCAAAATCCATTTTGAAATACAAAGCATAAAACCCCCAAAAACTATTTAAAAATCTGTTCAAATTCAAAGTACACGCTTGCAAATGGTGGCCACGTTGTCAAGCTATTGACGAAACCGAAAGTAGACAATCGGAACGCTCGGAAAGCCGCGAGATCGTATTTTTACAATACTTAGTAATCATGAACAATTTGTGACGTTTTGCCCATTCCGGGGTAAAAACGTTCTCAGACGTTTTGCCCGGTAAAGGGTTAAGAGATACTTTCAGCACACCACACACACACACACACCCACCAATCCACGCACGCACGCACGCACATACAAGAAAGCTGAAAATTATAATCAACAAAGTGAACTGATCCAAAATAGCAATGGGAAAGATCTCATCAACACTAAGGATCAAATGAACAGATGTGCTGAATACTTTGAGGAACTTCTGAATAGACCAGATCCCCAAAAAACAACCTCAAATATCGAGCCTGCAAAACTGAACCTGGATATAAACTGTGAGATGTCAACTAAATAAGAAATCAGAAAACCTCTTAGCTTCTGAAGGATGAGAATGCTGTTGGTTCAGGTGGTATCATTGCACGGGCTGTAAAAATTCATGCTACTTTGAAACTGTGTAGCATGAACTGCAGGATCGGAACGATGGTGGACGGTTATTGTTGAATTGACTGGTTTTCTTTTTCGGTTCACGAGTGCATTTTTCTCGAGACTCCTGGGGGTCGTCGATGGAGCTACGGTGTTCTTGCTTTGTACGGCGCTTTCGGTGGGTCGCCCTGCGGAAAGAGACCGAGCCATATGGGATAAAACCTGGGTTAATGAAGTCTTCATGGTGACTGCCGATTCCATTGATGATGAACTGTATTTTTCGTGGAGGACTTTTGTGTTGGCATTCTGGCGGCGGCATTACGCAGTGTACCAGTGCGGGCTGTTAGCTTGTCAAACTCCTGTCGTTTTCACTTTTCATACTGGGCAGAGAGGTGCATTTTGTGTGATATTCACTGGCACAGGAGTGGAGCATAATGGGGACAACCAGTTGCCGTGAAGTTGGAACCATGACTGACTGACTAACTAACTAGGCTGTTAAATAGAAAATAAACACCTCAACTGAATTACTGCTCAAAACTATTTAGCAGAGTCTGGGAGTTCAAAGACATACCAGCAGATGGGAGAGTAGGATATTTAATGAATCTGTCAAAGAAAGGGGACTTACAGGAGTGTGAAATTTATAAAGCAAAGAGAATAATAGAGTAGTCCATGGCAATCACAATACATGAAGCCCATAAGTGGGCACTCTCCCGCTGTTTATACTTTACCTCGACACCGCAAGGTACAAGAGGAACAAGATGAGATGAGACAATGAATGTTATTATCAGTTAGTTAGTTAGTCGACAGATCATCCTCGTTGCACATTGAACCATTCAGTCCATAAGTGCTCGGATCCCCTCCTCAGCAAATCCCGCAACGTGTAGCGGCTAACGACGCCAGTTCTGTGTTGGTTTATCAATCTTCTTTGGCTTCCTGCGTAGTGTTCTTGTTTGGCCACCCCTCTTTTAATTTGCTGCTCCCGCAGTCTGGCCATTGTTGTAGATTCACAGTCATCACTTGGTTCACGCAAAAGTCTCACTTCTCGTAGAGCATTCAGAATGTCAGCCTGGTCCATGGCGCGTCCGCCCTCCACAGTAGCCTCACCTGCGAGCTTGTCAGCCCGCTCATTTCCTTGTACTCCCTCATGACCTGGCACGAAGATGAAACTAATCTTTGCCAGCCGAGACCGCTTCAGAGGCAGCAACCATTCTCTTCGGATCGACCCCTCCTCTATCCTCTTGATCATGTTCATTGAGTCGCTAAGGAAACAAGCCCTAGTGAATGTCTGTGTCTCGAGCCATGTTATTGCTTTACTTACTGCCATGACTTCCATGGTCAGGCTACTTGTGGTTTCAGTGAAAGCACCAGAGTCCTCCTTCACAATTCTCCCTCCGGCCCGAGCTGTAAAGGCCCATGAGCTTCTCACATGTCGGACGACCGACCCATCTGTGTAGATGACCGCGCCACCGTCTAGCGAATTCTCGAAAATCAACGCTTGTACTTCAGCCTCAACAGCAGCCGGATTTTCTTGTCTGCATTTTCTATCTAGTTGGATGCAAACTGAAAAGGATGTGCAGAAGTCTGTTGGCACTTGCACCCACTCCTCGCCAGGTTCTAAGTCCTCAAGTGAACACATCTGTTGAAGAATGTCTTCGGCTTGACCCATCCATGACCGTCCTCTTTTTAACCTGCTGCCCTTCACCTTCCTAATTTCACTATGCAGTGGATGTTGTGTGTTTGCGTTAATTCTGAGGTAGGCGCGTGCCCTGCAAACTTGTATTCTCTCTTCAATGGTTGGAAAATCAAGAAGGTAGCGCATCGCCCTGCATGCTGTATCTCTTGTACATCCAAGAATAATGCGCATAGCTTCATTCTGTATCCTTTCCATCCTTTCTATCTGCTTATGGCTGAGAGTCAGGATTGCCATTGCATACTCCAAAACAGACATGACCAGCCCCTCGTACAGAAGACATAAATGGCGCTGCTCACAGTTTGCTGCCGCCATCACCCGCATCGCTGCCAAACCCCGCTTGGCCTTTGTTATCACCTGGTCTATGTGCACATTATAAGCAAGGCTTCGATCAAACCGTATCCCCAGGTAATTCATTGCCTGCGTTCTTTCCACCGTCTCTGAACACAGCATTACAGTTGGTGTTGGATTGTTGACAATATGATTATTCAACGAGAACCAAGTCACTGTTGCCTTTGTTGGGTTGACCATTGCCCCAGCTTCATCACACCAAGTACTTATGCGATTGAGTTCGGTTTGTAGTTCCACAGCAACCTCCTCTCTATCCTTACCCTGACGATACACTAAAACATCATCGGCATACGACAATGTCCTGCCAGGTCCAGTGATCTGCTCACTGGTGATTCTCACTGTGTAGGCGTTGAACAGTACCGGAGATAATGGTGATCCCTGTGGTAGGCCAGGATATATTGTTGTTGGTTCCGAAGTCCAACTGCCACATCTAAAAACTACTTTCCGTTGGTAGAGGGCTGCAGCGATCCAACTAAGGAGGAATGGACTTACGTTTAGTTCAAGAAGCTGAAACATTAAAAAATCCAGTGGTACTCTGTTGTATGCGTCCTCAAGATCAATCGCTGCAGCAACGGTTTCAGTGCCTGAGTGGAAACCTTCATAGACATCATGGGCAAAGACTGCTGCATTGGTCCAGGTTTCTCTTTTTGGGCGGTACCCACCCAGGGTAGGTGGGAAAACACCTTGCCTCTCTAGTTGGCTTGATATTTTCCTGGCAATTACCTTCTCCAGCAGCTTGCCTATTGTATTCTGCATGGTTATAATTCGATATCCCTGAATATTTTTGTGGTCTTTGTCAGGCTTCGGCAAGGGAATCAGATAGCTGTGTAACCATTCCTCCTTGATGCTAGCACTCCCTATACTGTTATTGTACATGTCTGCTAGTTTCACTAGCTCATTGTCGGTACACCTATTTATGTCGTCGTAACTTATGCCATCAGGACCTGGAGCACTGTTTTTTGATCCTCGAAGCACAGCCTTGATTTCTTTCACTGTCACTGTGTCTTCCTCCGAAGTGTTCTGGGCCTTGCATCTGTCTGAGGTGACCTCCTTGGCCAGATTTCGGCCTCCCATGTCTGTCTGGTTGCCCTGCTCAAGGTAGCGTTCAAAGAGGGCTTTGCCCTTGTCCTCGCCAGTCCTCTGCCAGGTGAGGTCAGCACCTTGGAAGTCTGAAATGCTCTTATTCTTGACTACACCACTCATGCTTTTATGTAGTCGCCAGAACAATTTCAGTGACTTGTCTGTGCTTACTCTTTGACACACCTCTGCCCATTTTTCGCTTTTAACCACCTTGACCAGTTTTTTTAAATAGCTTACTTTTGTGTGCATCTCTCTTTCTAAGTGCAAGCAGGGACTAGGATGACCAGCTCTGTTCTTCTTGGCATTTTGCCATCTCCTTACAGCACTACGCTTATCCACCCAAGCCTTCTCCACCTCGAATGTTATTATCAGTTTCAGGGAAAATATTAAGAAAGATCATTCTGGAGAGATTCCAATGACAAACAACTAATGGATGAACAGGCAGGCTTTCAACCTAAAAGATCCTGCATTGTCCAGGTAGCCACTTTGTGCATAACAATAGAACAAAGAACTCGCCACTCTAAACTGGATTTGTGGACTATGAAATGACCATTGACAGCATTCATAGGGGATCTCTTTGGAAATTGATGAGGGAATGTAGGAATTTGCTGATAACATTGCCCTCTTGTCCCACACTCAAAAACAGATGCTGGACCTTCAAGTGCTAAACACACCTGATGGAAAGTCACAACAATTTGGTCTAAAATTTCTTAGGAAAAAGACAGAAGATAATGAGAATAATCCACTCAAACAACCCGTTCTCTGCTAGTGAAACCTCACATCAAAATGTGCAATTAGACACTTATTTTGGTTGCAGTGTAGCTGAAGATGAAAGAAACAGAAAAAGATATTAAAATAGGAATACTAAAGGCAAAAGGATCTGTTTTAACACATGGAAACTTGTGGAAGTCAAAAGTAAAAAACTTAGAATATTTACCTCTAAAATTAAATCAGTGTGGAGGTCATCATGGCCGAATGGATAGGAACATGTGTTCTTAAACATCCAGTGTGCTGATGCCTACACTGGACAGTTGGACTAAAATGTTAACCTCTCGTCCTTGACTTGGGGGCGTAAATTACAAGTACCTCTGAAGTCGGAGTGGGTTTGCCTGATGGCGAGGAACACTGTTAATAGAGAAAGCTAATCCACACGCAAAATTAAGTCCAGCACTACTAGAAGTGCCAGTCTCTGTGGCGAAGGAGTTATGTATGTGTTTCGTGACCCCGCATAGACGTGTTCGAAATACAGCTGCGCATTATTTGGCAGAAGACCGCATTATACTGATTTTTTATGGAATGGTATGGGTGCCGGTCATTCAGAAAGCAATGGCAAACTACTGAACGTAAACTTGCCAAGATGACAACAACACCAAAAATGCTGTTGTTGACTGCAAACATCCTGTAAAGGATATGCAACTAACTAATTTTTAACTACTAGAAGTAGTGTGTATGAACTACACTTGAGCTCAAAGCGAGCGAGCATAAAAATAAATCATCTGTGCTACTATATAGATCAGAAATATGGAGAACAGTTAAAACAGTTACAAATAAACTACAAACATTCATTAACTGGTACATGCACAGAATAGAAGGACTACAATGGTAAGAAAAAATCAGTAATGTAGAGCTTACGAAGAGAACTAGACAGATTCCAGCAAATGAAGAGGTAAGGATAGGCACTGGCACTCGATAGAAAACACACTGAGAAAACCTGAGATTAGTATAACGAGTGCATTTTTCAGAAGACTCCTGGGAGTCATCGCTGGAGCTATGGAGTTTGTGCTTTGTGCAGCGCTTTTGGCGGGTCATCCTGCAGAAAGAGACCAAGTCATATGGGTAAAACCCGGGTCAGTGAAGTCTTTCTGGTGACTGCCGATTCCATCGACGATGAACTGTATATTTTGTTGAGGACTTTTGTGTTGGTATTCTGGTGGAGGCATTATGCACAGTGTACCTGTGCGGGCTGTTGGATTGTCGAGACTCCTATCTATTCCACTTTTCACATTGGGCAGTGAGAAGCATTTTGTGTGATATACATTGGCACAGGAACGGAGCATAATGGGGATGACCTATTGCAGTGAAGTGGAACCGTGACTAACTAACTAATAATATGGAGAGGACTTGGAAGGAGCTGCAAGAGAGAGGAAAGGATAAGATGGTATATGTCGTGAGAAGGATAAGATAGTTTGTGATATGTCATGAGAAGGATAAGATAGTTTGTGATATGTCATGAGAAGGATAAGACAGTTTGTGATATGTTGTGAAAAGGATAAGATAGTGTGTGATATGCCATAAGTTGATTGCGGTAAGATAGTTAGTGATATGTCGTAAGAAGGATAAGATAGTTTGTGATATGTCGTGAGTTGACTACGATCCTATGTTCCAAGAGGGGATACAGTGATACAGGAGTGAAGAAGAAAGTATAATAAGTGCAGATACAAGCAACAGTTAGTTATCTCAAACCATACAGGCTAGATTTGGAGATGTCATGATTAGGTAATAATAATATTCATTTGCTGACAGATAGCCAGTACAGTGAAAGACATTTTATTCTAATTATGTTGGCTTAAGTGATACCAGGAAAATAACAACTGGGATTTCTTTTCATTATTTCTCAAATAGTATCAATAATTATGGACTTTCTGTAAGTAATGTGAATCATAATGCAGTTAATAATGCATATCCACAAACCAAAAATATTTCACTATCTTTACAGTTTAACAACCAGGCAAGTGAGTATTTTTCTCTATGTATCATGTAATGAATTTTGCTGACAATAAAAGTAAATCACATGAGTAACTAACTTAAATTATAACTTAAATGAAGTTCTGTTAAATTCATTTACAAATTAATAATAATAATATGCTTACAGTTTACAGTGATCTTAAAACTTGAATGACATATCGTAGGAATTAGGATTTACATATAAAAAAAACAAACTTATGCAACCCTGCGGGGGGGGGGGGGGGGGGGGGGGGGGCGGGGGGGGGGGGGGGGGGGGGGGGGGGTGGGAGGAGAAACACACCTCATTTTAGATTTCCCACACTATTCTTAACGACCAACGATTCACTTCCGGTTGATACCATGTCCTGTTAGATTTGAATTATTCGAAACTAGCATGGTACGACGAAAGGGGAACCAAATCTGATATTTAGAAATAAATTTTTGTGAATATTTAATTAATTAATATTTTTATTTTTTATTATTTAATATGTTAATAATTAATTAACTGCTGCTTAATTAATGCAGCAGTTACAAACTTATTTACTTACATTAATGCATGATATTTAATCAACAAAAGAAAGCTGTCGCAATGCTGTTGGTACATTAAGACAATATGAGTACATTTTCATGAATTGTTCTTTCACTAACGGCGGCCATTTCACATGACATTTAATTAATGTAAATGGGCAGCTATTTTTAACTATTAATTAGGTCACAGCTCATCCTATCGAAAAGTCTTAAAAGTCGAGTGCATTTTTGTCAGAGACTCTGAGAATCTTGTGCTTTGTATGATGCTTTTGGCAGGCTGCCGTGCGGAAAGAGATCGAGCCATATGGGGTAAAACCTGGTGCATTGAAGTTGATCCTCTCAATCCTCTCGACATTCTATCAAAAGAGGAATGTGACCTTTACTTTCCTGTTACCAAAAAGCACAATAAAATATACATCTTACCAGGTTTGTTAGCAATGTGACAGACTTTTAATGAATAATAAACAATTGGCGATCATTTTTAATTGTTAATTAGGTCACGGCACATCCTATTGAAAAATAGATATTAGGTCAAGTTAGGTCTCGCCACCCCGGATGCAATGATATATGGGTCTATGTTGTCCGTTTAAAATGAAACAAGCCACAGTAATAGAAGGCAGAATTTCTCAGCTTCCAATTTAATGAGCCGCGATAAAATCTCTCCTATCTCTTAGGACATCATTTCACTTCCTGATTTTAAATTAAGACACAAAAAAACTCATAACTCCGCTTAGAATTAATGTAAACTCTTCGTTGAGATATCGTTGGATTCGTCTTGTCAAGCTGTATCCAACTGTGATGATTTCATAAGTAGAAACCCCATTTTAAAATGGAATTTTAAAAATCCCTTTTAAAATATTATCTACATATGCTAATTTTTATTATTATGATGAGATATCCAGTCCATAGCCATACCATATAATTACGGCATAATAATATCTTTTCTTGAGGAAATGATAAAACTATAAAGGAAAGGTCTACTGTACACTAAGTCTAGTATAGTACAGTGAGTACTTTTCAAACTTACACTTCAGGGTTCAGGTAGCCGTAGCACTTCTTCTTCTACTTTCCAACTTACTTGACTCTGTAACTCAGTGTAACTGTAGTGTAACTCACTCACTGAAAAGGGGGGGTGGGGTGGGTCCTGTCACACACAGGTGTTTGTGCAGGCAGCGTGTTGGCTATCACTATAATATATTATGCAAACATTGCGTCGAATCAAACTTGTGTGACTTCTATACTAATATGTACTAAAGATGCATGCACCCAATCAATGTTGCTCTCCTAACAACGAATTGGGCGACAGTACGTAAACACAACAACCATCCATATTGTTGAAATGTGGCAGTGGAGTACTTCCGGGTCAAACAAATGATGTCTTCACACTGAGTTATGAGGCAAAAGACTTCTATTACTATATAATAAATGGTATACAATATATATCATATCGCCGTGTCACTAAACAGCATTGTATGTGTGGTTTTGAGTAACTTTATCGACATCGTGACCCGAGAATTAAAATATGGCATACCTTTTGCTGGGGTTCAGAGTGCAAATACAAAACAGGAGGGCCCAAGAGGGCCCGACCCCAATAGTGTATAATAGAAGAAGATAAAGTGGCAGGTCAAGAAGGCCCAATGGATAAAAGAGATAGCTCTTTAAACTTCCGGTGTGCTGATGCCGGGGTAGTGAGTTCAACCCCTAAACCGGCCAGCTGGACTAAAATGTTGACATCTCGTCCTTGACGTGGGGACGTAAAATACAAGTACCTCAGAAGTCGGAGTGGATTCGTTTGGTGGCGAGGGACACTGGTAATAAGAAAAGCTAATCCACACGCAAAATCCGCCCATTGCACTCCTCAGTAGTGGCCAGCTACACGAAGTAATAACACGGGTATCGGCTTCGCTTGAGTTCAAAGCTAGAGTCCAAACATTCACAGAAAGACCATACATCTCTGACGCTTGCTCCTCGCTCGTAGTCACGGCAAAAGCTCCGCTGTCTTCCCTTTCAGCTCTCACTCAAACCAGAGCCGCGTGAAAGCCCTTCAACTCCGTGTCTACCCCACAATATACCTTTTTAAAAATGTTTAACCATTCGCTAGCTTTGAACTCAAGCGTAGTCCATACACGAGCTGCTTCTAGTACACTGGGCTGATAGTTGCGTGTGGATTCGCTTTCCCTATTACCAGTGTCCCTCGTCATCATGCGAATCTACCCCCGACCTCAGGGGTACTTGCAATTTACTTCCCCAAGCCAAGGACGAGAAATCAACATTTTAGTCCAACTGACCAGTTTAGGAGTTGAACCCGCTCTCTCGGCATCAGAACACCGGATGTTTAAAAAACGAGCGCTCTTATCAATTCCCCTCAATGTATAGAGTATATTTTTAATGACTGTACAGTGTTTGAAAATATTGCCGGTCCAAGTTTTGTTGCCGTCGGTTGTAAAATTCATGCAACATAATAGGTAAATACAAACATTATACTAACCACGCCAGACATTGCTTGACTTTGGTGATCAGTCGAGAACCAGTATTTTCAGCGTTGTATGGTCGTAGGCAACAGACCTATCTGTGTAGATGACGACATCACATTTGGAAGCATTTTCAAAAGGCAGCTACTTCTGTGTCAATGACTTATCATCGTGTGCCATGCTGATAAGCCATCTCACACGATCACCAGAGTCGTAGATCAGCTCTGTGTTCTTGTACCGACCATACCACTTGGCCAAGCCATCCAGGCATTTACTTCCCTGCCTCCCCCTTGTTCTGGTCCCCTCAATCTTGCCAGTTGTCACCAAGTGGAGTCTCCGTGGCGAAGTAGTCAAGCCGTTTGACTCAGGCTCCGATGGTTGTAGGTTCGATTCCGGGCAGCGTCCTTCGGTTCACGAGTGAAATTTTTCGGAGACTCCTGTGGGTCGTTGCTAGAGCTACGGAGTTCGTGCTTTGTGTGACGCTTTCGGCGCTGCGGAATGAGACCGAGCCATATGGGATAAAAACCTGGTGCAATGAAGTTGACCCTGTCGACTTTTAAGCGACTTTAAGTTCTCAAATTTATAGTCAATGATTACAATGTTTTGTTGTTTGCATTCCCTGTCCAGTCTAATGTAGACTGAAAAAAATGCGCCGAACCCTTCAGGCACTGGCGCCCATTCTTCACCAGATTAGGAAGTACTAAGAACATAACTCATGTAGCAGATTTTTCTGCAGGGTATGAAGTCTCAGGTCTTCACATTACACCAGGGAACAGCAAAATAAGACACGGTGACAAGTGCTTCCCTTTGCCTTTGATGCCTTTCCTTTCCTAAAAATGTTCTAATACCGATTGTACGAATCTGGATCGACCCCAGAGTCGTTCTTCTTCTCCCTGTTCCTTCTTCCTCTTCTCCTTAACCGCCACCTCCCCCTCCTCCTCCTTCCCTTTTTGCCTGTCAGAATCAGGTTAGGAAGAACTATCGCGAGAACTCCGCTTCCAACATGGTGTTATTATAATCTCAAATACAGTAAAACCTCGGTTTTTGTTGCCTTCAATGTTCGTCGATTTAGGTGTTCGTCGATTGGCTGTATATACGCGGTATAACAATCAAACTTACTGACTCTATTTCATAGGGAACAGTATGAGTGAAGCCTCGTATTTGTAGACCGACCTACTCCGCATACCTCATATGGTATGTCGCAGGCACTGTCTCTCTCTCTCTCTCTCTCTCTCTCTCTCTCTCTCTCTCTCTCTCTCTCTCTCTCTCTCCAATCTTGCTTCTCTGTGCCTACCTATGCCATGTGTATTGCTGGTGGTCGGATCCTATACAGCCCCAAAAACACAAGCACTGGGTGATTTGATCCTAAAATACGCTGTATAACAATCAACCTTACTGACTCTATTTCATAGGGAACAGTATGAGTGAAGCCTCGTATTTGTAGACCGACCGACTCTGCATACCTCATGTGGTACGTCGCAGGCATTTTCCCAACCTCTCTCTCTTCTCTCTTCTCTTCTCTTCTCTTCTCTTCTCTCTCTCTCTCTCTCTCTCTCTCTCTCTCTCTCTCTCTCTCTCTCTCTCTCTCTCTCTCTCTCTCTCTCCAAACAGTCTTGCTTCCCTGTGTCTACCTATGCCATGTGTATTGCTGGTGGTCGGATTCTATATAGCCCCAATAACACAAGCACTTGGTGATTTGATCCTAAAATACGTTGTACAACAATCAACCTTACTGACTCTATTTCATAGGGAACAGTATGAGTGAAGCCTCGTATTTGTAGACCTACCTACTCCGCACACTTCATGTGGTTTGTTGCAGGCACTTTTCCAACCTCCGCCTCTCTCTCTCTCTCTCTCTCTCTCTCTCTCTCTCTCTCTCTGTCTGTCTGTCTGTCTGTCTGTCTGTCTGTCTGTCTCTCTCTCTCTCTCTCTCTCTCTCTCTCTCTCTCTCTCTCTCTCTCTCTCTCCAATCTTGCTTCTCTGTGCCTACCTACGCCATGTGTATTGCTTGTGGTCGGATCTTATACAGCCTCAATAACACAAGCACTGGGTGATTTGATCCGAAAATACGTTGTATAGCAATCAACCTTACTGACTCTATTTCACAGGGAACAGTATGAGTGAAGCCTCGTATTTGTAGACCTACCTACTCTGCATACCTCATGTGGTATGTCGCAGGCACTTTCCCCCCCCCCCTCTCTCTCTCTCTCTCTCTCTCTCTCTCTCTCTCTCTCCAAAATTTCGGCCTTTCGTGTTTGTCTGATTGCTCTAAATAGCGTTCTCTCTCTCTCTCTCTCTCTCTCTCTCTCTCTCTCTCTCTCTCTCTCTCTCTCTCTCTCTCTCTCTCTCTCTCTCTCTCTCTCCAATCTTGCTTCTCTGTGCCTCTGCCAGATAAGGTCAACGCTTTGGAAGTCAGAAACATTATTATTCTTGACTACCCCATTCATACTTTTATGTAGTCGCCAGAACTATTTCAGTGACTTGTCTGTGCTTATTTTTTGACACAACTCTACCGATTTTTCACTTTTAACCAGTTTTCTGTTGTTGAAATAGCTAACTTTGGTGTCCATCGCTCTTTCCAATCGCACAATAAGACTAGGATGGGCAGCTCTGTTCTTCTTGGCGTTTTGCCATTTCCGTACAGCACCACGCTTATCCACCCAGGCCTTCTCTACCTCACAATTCCACCAAGGTGGCTGCTCCCAACTTTTTTTTCCTGCGTTGAAGCTTTCTGCGCACGTCGCGCCTTATTTTACTCACCACATCTTGCCATGAACTGTCATACTTAAAAGTCTTGACTGTTGACTTGTGCTGCCTGGTTCTGCCGTTTTCCACCAATATGCTGCAAGGGTGGTGGTCGCTGCCATGGTGCCCTAGGACACCCCATCTCACAAGCGCCAGGACAATAACACTGTTCTCGTCACCTGGATGACTTGCTGTCTTGGTGACACAGCCACTGTTGATACATACAAGGTCACTGGTTTCAAGTGCCGCCTCGAGCTCCCCCCTCCCCCTCCTGTGTGTTGGAAGAAATGTTACCTCATGATTTTCCCTTAGCCTTAAAATCGCCACAGAAAATGCCATTCCTCTCCTGACATAATAAAATAATATGTCACTCAAACACTGCCATCTATGGGAATCCACACTCGCGTTACAGGCATAAACATTCACCAACACGAACGGTAGACCAGAGTGAACTCACAGCCTGTAATTGTATCTCGTCACTGTCCCACGTGGACATGTCGAGCACTGAAACCACTATACTGTCTCGAATCAGAATCGCCATTCCCAGGTGTCGCCTGTTGTAAAAACATTTGAAGCCGGCTATATGGAGTGTCTTATCAACGCCCAGTCTCGTCTCCTGAAGCGCAACTATATCGTTCCTGTATGCCAGGCTTTCCAAGATGGGGCCACGTTGTTTAGCACTGGCACAATTCCATTATAGAATACGCGTGTACTTGAGGCCCTATCGGTCGCATTTGCATCTGAGGCGTCTGGCACCGGCCCATCTACCATGTCACTTACGTCGTGGACTGCTTCTTTAAATTCGAAACGGGCTGTTTACCTTATGTACGGGGCACACACGCTCGTCCGCCATTTTGAAGAATCCAAACAATAGCACAGTAACCCAACACGGTACGGAAAACACTCAAGGACTGATTTGCTCAGATGCACGAACTCCGTAGCACCGGCAAAAATCTTGAGAAGAAACTTCTGGTTTACATCCTAGCGCAGAAATCACACGTACGAGATGAAATTATCCACCCCCTACGTAAAAATTGGAGCGGTTTAAACATCACACAACCGCCCACCGTCATCTCGACCGGAAGTTTTTCTACTCAGACATTTACATGTTGATTCCTCTCTACCCAGACAGTTACATGTTGACTCCTCATACCCAGACATTTACATGTTGATTCCTCCTACGAGACAAGTATAATTTAGCCCTGTCTGTCCCAGATTGTTATCACCAGGTACATGAAGTACTAGTGAAAGAAATGATGACGACATGTTTGTGAGTGAGCCGAACAAGTAATGTACGCATGGCAAGTTTATTTGTATAGAATGATGTAATAAAATCAAATCACCGTAACACTTGCCAGATGTAGACGATTAATACAAGTTTATTGTATTGTTAACAACATGACCAAAGATTCGTTCAATCATCGAAACGTTAGTCGGGACATAGGGCGGGTGAAACAGCAACAAAATACAACACTTTTGCGGAGGGGGAAGGGATAGACAACAACAAGAAATAACATTTTACATAAGCAATTTTTGCTCGTCACTGGTTAGCTGCTTTCATATGGTGGCAACATTTGAAAAACTTGTGTGCCGCGTTACTTTGCTCATCTGTTTTGTTAAGATTCCTGTTTACGCAAATGATGCTTAAGTGCCTCGTTACTTTGCGCATTTGTCTATTCTCGACATTTATGTTTACATAACCCTGGTTAAGTGCCTGGTTTCTTTGCCCATCTGTTGTTTGTACTTGAGATCCATGTTTATATAACTGGTATCCGTTTGTTTGCAAAGAGATTACAGTTCTCTGTTAATTTTTTTGGGTTTCGTTTCTTTAATCGGTCTGGTGATGTTTTAGCCAAACTGCCGATTTGTGATTTAAAAACAAATGTAAAGAAAGTGCTTTCTGGGGGCAGACACCAAATGCTATCCTCACAATAAAGATGGCAGTCTCATATATGCACTAAGATGTCTAATCCTTCACGACTCTCATGGCATGAAACCTCACAATAAAGATGACAGTCTCGTATACGTACTAAGATGTCTAATCCTACACGACTCTAATGGAATGAAACAGTCCACAAAGGTAATCACGGGCGAATGGATAAGTGCGCTCGTTCGTAAACATCCATTGTGCTGATGCCGAGGTAGCGGGTTCAGTTTATACACCGATCAGTTGGACTAAATTGTTGACTTCTCGTGCTTGGCTTGAGGACGTAAATTACAAGTACCACAGAAGTCGGAGAGATTCGCCTGAAGGCAAAGGGTACTGGTAACAGTGAAAGCTAATCCGCATGCAAAAAACCTCCGTCCAGTGCACTAGAAGTACTAGCACGTGTATGGACTACGCTTGAGTTCACAGCCAGCGGAAAAAATTCACACAACAAAGCCATTTACGTTTTTAAATTATTACTATTACCATTATTATTTTTTTAATAACCGTGTTGGCATAGGAGTTAATGGTCTTTCTTGCCAAAACAGTTGTATGAGTTCGGTACCCAGCAGAGGCGTTATTGTACTTCCAAACAGCACGATTCTGCGAGAGGTCTACATGACTGAGGGGATTAATGCTTTTGCGCTCAAACTTCCAGTGCACTGGTGTCGAGTTAGGGCGTTCAACCACTACAACGGTCACTTACGCCAGTGGTTCTCAACCTTTTTTGACCCATGCACCCCTTCACCATATGTTCAGAATGTCATTCCCTCCTTTCGCATTTCCTCCGTATAACCCCCCCCCCCCCCTTTCCACACACACACACACACACACACACACACACACACACACACACACACACACACACACACACACACACACACACACACACACACACGGACGCACACAGTATACGTAAAATTGGAAGCTAAATTTAATAACACATACTAGAACAAGTCTAGATGTCTACATTTTTTTCAGAAGGGCGAGACGTACAGAACCGTTAAGTATAGAAGGAAAAACAATTTCAAGTAATCGGTTCTTGTATTAACGCGATCTTAAAATAATCTTAATCCCCTCCCCTTCCATGGAAACCCTAAAATTACCCCCCCCCCCTTGGGGGGATAGCTTTCCCTATTATCAGTGTCCCCCGCCATCTGGCGAGCCCACTCTGACATCAGAGGTACTTGTAATTTACGTCCCCAAGTCAAGGACGATAAGTTAACATTTTAATCCAACTGACCGGTGTAGGAGTTGATTCCCCTAGCTCGACACCATCCCACTGGATGTTTAAGAACTCTTATCAATTCGGCCACGCTGACCTCCAATAATATTAATGACTATGTATACATAAAAAGTTCTCTGAAATTCTTACAGTTTATTTAGTGTAAAGAATGTCTAGTATTTTTTAAAGGCTGCTTTGGATTCGTTAATGATCACGTTACGTAAAAACATATATCTTCGTTAGTGTTTCAGTCTTCTCCCTTGGAACATACGATCAAGGAGAATAAAGTGCACGAATTCCGCAGCACGGAGGAGGTTCTAAAAATATATACACTATAATCACACATGTTATACATCATTCTGTTTTTGGGGTAGCTTTTCCAGTTTTGAAATTCAGATTAGACCTGAACACATTGGGCCTACACTTTTGATTTATAACTGCAGAGCAGTTTATAGGGGTCACAATGTGCAATCTGGCTCTGGGAGTTTTTCGACATAGTCTGTTGAGATTAGACGTCATACCCATTAATACCGGTTCTGTGAAGGAGTTTACCAAATTTCTCTTATGTTATAATAAATACTAAATAAATACTATTCAAACTATGAAACGAGAAAGGTCTGTACGAGCTTTTTTCTTCTTTCCTTTGCTTGAAATTTATTGTCTGTGTCTGAAATATTATCTACTTATAAATTTCGCTGTCTTGTTTGGTTCATTTGTTGGTTCACAACGTTTATCCCCGACTAATGTCTTAATCATCTAATCACTTCTCCCACATCGTAAAGCTTAGTTAGTGGTAAAGAACTGGAAATATTTGTAAAGTGTATTTAATAGCAACGTGTTTTTAGTATTTCTTACATCTTACTTAGCGGTAACGAGTTGTTAGTCTTGTCAAAATTTTATTTAGTGACAAAATGTTATTAATATTTTCGACAACTTATTTAGTGGTAACGAATTTCCACTATTTTCTATATCTTATTAAGCGACAGTTTCCAGTACCCCCTAAAGCTTATTTAGTGATAAATAATGTCCCGTATTCATGCAGAAGGAACTTTCCTATCATGCCCTAATTCTTCACTCGTGATCAACTTAACATTTTACCCCCTACAAATGTCCGTGTTGGTAAGTATATTCATTCTAGTGTATCCTGCCGAGGATAATATTTTTACTAATTCTAACATTATTTTCCTTAAAAAAATGTCCATGTTAAGTATATTAATGCTAGTGCGTTTGCCGAGGTTAATATTTCTACTAAATATTCATGTAAACTTAAACTTTTTCATAACATTTTATTTTACCTGTAGCTAAGTATATTTATTCTGGTGCATTCGCGGAGGTTAATATTCCCACTGTTTGTTAACCTCTTCACAAAACGGGAGAGCATCAATACCCTCTTGAATCACTATCTAGCTTTTCATATCTGTTTTATACAGTCCCTCGCTCGCCAGCTTCAGTTTGAAACCGCATCTTATTTATAGCGTAACAATATAAATTATTACACAATACTACAATTAACCCAATATGTGAATACTGTTTGAATGCATTTGTAAATGTTATACATATAACAAAACAAAGAATTATCATCTAAAAAAAAAAGCAAAATGCAAGTCAAAAAGAAAATTGGTATTTTAAAGGAGTATAGTTTTGGTAATTGCAAACATACAAACACACGTTTAATTTACACTAAATTACGAGGGTAAGTTAATAAGTAGGTCACAGATGGCTGTAGAAAAATAACAAACTATGATAATAACTTGAAACCAGTTTATTTTATACATACATTGTCCGTTTATTTCTCAACATAATTTCCATAGACATTGATGCACTTATCCTATCGTTTTATCAGTCCTCCCAAACCGGCTGCACAAATCTGCGCGCCCTGTTTTCATTTACCAGCCATCCCGCATAACTGTGTGACTTACTTATTGACTCGCCCTCGTAACTTTGTCTACTCAACTATACTATACACCGCTTTACGGGAAATCAATAGGGGCTAAGTCTACTGAAAATCCAGCTTGGCGAGAGACATTTCGCGAATTACGCCGAAGTTTAATGTGAGATGAAAACGTGGTTTAGAAAACAGGGCATGTAGTTCTATGCAGCCGGTTTGGGAGGACTGATAAAACGATGGGATAAGTGCATCAATGTTGGTGAAAATTATGTTGAGAAATAAAGGGACAATGTATGTATAAAAATAAACTAGTTTCAAGTTGTTATCATGTGTAGTTATTTTTCTACAGCCATTTGTGACTTACCTATTAACTTACCCTCGTATAAGGAAACGGATTAAGTTTGGATAAGTATCATAAAATTGTTTTGGTTTAACCAGTGTGATAAAACAGACAATTAAAATAGAATAACAGTAATTAAATAAGACCGGTCTCCCTGGCGAAGGTGTTAACGACTTTCTCCGTAATCCCATATATCCACGTGAGGAACACAGCTGCGCGAGATACGGCAGCGTATCGTGTTGCATTGGTTACTTACGGGGCATGTGAGCCTATCGCTCAGAAAGCAATGGCAAACTACTGAAC
>JACEFZ010004748.1:465000-515000 GCA_014155875.1 Cepaea nemoralis | reverse complement strand
GTTACGTCTAGGCTGCTAGTGTTTCCTCCACAGGCTTTGGGTATTTCATTGTCAACTGTTCGGTGCCCATAAGAAAGAAATTTAAAAAAAAGTTAGTTGGGACGCAGAGGTGTTTCCAAGGCACAGGGCCAAGACCTACTAGCACGTCCTAGTCGTGCGTCCTGGGCAACAGGTCCCTTCGGGGTCCTGCCTAACGTAGTAGGATCGCTGATTCTTCCGAAGTCGGAGAGTATCTGCCTGCACGGCGAGGAACCACCGTCTGCACACCAATAAGCCAGACATGGGGCAACGGATACTCACGCAAACCTCAGGTCCTGTATGACAACAGGATGCCTTCATCCGACATACAGGACTTCACGCTGGAGTTCACAGCCAGCGAACACAAGCAAGCAAGCAAACAGTTAGTTGCATATTCTTTACAGGATGTGGTTGTCAATCCTAACGTTTTTATTTTTTATTTTGCTGTTTGTGATTTCTCGGCAAGTTGACGTTCAATTGTTTGTCACTGATCTCTGAACGCCCGGAACTAATACCATTGTATGAAAACCAACGCAAGGCAGTGTGCTGCCAAAGCACCCACAGCTGTGTTTCGAACGCGGTATGCGAGATTATCATTTACATTCGTAACTCCTTAGCCACATGATCATTTAACAATTATTTGGTGCGAAAAGCTCCCTTACATGATGTATGTCCTTTCCAGATCACCCTGAAAATTACATAACATACTACAGTGCAAACCGCTTAAGGCGACCTCGGATGTGGTGAATTTCTGTTGTGAAGAACAACATTGTATTGCACGTAGTAAATGCATTACTATATGCTTGAGCTCATAAAAGAAGAATTTTTGATGAGAAGAACTATTTCTTGGGCCGCAGGTGAGCTCGACCTATCAGGTATCCACTGTATCAAGTTATAAACCGAAGCTCTACAATCATCATCATTATGTACCTCGCAATGTTGCTTCAGACATTCATGTGTACCCAAAGCTCTCGGTTCTTGGCGTTTTAGATCAATTCTGTTCAAGATATTCCTCCATATCGTTCTCTTAGGCAGTTTGGCTTCATTTCTCTTCGTCTACCGCTGCCTTTTATAATGCTGACCTTTCCAGTCGTCACGATGTTCTTCGAAGACTTACTTCCCATGATATGACCAAAGAACTCGGTGTCTTTCTTACAGTTGTGTATCACAAATCATCCTTTTAAACCTCAGAACAGGACACAATTGATTATGGAACCATATGTATAAACAATTCAATATTGGCGAATCAGCCATGTGCACACGAGGAATATCGCCGCAGACAGCAGCTCACATACTCCAAGACTGCACAAAATATGAGGCAAACCTTCTGGCCTAAAAACACAACAAAACAATGGACAATAAACTCTATGGACCACTCAATCATTCATTCATTCAGTAGCATGCCCTTTGCAGGACCTCGCTCCAATAACAACCTTCCGGAAACCCTCTCGATCATAAGCAAGATGTCTCGCGTCCGTTACACCCATCTTCTCTGTGGCTCTATGGACCAATAAGGGAACTAAAACAGATAGTGAAGTTGATACAAGAGACAACATTGCAGATATGGGCAATGCAGGTCAAGCAAATTAAAGAAGAAGAGGAAGTCGCCTATACCGGTCAATTTTAATTAGTTAGTCTCTTCAAGGCAATATTGTTAGTCACTCTGGCCGTACAAGGTATTAGCAGCAATCGTTTCAGAACCTACATGTCCGCTACCTCCACTTTGCATATCGACACACTTGATGTTATTTCGATACTGAAGAAACATTTAGTTCTAAATTTACGACGTTTATGTTACTTCTCGACTGAAAATATACTTAGTTCTAAAATTACACTATTTGTTATATCTTGAGTGAAGTAACATTTAATTCTAAAATTACAAGGTTTATGTTATTTCTCGAATTAAGAAACATTTGGTTCAAAATTAACCACATCTTTGTCATGTCACATGGGTGGGCAGAGAATACAAGGTCCGGAAGGTAAAATGCCTATCAGAAGAGGAAATCAAAAATGGAACCTCAACCTTCAAAGTCGGAAAATTGTTGGCCAAAGTGGCACGAGATCAGAAAGCGGACATCAACACACTACAATGAATGATATGCACCAAGCATAGTAAACGTTGATCGTAATAGAAGAAGAATGTTATTTCGCGAATTAAAAAATCAAAAACATTAAGAATACACGGTGAAATAGTATCAAAATGTACTTACTTTATCAGAGCAAGGGCACTTTCTGCAGCGTTGGTCGCCGATCTTGGCGTGTTGTCTTTAAACAAAGCTTCGAGCTGCGGAATGATCGGTTTAAAATGAATGGTTAGCATGACTACAAAGGTTTATTGTCTTTAAACAAAGCTTCGAGCTGCGGAATGATCGGTTTAAAATTAATGGTTAGCATGACTGCAAATTTTTATTGTTTTTAAACAAAGCCTCGAGCTGCGGAATGATCGGTTTAAAATGAATGGTTAGCATGACTACAAAGGTTTATTGTCTTCAAACAAAGCTTCGAGCTGCAGAATGATCGGTTTAAAATGAATGGTTAGCATGACTACAAAGGTTTATTGTCTTCAAACAAAGCTTCGAGCTGCAGAATGATAGGTTTAAAATGAATTGTTAGCATGACTACAAAGGGTTTGGTGTGAGTTGGTTGAGGGCCTGTTCTCTGTAGGGAGATGAAAGGAAAAAGAAGAAGGGGGGCGGAAGAAGAGATGAGAGGAGGGAGAGGGCGAATGAAGGAAGAAGAGGGAGAGGAAGGAGAGGATAAAAGAGAAGGAAAGAAGGACAGAAGGATGAAGAGGAAGGAGGAGGAAGAGAGGGAAGGAAGGAAGAAGAGGGTGAGGAAGGATGGGAGAAAGGGAAGGAAAGGCAGAATGAAGGAGAAAAAGGAGGGGGAAGAGATAGAGGAAAAGAAGGACGAAGCGAGGGAGGAAGGAGAGGAGGAAGGAGAAGAAAGAAGGACAGAAAGAGGAACTACTGAACGTAAAAAGAATTTAGTTGTATATCCTTTACAGGACGTCGCAGTCATTCCCAGCATATTTTGGCTGTTTGTGATTTCTTTAGGTTTACATTCAGTAGTTTGCCATCGCTTTCTGAACGACTAGCACCCATACCATTGTATAAAAATCAGTATCAGGTGGTCTGCTTCCAAACTGACAGCAGCTGTGTTTAAAAAGCGGCATGAATGATTACAAATTGCGTTCGTTATCTCCTTCGCCACAGCAACGGTATTGGACGTAAGCTTGCCTAGAAAATCAAATTGATGTTGGGGTTGATGGCATCGTTCTGCAAGGGACATGCAACATTTAAATATGTTCTAGTTTTTCTATGCACACTAGATAGTCAAATCATGTTCGAATTCGTAGTCTGTAACCATTTTCACACACACACACACACACACACACACACACACACACACACACACACACACACACACGCACGCACGCACGCACGCACGCACGCACGCAACACACCCCACTTTTTTTTTTTGGACTCACTTACATGATTCGATTGGTTCAGAATTATGTTCCAAATATAATACGGGATCTCGGCCATAGGACTGTGGCAAAATATATTCTAAAAGCAATGAAATATTGGTATAAGACACGGCCCGTGTGCACAATGTAGCTGAAAAACTGAACATCAGAAGTCGATAGGATGAAAATGAATTGTCGTTGGATCGCCAGATTTTATACGCTTGAGTGCACGTAGCGAATGACTAGATTGCACTGAACCCTTACCTGATGACATTCATGCAGATATCAGCATATTGTCCTAACTGTTAAGCCAGCGTAGCCGTTATAATTTCCTTATCGTCGCATACATTTTAGGGTGTTTTTCTGTAATTATTCTGAACTGTCAGTTATTTTCATCGAATATTTTTGTCGGTTATACATTTCCTCGGAATTTTATAATGTCGATGCATTCATTCAGTCAGTCCAATAATATTAATGTATTTACCATTTAGTTGGTAACTTGACAGCCTTAGCAGCTGTCTCAGTTGTTCTTTCGCTTCAACTTACCTGTTTTAAGTGAAAGTCAGTATTCACGAATGTTGTCACCTTGGCAATGACATCTCGCAGGAGAAATGAATCATTGTCGAACCTTCAAACAACAAATCACGAGAACCATTAATATCAGTACGGTATTAAGCAATTAATTGGAAGAAACAAAATTATCAAAAGAAGACTACAAAAGTCAAAATGATTTCATAGTACTAGATATTTGTGGATCACAAAAGAAACGGAAACACATGTCAAACTACTATTACTCTCAAATACCAAATCCGCATTGCTTATTTAACCTTCTAGTACTGTATTATGAGTCAAAAACACACAGAACGATAAAAACAGTTACCAATAAATTGCAAACATTCATGAATAAGTACAAGCACATGTGCTGCTACATGGCATTGGGCCAATGTAATTTGGAGGAAAGGGGGAGGGG
The DNA here is from genome assembly GCA_014155875.1 of Cepaea nemoralis. NCBI lineage: Eukaryota > Metazoa > Mollusca > Gastropoda > Stylommatophora > Helicidae > Cepaea > Cepaea nemoralis. The sequence continues at coordinate 510,543 of JACEFZ010004748.1, read as the reverse complement.
TGATCTAAGACATCGTTGCACTAATAACAACTTAGAGATTCCTGGGCAGAATAGAAGAATTAATAGTTGTGACACAGTCACCAATGAGGAGATCGTGGAGAAGTAAATATATTTCATTAAATCATGAGGCGAGAAGGCGATACTGATGTGTGAGAGGGAAAGATGAGGTGTCAGACTTCCTGTACATAATGGCGGATAGGCTGTTCAGCTGTTAAGGTCTCTGGATTGTTTTTTGCTTCTGGCTCCTGCTTACATACAGCCACTTTATTAAATGCGTGGAGCGACACTGTAAGCTGTGGATTTCATGTGGAATGCTTTTATACCTGCCCGCAGTCTTTTGTATTGCGAACTGCATGTTCAGCAACATGACGTTTGGCCGAATGCTAAACTACCAAGTTTTGCCTTATGAAATAATACGTGTGCAACTGCTGGTTTTCTAGTGACTGCGGCTTCGATCGACAATGGAATATAATTTTATTGGCGCACTGTTGTGTTGGCATTCTGGCAGCGGTCTAATATATGTGTGCCTGTGCGTGTTGTTGGTTTGTTAGGACTGCTGTCTGTTACACATTTTACACGGGACAGTGAGAAGCATTTTGTGAATTATTCACTTGCACAGGAACGGATCATTATGGGGTGACCCTTTTCTGTGAAGTTGGAACCACGTCTAATGATAAATAGCTTTCAGAAAACAAGTTAGCAGAATAAATAAACATTCCGGTGAGCAAGTTCAACAAGAAGCAAATGTAAATCCTAAATTGATTCAAGGAATTAGGAGTAAACACTCAAGATTGTTTGGGCATACTATGAGGAGACGGGCTCTGTGGCGTAGGAGTTATGGACACAGTTCGTAATTCCGCATACCGCGTTCGAAACACATCTATGGGAGATTTGCAGCAGACCGCTTTGCGTTGGTTTTTAATGAGATGGTATGAGTGCCGGTCGTTCAGAAAACAATGAAAAACTACTGAATATAAACTTGCCAAGAAATAATAAATAACACCCTCTCCTTCCCCACACCCCCAGAAAATGCTGGGGTCGACTATGACGTCCTATAAAAGATATGTAACTAACTTCCAAAGGATTCACAATCAACAACAACAACAACAACAACAACAACAACAACAACAACAACAACAACAACAACAACAACAACAACAGCAGCAGCAGCAGCAGCAGCAAACGCAATGGTGGGGATTTCCATAAAAGAGAGAATCACAAATCACGCATTACTTGGAACGAAAAGAATTAACAGAGATGTATAGACTGAGAGGCATTGGAGAACATCGTGACGACTGGAACGATCAACGGGAAGAGGCAGAGGCAGACGAAGAGAAATGATGCTAAATGGATTGGGACGGTGGCATGGAGGAATATCATCAGCAGAGTTGATCCAGAACACAAAAGACCGAGATCTATGGACAGACATAAACGCCTACGCCAGCTGGCAGGGAACTTGATGATTATGATGATGATGATGATGATGATGATGATGATGATGATGTATAGATTGACGTGGTGTCTTACGTTCTGACGATCTCATCCCATCGACTCATCATGAACTCCAGGGCAACCATTCTGGCAAGTGGAGTCTTGGAAAAGTAGCTGATGACAAAACGCACGTTCTGCAAGCGGATTTTGTCTTTATCAAACAGCCAGTTGATGTACCTGTAAACAATGATTTTGTCTTTATCAAACAGCCAGTTGATGTACCTGTAAACAATGATTTTGTCTTTATCAAGCAGCCAGTTGATGTACCTGTAAACAATGATTTTGTCTTTATCAAGCAGCCAGTTGATGTACCTGTAAACAATGATTTTGTCTTTATCAAGCAGCCAGGTGATGGTCCTGTAAACAATGATTTTGTCTTTATCAAACGGCCAAGTGATGTTCCTGTAAACAATGATTTTGTCTTTGTCGAACAACCAGTGGATGTATTTCTAAACAATGATTTTGTCTTTACTCAAGCAATCAGTTGATGCACCTCTAAACAATTATTTTGTCTTTATTCAAACAGGCAGTGTACCTGAAAACACATATTATGTCTTTTGTCAAACATCAGTTAATGTACCCGTAAACAAAGATTTTATCTTTATTCAAAAAGTCAGTTAATGTACCTGTAAACAGAGTTTTGTCTGTATCAAACAGCCAGTTAATTTACTAGTAACAAGTGATTAACAGTCAGTTAATATACATGTAAACAGTGATTTTGTCTTTATTCAAACAGTTAATATACCTGTAAACAAGGTAATATTGCAGCGATATCATCTGGAAATTGTTTGCTACAATTCCAAACGTGAGACATATATTCGTATGCATTGACACCCCCCCCCCCCCCCATAAAACAGCCCAGTTGTACTCTTGTTATCGACCCAGCAGCGCCTGGTTTTCCACTCCTCGGCGAAATGACATATAGTGATCATCATCATCATCTAGTGTTTTGTACTATTCAGAAACTTTCTCCCATAACAGCTTCATGTCTTTGACTGCTGTAGTTTCTAGGCATGTGACAGAAGGTAGTTTGTCATTGCTTTCCTTCTTGACGGCAACCATTCTGGTCGATGACCGATGCCATTCTCTCTATAAAGAGACCCTCTATTATCCGTTGCGAACTTGAGTCCACAAGCAAGAACTACTTGTAGGCTGCAGTCAAGCTCCATACCACGTTTCCTCTCTTTCATGTAACCCTGTTTGGGAGACTTCACTGTGCTCATTGGTGTCCGGTGTTCGAGTCGAGGGAAAGAAGTGTCTTACTTCCTTTTGATAAGGGTTATCCGCTACCCAACTTTTTTCTTTTTTTTTTTGCATATCCTTTACAGGACATCGCTGTCAACACCAGCATCTTTCAGCTGTATGTTGATTTCTTGGCAAGGTTACGCTCAGTAGTTTGCCATTGCTTTCTGAGCGGCCGGCTCACATACCCCGTAAGTTACCAATGCGATTCTATCCACTGCTGATTCTCACCGTCATCACGTTAACTACGAGAGTATACGAGATTCCGGAGAAAAGTCGTTAACCTCTAAGCCACGAAGCCGGCGCTACCCAACTACAAGATCTATATCAACAATAGCAAAATAAATTGACTGGTCGTAGGCGATTCTATAGTTGAATGTTGGGAACATCACGAACAGATAAAAGAGCAACAAAGATATCTGTTCAGTCCACAATCTACGAATAGAACAGGCCACTAATGTCAGAAGCAGATGACAAAATTCTTTATACGTGTGGTGAAAATCGATACAATGAGAAATCAGCAGGAAAGTTTTAAGGAAGGAGAGACAGAGAAAGATCCGTGAGGGTTATCATCGAGTTATCAGAAGTGACTGTAACACGCAAGACAGCAACTCGAGACACGAATTAACACACAATGAAACTGGGTAGCTGAGAAGTGATTGGTAAGAGCAAGACAGCAACTCCAGACACGAATGGACACACAATACACATGGGTAGCTGAGAAGTGATTAGTAAGAGAAAGACAGCAACTCCAGACACGAATGGACACGCAATGCAACTGGGTAGCTGAGAAGTGATTGGTAAGAACAAGACAGCAACTCCAGACACGAATGGACACACAATGCAACTGGGTATTTCGACGACAAGAAAACACTATCAGCGAACGTATAGGCCAACGTTTCGATCAAAATCTTTATCAAAGAAGAAATCAAGCGCGGATATTTAGCAGTAAAAGCGCGCGCGTTAATGTGGTTGATAGAGAGCTACGTTGATAATGACTTGAGCTCGGTAGGTAGACGGTTCGGCTACCTTCGTGGTCCGCTAACAGATGGAACGACAGGCCATCGATTCCCCCGTGCATTCAGAACTAGACCATGTGATGGAACTGTCACACCACACACCCATATTAGGTGCATTCTTCGAGACATGTTTAAAAACATGGGAGTATCCGTGGCCAAGTGGTCTACCCGTCTGCTTCGCTCAGAAGGTTGTGGGTTCGATTCCGGGTTACGTCTTGCGGTTCACGACTGCATTTTTATCGTAGACTTCTGGAGATCGTCGCTGGAACAACTAAGTTCGTGCTTTGTGCGACGCGTTCGGTAAGTCGGCCTGCGGAGAGAGACCTAGCCATATGGGATAACATCCTGTACAATGAAGTCGATCCTCTCCACTTTAAAGACTTTATGTTAAAACAAACATAAATTAGTAATAAAACTGAAATATATAACCACAAATAAACAGTCCACATGTGTTAAAAGACACGCGAACAAAACCCCGATTTAGGATATGAAAATATGGAAACGCGGAACGAGATAGGGATGTAGAATACACTTTAAAAAAAAAAACGGAGAAAGACAAATGTAGATGAAAAACAGTGATTAAAAATATACATAAACACATATACATAAATATACACATATAAGAGAACGCAAATGAAATTATATATGTATATGTATGTGTGTACATCATCAACTGAAAAGATCGAGCAGAGCAGAGGCAGGCTAAAAGAAATGATACTGGATGGATTGAGACAGTGGCATGGGGGAATATCATCAGCAGAGTTGATCCAGAACACCAAAGACCGAGATCTGTGGAGAGTCATGAACGCCTACACCAGCTGGCAGGGCACTTGATGATGATGATGATGATGTGTGTCTATATGGCATGGTCGGGACAAGAACAAGGAGCTGATCCACGACTATGGTGATCGGGGAAGATGGCGAAACATGACCTGCCCACGCTTGCTGGCATGCCGCATGATGATGATAAGAAGAAAAGACAATGAGTCAGGAGAATACCTACCTCCACAGCAGCCAGGGTTTCTGTGACTGGGCCAGGCTGTCCATCATCATCTCACTTTCTGTGGTGACGTCAGTGGTCCTGGTCTTGTTCCACATGTAGTCCCACTCCAGCGCCCCGCCCTCTCGTATGCCAACAGAGTAGATCAGCTGGGACAGGTCGGGGGGAAGCCTGTTGGATATGAACGGTCATTAGTTAATGATCATCATCATCACTATCATCAACATCAATATCATGTCTGTCATCATCTTTGTAATCATTATCATAATCATATTAGAAGACTAATATCGAGTTATGGAGAACCGTTTGTATCAGAAATGATTGGTAATACGCAAGATAATAACTAGAATAACGAATGAGCACACAATGTAACTGAGTAGATCGACGAAAAAAAACAACCAACCAAACACAAGCAGTAAACGTATAAACGAACGTTTCAGCAAAAATCGTTATCAACAAACGACATAGAGCCTCAATATTTAGCAACAAAAGCGTGCACGTTAGTCCCGAATACCAACAGAGTAGATCAGCTGGAACAAACAGATCGTTGGTCATGCTGGGTAATTAGTTATTGATCTTCATTATCATCATCATTACTATCACACTCACAATCATCAACATCCTCATCATAAATATCACCATCTTTGTAATTGAGATCAGCATGGCAGAATGGATAAGAACGCGCATAATTAAACATCCAATGTGCTAAAGCCGAGGTAAGGGGTTCAACCCCTACATCGGACAGTTGGACACTAAAATGTTGGCTTATCGTTCTTGACTTGAAGACGTACATTACAAGTACCTCTAATGGCGAGGACACTGGTATAAATGAAAGCTAACCCACACGCAAAATTCAGCCCAGTGCTACTTGAAGTAGTGTATATGGACTACGCTTGAGTTCAAAGCGAGAGAGCAACGAAAAGAAAAACATCTTTATAATCATAATCATCATTACCACCACTTTTACAGCCACAGGTATCACTGGTATCATCATCACCACCATCAGCATCACCACCAAGGCCATCATCATCATCGGTGTTATTATTATTATTATTATTATTATTAGTGCTTGCTTGCTTGCTTGTGTTCGTTGGCTTGAGCTCCAACGCGAAGTCCTGTATGTCGGATGAAGGCATCCTGTTGTCCAACATCAGTGTGATGTCATACAGGACCTGAGGTTTGCGTGAGTATCCGTTGTCCCATGTCTGGCTTATTGGTGTGCAGACTGGTGGTTCCTCGCCATACAGGCAGACACTCTCCGACTTCGGAGGAATCGGCGATCCTATTGACTTCAGCCAGGATCCCGAAGGGACCTGTTGCCCAGGACGCTCGACGAGGACGCGTCAATAGGTCTTGGCCAGTATATAACCCGGCCCTGGTGCCTTGGAAACACCTCTGCGTCCCATTATTATTAGTAAAATAAAGTCTCTTAAAAGTCGACAGGGTCCACTTCATTGCACTGGGTTTTATCCCATATGGCTCGGTCTCTTTCCACAGCGCCGAAAACGCCGCACAAAGCACGAACTCCGTAGCTCTAGCAACGACCCACAGAAGTCTCCAAAATATTTAACTCATGAACCGAAGAACGCCGCCCCGAATCGAACCCACAACCTTCGGAGCCCGAGTCAAACGGCTTGACCACTTTGCCATGGAGACCCCCGTTGAGACAATAACTAGAAAAACGAATGAACACACAATGTAACTGAGTAGCTCGACGAAAGAAAAACACAAGCAGCGAACGTATAAACGATCGTTTCGGCAAAAATCGTTATCAACAAACGACATAGAGCCTCAATATCAAGAATATTAGTAGTATTAGTAGCAGACGTACACCTCTTCCTCATCAACCTCATCATTTTCCTCCTCCTCCTCCCCCTCCTCCTCCTCATCATCATCATCACCACCATCATCACCACTATTTTTTACTACTAATCATCATAATCACTATTCTCCTACTCCTCTTCTTCATCAACCTCACCATTCTGCCCCTCCTCCTCATAACTATTCTCCTACTCCTCTTCCTCATCAACATCACCATTATCCTCCTCCTCCCTATTCTCCTACTCCTCTTCCTCATTATCCTCACCATTCTGCTCCTCCTCCTCATCACTATTATCCTACTCCTATTTCTCTTTCTCATCAATACCACAATTCTCCTCCGCCCCTAATCATTATTTTCTTACTCTTCCTCCTCATTATCACTATTCTCATTCTTCTCTTCCTCATCATTACCATTGCCCTCCTCCTCCTCCTCCTTTTCATCATCATTATTTTCCTAGTCCTCCTCATCACGGAGTCCGGAGTCTGGCTCTGTGGCGAATTCATTACAAACGCAATTTGTAATCCCGCATACTGCCTTCGAAACAAAGCTTCGTGCGATTTGGAAGCAGAATGCCTTGCGCTGGTTTTCTATAAAAAATAGATACATGTAAACACTGGCAGGGAGAATAGAAACGAGCCCACCTGGTATCGTGTTTCATCCAGTTCTGAAACATGGATCTGGCATAAGTGATGGCTTTCTCCATTCCAATGTCACAGGCCATGGAGAGGATGACGCGGCGGAGGTACCTACACGCATAAGCAAGGACAGAGAAATATACGTACATGTTAGTATTAACAGAAATGCGAATGATTACCACAGTTATTGAATTGAAAAAAGGAAATGAAATGACCCCTTTCCTGTCCTTGAGGCTTATTGGTTATATATATATATTTTTTTTTCATATCCTTTACAGGACATCGCTGTCAACACCAGCATCTTTCAGCTGTATGTCGATTTCTTGGCAAGATTACGCTCAGTAGTTTGCCATTGCTTTCTGAGCGGCCGGCTCACATACCCCGTAAGTTACCGATGCGTGTCGAACCACTGCTGATTCTTACCGTCATCACGTTAACCGACGAGAGTATACGAGATTACGGAGAAAAGTCATAACCTCTAAGCCACTAAGCCGGCATTGGTTATATAATGCTCGCTAATATTGTTTAGACTAATTAACACTGAAAGATGATGAAGTCGGTATCAGGCCGGTGGCGTTTACCTCGCCCAACGTTTCCAGACTACCCATCTTTACACTGGGTCCAAGTGGGAGCCCAGCTCCATCTATAAAACAAACTCAGGGATTCGAAAACACGGCCACAGGGCCGACGGCCGAGCGTGATCGGCCAGGCCAATCAATAGTCACAGTCTTCTGCTGCTGTAGATGTTTCTGCGTAATGCTTGCGGTGCTGTAGATGTTTCTGCGTAATGCTTGCGGTGCTGTAGATGTTTCTGCGTAATGCTTGCGGTGCTGTAGATGTTTCTGCGTAATGCTTGCGGTGCTGTAGATGTTTCTGCGTAATGCTTGCGGTGCTGTAGATGTTTCTGCGTAATGCATGCGGTGTGCGCACGTGAATTACCCTGCTGGAGAAGCTGCAAGTCTGGTTAATTTGTGAACGCATTTCCACGGAAGACGTGAAGAGGCAAGCTATGGTAAAAACTGAATCCTCCCAAATATGAATACCATCACCTCGAAATCGGCTGTCCTGACGAACACAGTAATCTGCAAAACGCTGTCCACACCGTCCCCAAATCCTCATACGTCCATCATCAAAGGATTGCTTGAATCTGCTCTTGTCTGTGAACAAGCCAGCATTCCACTGCAGTCTAGTCCATCTGACACGTTGCTCTGCCCATTGCAGACGATGTATGTTATTCCAGTTTTGCCCAACATAAAGTTGTCTTGCTGTAAGTCCTGTACCTCTGAGTCGTCGCATGACTATTATTCTAGAGATTTGGCCACTTCTACCCACTTTTGCTGTTGCTGTGTGACTTCCCGGGTACACTCACCCACTATTGCTGTTGCTGTGTGACTTGCCGGGTACACTCACCTACTATTGCTGTTGCTGTGTGACTTGCCGGGTACACTCACCCACTATTGCTGTTGCTGTGTGACTTGCCGGGTACACTCACCCACTATTGCTGTTGTTGTGTGACTTGCCGGGTACACTCACCTACTATTGCTGTTGCTGTGTGACTTGCCGGGTACACTCACCCACTATTGCTGTTGCTGTGTGACTTGCCGGGTACACTCACCTACTATTGCTGTTGCTGTGTGACTTCCCGGGTACACTCACCCACTATTGCTGTTGCTGTGTGACTTGCCGGGTACACTCACCCACTATTGCTGTTGCTGTGTGACTTGCCGGGTACACTCACCTACTATTGCTGTTGTTGTGTGACTTGCCGGGTACACTCACCCACTATTGCTGTTGCTGTGTGACTTGCCGGGTACACTCACCCACTATTGCTGTTGCTGTGTGACTTGCCGGGTACACTCACCCACTATTGCTGTTGTTGTGTGACTTGCCGGGTACACTCACCCACTATTGCTGTTGCTGTGTGACTTCCCGGGTACACTCACCCACTATTGCTGTTGCTGTGTGACTTCCCGGGTACACTCACCCACTATTGCTGTTGTTGTGTGACTTGCCGGGTACACTCACCCACTATTGCTGTTGTTGTGTGACTTCCCGGGTACACTCACCTACTATTGCTGTTGTTGTGTGACTTGCCGGGTACACTCACCCACTATTGCTGTTGTTGTGTGACTTGCCGGGTACACTCACCCACTATTGCTGTTGTTGTGTGACTTCCCGGGTACACTCACCCACTATTGCTGTTGTTGTGTGACTTCCCGGGTACACTCACCCACTATTGCTGTTGTTGTGTGACTTCCCGGGTACACTCACCCACTATTGCTGTTGCTGTGTGACTTGCCGGGTACACTCACCCACTATTGCTGTTGCTGTGTGACTTGCCGGGTACACTCACCCACTATTGCTGTTGCTGTGTGACTTCCCGGGTACACTCACCCACTATTGCTGTTGCTGTGTGACTTGCCGGGTACACTCACCCACTATTGCTGTTGCTGTGTGACTTGCCGGGTACACTCACCCACTATTGCTGTTGCTGTGTGACTTGCCGGGTACACTCACCCACTATTGCTGTTGCTGTGTGACTTGCCGGGTACACTCACCCACTATTGCTGTTGTTGTGTGACTTCCCGGGTACACTCACCCACTATTGCTGTTGTTGTGTGACTTGCCGGGTACACTCACCCACTATTGCTGTTGTTGTGTGACTTCCCGGGTACACTCACCTACTATTGCTGTTGTTGTGTGACTTGCCGGGTACACTCACCCACTATTGCTGTTGTTGTGTGACTTGCCGGGTACACTCACCCACTATTGCTGTTGTTGTGTGACTTCCCGGGTACACTCACCCACTATTGCTGTTGTTGTGTGACTTCCCGGGTACACTCACCCACTATTGCTGTTGTTGTGTGACTTCCCGGGTACACTCACCCACTATTGCTGTTGCTGTGTGACTTGCCGGGTACACTCACCCACTATTGCTGTTGCTGTGTGACTTGCCGGGTACACTCACCCACTATTGCTGTTGCTGTGTGACTTCCCGGGTACACTCACCCACTATTGCTGTTGCTGTGTGACTTGCCGGGTACACTCACCCACTATTGCTGTTGCTGTGTGACTTGCCGGGTACACTCACCCACTATTGCTGTTGCTGTGTGACTTGCCGGGTACACTCACCCACTATTGCTGTTGCTGTGTGACTTGCCGGGTACACTCACCCACTATTGCTGTTGTTGTGTGACTTGCCGGGTACACTCACCCACTATTGCTGTTGCTGTGTGACTTGCCGGGTACACTCACCCACTATTGCTGTTGCTGTGTGACTTGCCGGGTACACTCACCCACTATTGCTGTTGCTGTTTGACTTGCCCGGAGAAAGCAATTCCTTAGGTAGGTTAGTTAGTTAGTTAGTTAGTCGCGGTTCCAATTTCACAGCAACGGGTCGTCCCCATTATGTTCCATTCCTGTGCCAGTGAATATGACATAAAATGCTCCTCACTGCCCCATGTGAAAAGTGGAAAAGACAGGAGTCTCGAGAACCGTCAGCCCGCTTAATTATGACGATCTTGAATTCTTGGTTGCCCACTCCGACGTCTACCCCGGGCACTGTCTGTGGTTCCGTAACGTTCATTGATACGTACAATAGTTCTGTGGTGAACAAGAATATATATAGTTCAATACAATACAATAGTTCTGTGGTGGCGATTCATCCTTCTAGCAATGGCACGCGAGCTCATTCCGGTCTCCAACATAGCAATGGCTCGTTGGCAGTCGTTTTCAAATAGTCGTGGCTTTTCTAGCACATGTACGGTTCTGTGGCGAAGGGGTTACGTAATCACACATACCGCATTCGAAACACAGCTGCGGGCGATTTGGCAGCAGGCCACCTTGCGTTGGTTTTTATAAAATAGTCTGAGTGCCGGTCGTTCAGAAAGCAATGGCAAACTACAAAACGTCGGCTTGTCAAGAGATCCCAAACAGCTATAATGTGCTGGGGTCGACTGCGACGTCCTATAAAGGATATGCAACACACACACACACACAGACATCTATATATATATATATATATATATATATATATATATATATATATATATATATATATATATATATATATATATATATATATATATATAAAATTTAAATTGTTATGTTGTCTAGGGTGTCCTCTAATCTCCACTTCCTTCTTCTGTTTCTTTGAGCAGCAGTCAATACTTGTGAATATATTTATGGATGTGTATTATGTTTGTCATTAGTAATGGAACGTTTTCGTACCTTTTGAATGGGACACTTATCACATTTCTATATTCTTCATTTGAAATACATACATACATTTTGGCACCATGGTTGTCAACGGAAAGATACTTAAGCTGGAATTAGCTATAGCCAATTGCACAGTGAATGAATTCAAGTGATTTTCCTTCTTGTAAAAGAAGAAGTCACCGGACAGTGAAGTAAAGCAAGTGCCAAAAACAGGAAGAATAAAAAATGACAGCCAGGAAACTGTAAAGTAATAGAATTAAGAGGAAACACCACAGAAACACTTCTCTGTGGTGGCGCAAGGACCAGTCCTTTCAGTTCATATTTACTTGCGTGTCTACGGCAATAGTCTTAAGAGTTCCCTCCTTTTGCTTCATTTATGCTCAGCCAGGAAGAACATATTAGGTTTACCGCGACAAAGGGAGGTAATTAGGACCCACCTTTCAGGCAATTCTCCCTTGTCAGATGCGGAGACGACGTCAAATACAGGGGCAACGAGTTCTTGAATGTAATGCTGATAGATAAAACAAGAGTACATATAAATCAGAGGCGGAGACAATATTAAACAGAAGTACGAGTTCTTGAATGTAATCTTGAAAGATGAAACAATAGTACACATAAGTCAGAGGCAGAGACGACATCAATCACTGGGGCATTGAATTCTTGAAGGCAATGTTGATAGATGAAGCAAGGTTACACATACTCCTGACAAGAGATGATGTTCAAAATACTACCAGTACTAAATCATTGCATAGTGAAGTGAGATGACGTGTTAAACAACTTATTTATGGAAAGAAAAAAAAAAAAGGTTAAGCTAGTCACAAAGTAGATACTGCGGTTGGGATATAAAGTGTTAGGCCTGTACATATTTTTGGCCATAACATATGAGATGCAGTGTCCAGTTACCTTCCTTGATGCCTTTTCTTTCCAGTCAAAACAGCTGTGAACATTGCCAGGTGTCCTTGTTTATGAGGTTGGGTCCAACCCATAGCCGCATTGATCGGTGAAAGTAATTCTGCCTCTTCTGGGAATTAAAACCCGCACCATTGTTTTTGCAGATAAGCGCACAAAGCACTATGTCTTCTTCTTCTTCAGCATTCCGAGCCATTGAGGTTCTTTGCTGCAGATACAATCCGTCTTCATTCGTCTCTCTGGTTGACCTTCTCTTGCCAGTCGCTGATTCCAAGTGCTTGTAAGTCTGTATATATATTATCTCTCCACCGTCTTCATGGTCTACCTCGGGGTCTACGGTCATTTATTAAAGCACTATGTCGCCACGATAAAAATATAATGTGGCGGTTTTCCGTTTATTTCCACATCAACATTGGTAGCTTGTGTCTTCCATCTTTGACAGCAATTTCCGACTGTCTGGATAAATGAGTGATCTACTCCAAAGGACAGTTATCAATTTATTCCAGTTGATATTCCGTTCTGTGAACTGTTTTGGCATCACTTTTGTGAAGTTGGAGATGTATTATAGAATAATGCTTAAAATACATTGGACAGCCAAAATTAGCCATCTGGACATTTTGAGGGAAGCTAAGTTGCAAATATAACTTATCACAAACATCAGAAAGAGGCAGTAATCAATTTTCGGGCACATCACCAGAAGAAAAAAAAAACTGGAACATGTAACAACCGGAGATATTTGTCCAAATAGAGATAGAGGAAGACAGCGAGATAACATTCTTGACAGTCTTGTGTCATGACACGGAAGCCAGTTAACACATTAATCAATCCACGCCGTCGAAGATGGCAGTTTGTGGACAATCATGATCACACACGTCAGCCGGCAAGACACTTGATGATGATAGTTGTGAGTTCCCATCTTCCACCACCAGGAAATGCAGTTGAAAGTATTGAAACATTCTTAAACTGGCGAATCGATATAGCTATCCTTCAAGAAGCAAATGAAAATAAATAAATTAGATTTAAAACAATGTTTTCCTGTATTGAATTTGAATAGCAAAGACACAAACAATAGAAGGCACAGATGATTGGTTGGCATATTTCTCTGCGTCTCGTCAGGTACATACTGCAGAAATCACACAACATAAACTAAAGCAATAAGATAAATCCTTCAAGCTGTAATATACATCACAAATATTATTCACACAGTAATTTGAATTGTCATTAAGAAATCTCAGCCGACAATCCTGTACCACTATTTTACATTTCAGGTTGAGTAATTCATCTAATCGCTTCGCAGCTGGTAATGAGAGGCGACGTTTCAAAAATTTAAAACAATGTTTTCATGTAGTGAATTAGAATAACGAAGACACAAACAATAGATCACACGATTTATTGCCGGACATATTTCATGCATTCGACGTAGAAATTAAGGCTACACAGTCTGCCTCAGGCTTAGAAGGTGTCGAATTCAATTTCAGTATTGTAGTGGGAATGTTTGTCAAGATCCATTAGTACTCAATGATGTCACATGTGCCGCTATCCTTCCCCCTCCACCCCCGATTTCTTGGCCAGTGAGATCGGGTCCCTGGCCTTCCTTTTCGTGCGAAACAAAGAGAAGGTCGCAAGTACAAGTTGTGCACATAAGAAATCCCACGGCCGTTGAAAATCGCGAAGAGTAGGCCACGAGGACGCTACCCCGGTAGAAATTTTTGGAAGGAAATTATATTTATGTGTAGAAAGAGAGTGATCTAAAATAGATTGAGAAGATAATTAGAAGCAGAGATGTTGTTTTTAAGCTCGATTAGAACTCAAGCGTAGTCCATACACACTATTTACAGTAGTTGTGGCGAAACGCCAATGGCTCATGTCCTCATGCCTTCTTTTATTTTGGGTAAACAGGGGGAAACAGCTTTCGGGAACCCTCAGTTCTCTTATTCGTTCAAGCACTATGGAAGATAGTTCTCTGGGATACTTTCACAACACGATCTTGGTAATAGAATAATTAGATATATGTCTTTGCTTTGGGGAAAACCCGCTAGGGCGCTTTGCACCAAATACACACGGGTTCAACTTATGGGGGATAAACAATGTCCGTTGAATCAAGTATGATGTCTAGACTGCCTCATGTCTATGTGACACTTCAAAGAGTGCGACAAATGAAGCGCAGCCTACTACTGGTGCGTTTGGAAAGGTAATAATTGGGTTGTGGGTAGTCCAGCCAGACTTGGACCTATAAATGTATTTTGTCTCGACAGGGAAGACGAATTGGCGAAAAGCCAGTCATAACATATGAAGAGTTGGTTGACTGTTGGCCAATCTAGCTAGGCGTCTTGTTCTTGGCATCGCCGGGGAGTGAATCTGAACAATATATCTCCCCAGAGGATTGCATTTGTTCTTGGCGGCAGATGAGCTGTTGCTATCTTTCCTTCTATGGCCTGAACTGGGCATACTGTCATCTTTCTTTAGAATATAATCATTGGATAGCTACGGTATGCCGGAAGGAGGGAAGGGCTCCGTGGGGATGGAGTCCACCAATCTATGATCTATCTTCTTGAGCCGGTACATTGCGGCGACAGCTCAGACAAGAGCAGCAGCCCGAAGGAGTAGTATCTTCTTTCCTATTCTTGCTGGGGATGGGGAACTACACTGAGTGCCATACATCCTCACTACTATAATATTAGTTAAGGGGGAGAAACATATCCTTAAACACAACACACCACAGGAGCTTTGTCGTGAGAAAGGCATGGTTTGCAAGGGAGAGAGAAGCCGGGAAACGAATGTGCCCAATAATAATAAAGGCAGGGTATGAGTGTGGAGAGTGAGTCTTGTATGCAAAAGGGTGCATAGGGTAGCCGACAGGACGTCTACAAGATGGAGGTCTACTCAAGCCAGGACGTAGCCAATCCAGGGGCTACCTGACATGTCAGACCCATTCAAGCAGGCCACTTATCTAATTGATTAGGTAAGCCAAAATGCATAACCAATTTATTAACTGAGGCCCAATTGGACCTCAGGATTGTGGTGCATGAGTCAGCCCGGTCGCTCACTAATCTTTGTCATCTACAGGGTCCTTCTTTTGACCGTAAAGTGAGTTGAAAGACTCGACAGGGCTTCTATGCCTAAAGCTATATGCAACTGATGAAGCCAGGGCAAGTCAGTGGCCATACCAGGTAGAATGTTTCTAATTATGAGGGAGAATCAGGACTAAAATTAAACGAGTGACAATACCGCAACTCAAGTCTTCTCATCGACTTAGGGTCGAGTGTTTGCTGATGATTCTGGTTGGACTTACGCCTAATTCCCATCCTTGTCCGGGACAGCGAAAGATTCTGAATCATTCCCTATACACAATTTGGTCTAATGATATTATTGTTTCCCAACCAAAATTGTGCCAAGTGATCCCATGGCAATTTCTCAGACCAGATGAGTGACTATATCGTGTTGGCCACGGAAACCTGAAAGCTGTTGTTCGAACAACCTACGCTGGAAAGAGAGACCAGAAACTTTGTCCGGTGAGGTGGATATGAACTAACAAGACAATATTGAGATCTGTGGTCAATGATGTTCAGAGCTTTCTTGCTTCATGTCTGGACTAGAGTTATCTCCTCAGTTTTTTTTTTTTAAAGACTTTTATAGGTTCATCTGTCTTGATGTTTTTCTGTGTTGTCCTTTATTACGGTATTAAATTCTAATTATAGTGACTGAGACGATCGTCATGTTAGGTTTGTGTCAGCCAGAAATACACTGCAGGAAATAGACCCCGAGGTCGAAAGAGAGAGTGACAGTGAGTCCGGGGAACGAAGGAGGGTTGGCAGCAAAGACCTATCCCAGCCAGGGCGAAAGAATAGTTTTGAAACATTGTGACAGGAGAAATTGGGACCCTCCCCATAGCTTGTTACAGTAGTGATGGACTGGATTTTGCGTGCGGATTAGCTTTCCATATTAACAGTGTCCCTCGCCATCAGGTGAACCCATTCCGACTTCAGAGGTACTTGTAGTTAACGTCTCCAAGTCAAGGACGACAGGTCAACATTTTAGTCCAGCTATCCGGGTAGGGGTTGAACAGCTAACCTCGGCGTCAGCACACCGGATGTTTAAGAACACGCGTTCTTACCCATTCGGCCATGCGGACCTGCGAGGCAGAGATGAGATCTACCCATGTGTAGAAATTGAAAGACCTAAAAGTAGACGGGTCGGAGAATTACAGGTTGATAAGAATAAGGGGAACTGCAGTAAAGCTTAAAAAACGAATGAATTACCAAAATACGATAAGTAGATTGTGAGTTTTACTAGAACACGATTACAAGAAACAAAATGAACGTTGCGGCCAAAGCCTTCGTCAGCACAGAACAAAACAACACAGTCACCAAACTAATAAAACAATCACTACATAGAAAATACAGAGGTTACCCTGCTAAATCCTGTCTCGGCGAAATGTGTCTAAAGCGCTAGCCGTTTGATGAGTGTGGAGACGGCCGGATGTGAGGATTGAAACGGGTCGATGGGTAACAGGGATTGGCTAAGGTGCCCGATGGGTGGGGGTAGGTTGGTGGGGGGATTACACCCACGTGGGCGAACGGTGAAGGGTGAATTAGCTGTGAACTAAAGCCGGCTCTGTGGCGAATGTTCGCCATTCCGCATACCCAGTTGGCGGGCGTTTGGAATGCAGTCGCTCAGAAGGCAATGACAGCAACCAAACGCAAACTTGCCAAAAAATCACTAACGTCAAAAGTAATGCTAAGGATGATGGCAGCGGTCTGTAAAAGATACGCTGTCACGTTGTTCTAGTGGACTATACAGCTGCGGGAAAAATAAAAGAGAGAGTGAGAGAGAGAGAGAGAGAGAGTGAGAGAGAGAGAGAGAGAGAGAGAGAGAGAGAGAGAGAGAGAGAGAGAGAGAGAGAGAAAGGGGGGGTTAGTAGGAGTTAAATGAAACTATGTTGGACATTAAGAACGTGATGGGAGAGTGTCCCCAACTTGAAGATGAGGCGGTTTTCCAACGTCTTGCTATCACGTTCGTGAGATAAGCACGATTTGAGCGCCGTGACCTGTATGTTCGCCACGCCACAGTGGTCAGAACTGTTGAAGTGCATGGGCACCGGTTTCTGGGCACCACTGTTGATATCAGATAGGTGTTGCGTAAATCTGTCAGCAAGAGGTAAGCCTGTCTCACCGATATACCTCATGTCGCAACGAGTGCAGACGATCGCATAGATGACGTTGCGACTAATGCATGAGAAACCCTCACGATTGTGGAAAGTGGTCTTGGGGAATGCCAGACTCTGGGTTTGAAGTACATATGGGCAGGTATTGCAACGTGATCGAAGACAAGCCATCGTACCAAGAAGAGACGTATGGGGGTGGGGTAGACTACTATGGACCAGCACATACCTGAGGTTACGATCCCGCCTGTACGCTACCAAAGGGGCCTCTGAAAAGACATCGAGAGTTATAGGGTCTGCCTGGAGAATAGATAGATGCCTAAGGAGGATATTCTTGGCAGCAATATTGTGGGGATGGTAGGTTAATGAAAGGATCGGCCTGTTGTTACGTGGTTTAGGCCTGGAGGAGAGAGCCTCGGTGTGACTGATAGACTGACAGCGGTGAAGGGCTGTAGACAAAACTTTATCAGGATAACCACGAAGACGGAAGAAATCCAACATTTCGTGGGCTTTTTGACGGAAGTCGTTATTATCCTGACAAAGCCGTCGGAGACGTAACAATTGGGAGAAAGGAATAGAGTCCTTACAAGAGGGGGGATGCAAGGAGGTGTAGAGAAGGAATGCGTGGGAGTCAGTAAGTTTATAATAAACCGTTGTACGCAAACCAGCGGAACCTAAAGAGACTGTTAGATCTAGGAAATTGACAGCCGATGAAGAAATAGTGGAGGTGAGTCTGGTGCTAGGATGAAAGGTGGAGAAAAGGGAAATGAATTCCTGGAGATCTGACAAGGGCATGTCTGAAACCCCGAAGCAGTCGTCGATGTATCTGCTGTAGAGCTCCGGGAGCCTACCGGTGTATTGACTCCATACCTGGTGCTCCAGATAGCCCATGAAGAGGCAGGCATAACTAGGACCCATCTTGGTACCCATGGCTCTTTTCTCCAAGAAAAATTCCAAGGCTTTAAGGCCGTCAGTATGAGGAATAGATGTATAGAGTGAAGTCACATCTAAAGTGAAGATGTGGTACTGAGAAGGGGTTGTAAAACTGATGGAATCAAAGATAGAGATAGTGTGGTTGGTGTCTTTGATATACGAAGGGAGACTAGCAACCAACGGCTGAAATATGCTGTCTAGGAACTCTGAAATCCGTTCAGTTGGACAAGAGCAGGCCGAGACTATAGGTCTGCCTGGGTTGCCTGGCTTGTGTGTCTTAGGCAGCATATACAAGGTGGGTTTGCCCAAGCAACTATCGTGGATGATAAGCGAGGTGGCAGAGCTGGGTAACAGGCCTTGCCCGATGATGGCCTTAGTCCCACTCTTGACCTGTGTGTTGTTACTGACCGTCCCATCTTGTTGTCGTGGTCTGTAGAAAGTTGCATCACCAAGTTGCTTGTTACCTTCCTGTATATACACGTCTTTTCTCCAAACCACTAACGCCCCTCCCTTGTCGGCAGGCTTGATAACAATGTCATCACGGCGTTTCAACTGTGTGAGCACCTGTTCCTCCACTGAAATGTTGGAGTGCCGTAGTGGCTTGAATTTTAATTTTTGAATGTCGAAAAGAGTCTTGTCGATATAGAGATCGAGGGCTTT
This sequence comes from Cepaea nemoralis, assembly GCA_014155875.1. Classification (NCBI taxonomy): domain Eukaryota; kingdom Metazoa; phylum Mollusca; class Gastropoda; order Stylommatophora; family Helicidae; genus Cepaea; species Cepaea nemoralis. The sequence goes on along the minus strand of JACEFZ010004748.1, from coordinate 491,453 downwards.
GGATACCCTTGGATTGGGGACCCAAGTAGACCTGCGTTTAGAAAGGTGAGAGAAGTGATCAGTGGGATCGGAGAATTAGAGGCAGAGATGAGACCTACCCATGGATAGAAATATAAAGACCTAAAAATAGATGGAGCAGAGAATTAGAGACAGAGATGAAACCTAATTATGGATAGAAATTGAAGGACGTAATAATAGAAGGAGAAGAGAATTAAAGACAAATATGAGACCTACCCATGGGTAGAAAGATAAAGACCTAAATATAGAAGGGGGAAGAGAATTAAGAGGCGGAGATGAAACCTCCCATGGGTAGAAAGATAAAGACTTAAAGATAGATGGAGCAGAGAATTAGAGACAGAGATGAAACCTAAATATGGATAGAAATTGAAGGACGTAATAATAGAAGGAGAAAAGAATTAGAGACAAATATGAGACCTACCCATGGTTATAAAGAGAAAGATCTAAAATAGATGGTGAAGAGAATTAGAGGCAGAGACGAAACATTTTTAGAAATTGAATGACTTAAAATAGACGGAGAAGAGAATTAGAGACAGAAATGAAATCAATCCATGTGTAAAAAAATGAACGACTTAAAAGTAGATGAAGAAGAGAACTAGAGACAGAGATGAATCATACGGGTAAACACGGTAGACACTACACAAGATTTGATGACGCCTTGGCATGACTTGGTTTAAAGTTTATGTTCAACGAGAGATAACAGACCGAAGAGGACATACCTGTAGTTGAACATAAGCCGCTCTGTTGGCCATCATGCCCTTGATAAACTCGATGGAGTGGACAAACGCCTGCCATGGGATGTAGCTCAACTCTTTCTTCAAATATCTAGTCAGGTTCAGCGCTACATCATACTCAAGCAAATTTGCCCTGAAAAAAAACAGCAATTAACGCCCAGATTATAATCTTCTTTAGGTGCTGGCAGGGAGCAGATAATGGCGATTATGACTCCCCATTTGTCTCATCAATTACGTTGATGAAGGTTTAATTATAATGGCAGCTCAACTGTTTAAGTTGTCCGTACACATTATTTCCTGTCTGGAGGTTAGCGTGGCCGAATAAATAAGAGCGCTCGGCCTTAAATATCTGGTGTGCTGATGTTGAGCTAATCCACAAGCAAAATTCATTCTAGCGCTACTAGAAGTAGCGTGTATGGGTTACACCCTATGTCAAAGCGAGTGAAAAAACAACAACTTTGCAACAATCATCACAGCAATAAACAAAAACAAAACACCATCAAATTACACGAACCACTCCAAAGGATTGGAAAACTACCTCATTTCAGATTACATCATTCTTCATTTTCATCTCAACCTCCTCCTCTTCTCCTTATCATCATCACAATGTGTCTTGCTGGCTGACGTGGGCGATCACGCTTATCTGTATCTTGCGGTCTCCAACAGACTGCTTTACTTCCATTGTGCTGACATGTTTCCATACGATGATAGAAGCTGCCAAGAATCGCCTTTCTCCGTCTTTCTCTGTCTCTCTTTCCATAAATATTTCAAGTTGTGGCAGTATGTGACAGTTTTCCCCCTTGTCAACACGTAGTCAACAATATTGACTGCCCCTTTTTGTTGCTTTTAATACGTTCTTTTTGTATTTTATCCCCTTTCTGACTGAAAGCACCCCTGTAGCTAATTCAGAATATCAATCACTCTTCTATTCTTGGTCGGTGATGTATGTTTCTAATCCTTTTGACTATTGCTAACGCTGAGGCGAAGGAATTGCCAACGCGATTCGCAATCTCTCATACCGCAAACCATTTGCGGATGCTTTGGCAGCAGTCTGCCTTACGTTGGTTTTCATACAATGGTATACGTGTAACTTCCTGAACTTAAAACTTTCCAAGAAATCACAAACAGCCAACAAGGTTGGGGTTAATTGTAAAGGAGCTGCAACTAAGTTTGTTTTTTTGTACAAGACGTCACAATCAACAAAGCCTTTTTGGCTAGTGGCTATTTACAAAACAAGGCTACGTTAATTAATTTACCATTGCTTTCTGAATGACCGACGCTCATACTATTATTAAATATCAACACAATGCAGTCTACTTGTAAATCGCCTGCAGCTGATTTCGAAAACAGTATGCCGGATTGCGAATCGCGTTCGTCAGCCCTTCGTCCCAAAGCTCGCCAATATTATTTACTCGACAGCAAATGTGAAATCTTACCTGGCAAACGCAAATGCATCACCAATAAGACCTGCCCTGTTGGCTTCAGGAATCACCTGTTGAATGTTGTACACGCGTATAAATAATTAATTTCAACAAGTTACAATAATAAAAAGTGCTCCAGGTGGGTGGACAATGAGTTGGAGTCTGTTGAAGACAATGCAATACCTATATCCGTGAAAAAATCATTCTCTCATCTCGTCTTGTTCCTCTTGTACCTTGCGGCGTCGAGGAAGAGCGAGAAAATGCCCGTTTATCGGCTTCAAATATCGAGATTCCTATGGACTCTGTAGGACTAATCTCTATGGGACTACAGGACTCTGTATTACTAATTTCAATAGGACTACATAACTCGAAATGACTAATCTCTATAGAACTACATGACTCTATAGTACTAATTTCTATAGGACTACATGACTCAATAGGACTAATCTCTTTAGGACTACAGGACTCTGTAGACTAATCTCTGAGTGTCAATGCTGGTCAAGCACATCCCCGCTGGTGTTTGAGTGGGAAGAGGGGTAGGAGAGCTCTAAAACAGTCCCTTAGAGATGCTACCACAGTAAAGAGTCCTGAGGTTTCTGGCCTAGAGAGACGACTGGGAAGATAAACTCTATGGACCGCTGTGTGAACTGAAAAAGACTGTTAACTTCATACAAGAGACAGCATTGCAGTTATAGACATATTTCAAGCGAACGAAAGAAGAAGAAGAAGAGTCCGGAGGAAAGTCTCTATACCAGCCAACCATCCAGCCAACCAACCAACCAACCAACCAACCAACCAACCAACCAACCAACCAACCAACCAACCAACCAACCAACCAACCAACAACCAACCAAAATAAAGATGTGAAATATGAGGGATGTATACAAGGCACAGGAACCACGGTAGCATAGTAGCTGGTGACCGGAATCGCACCCACAACTTTCAACACGCGAGACAGGCGGTTTAACCGTTTCGTCACGGAGACTTCCGGATGTACTCAAACATCCAGTGACTTCCGGATGAGACAGAATGAGAAACGACGCCATCAGAAACATAATACACAGAACTTCATGCCGGAATTGTATCTGGAGCCAATAAATAGGCTGATGTCTACGTCATCATAGCTATCATCATGTGGTCTGCCACCTGGCGTGGACGCTGATGTTTCTGCACAGATCTCGGTACTTGGTGTTCTGGATCAGGTCCATCGCCGATATATTCTCTGCTTCTTCTACCACTGATGTTTTCCAGTCGTCACGATTTTCTCAGATGCCTCTTTACTCATTATATGACAAAAAACACTACACTTCTTATAGTCTACTTCCATTTAGCCTCTTCCAATCAATCGTTGATGGTTACTCTGGCAGTTCAAGGTATTTGCAACATTCGTCTCAGAAACCACTCTCCGCTTGTTTCAAGCGCCTCCTAATCTATTTGCTCACATTCTAAGATTCACCACCATAAATCACAACAGGTTTGATATAACCTTTCAGTACCCAGTTTCTGACCTTCAGTTAAAAAGAGTTTAAAAGACAAGATGATCGACTTCATTGCACCGAGTTCTCACCAATATGGTTCGGTTTCTTTCGGCAGGGCATTCTGCCGAAAGCGTCGCACAAAGCACGAACTACATAGCTCCATCGACGACCACACAGGCGTCGCCAAGAAAATTGCACTTATGAACCGAACGACGTGGCTCGGAATCAAACTCACAACATTCGCAGCGCGAGGCAGACGTTGTTATCACTCCGCCACAGAGACTTCCTCTGACATTCAATGACAGTGACGTATCACACAATATACTTTGACATTAAATGAACGTGACGTATCACGCAATATACTTTTCATCTCCTTCAATGCAGCATTCACTCTGCTCAAAATCTATGTTTCGAATCTGCCATCTGACGTCATGATGTTCCCCTAATATTTGAATATTTACTCATACACCGGTGAAAAGGCTGTCAAGAATATTCTTTATCTTTCTCTGGCGCTTTTCAATAATCTTTTCAGTCGTTGCAATATGTGTTATTTGTCGCTTTTAATAATTTGGCCACAATATTTCGCTGTCTCTTGCTGATGTTTATCATAAATTGTTTATGTGTCTTCGCCTTGTTCATAATTTTTAGATCACATTTTATGTCTGTCCAAAGATGCTAGAACATCTTTTCTTCAACATTTGTTATTTTTATAAAATCAAATTGTATGTAATGTGTAAAACTCTTTTGGTCATCTATAAAAAAAAACGTTCTTTCTGCATCTGCCTGCCTGCCTGCCTGCCTGCCTGAATGCCTGCCTGCCTACCTGCCTGCCTGCCTGTCTGCCTGTCTGCCTGCCTGCCTGCCTGCCTGCCTGCCTGCCTGCCTGCCTGCCTGTCTGTCTGTCTGTCTGTCTGTCTGTCTGTCTGTCTGTCTGTCTGTCTGTCTGTCTGTCTCAACATAATTACATACTGACAAATATTACATTAAAACTTACTTGTCCTTTGCAATGTGAAACAGTCACACTGTCTTGTTTATGATTGTACGAGGCAATTTTACATCCAGTAGTTTGACATTGGTTTCTGAACTAGAAGTTAACGTTTAAGCCCAACCGACCGGTGATAGAATAAACCAACTAGCCCGCCATAAGCGCACAAGAAGTGCCAGTGCGCTAAACGTCTCAGCCACACTAACCTCTACATATGTACACAAACAGATTACATAGGAAAGGTTCCTTTTCCTCTCGTTAATATTCATAAAATAATCTATAACTATGACTACCTTAAAAATTGCTAAACCTTGTAATAATCAATGTTTAATGTACTCCTTGAGTTGTTCCCCCCCCCCTCCCCCCCTCCCCCCGTCCTCTAAAAGTACTGGAGAGTTTTGGTCAGAGACCATAACTTTATGAAGGGAAAATCCCAAATGCACCTCCCCGCGGTAGAGGATGGAAACACACTACGGTGTGGCTAACACAGCTCTGGGGACCGAGTATCCACCGGAATAAGTGGACAACTCTGCAGCTGAGCAGAGCAGGGCACTCACTTGTCCTTACAGTCGGAAATGGCTGTCAAAGGCAGAGGTAAAAAGACCACCATGTGAATGTGGAAGGCAAGGGGAAACCACCACATTATCTTCCCAAGACTTCATGGCAAAACATATATCAAAGTTAGTGAAGGACGTTAATGGCTGCCTTAGGGCATCCTCGTCCGGTAGGGACAGTCATGAGTCACAGGTGACACCAGACCGGCATCCAGCTACTGATGGCAAAATCTTAACTAAAATAAATAAATTTAGACTAGGAACATGGAATGTTAGGATATTAAATGAGCTAGGAAAGTTGACCAATGTTCTAAGAGAGATGGATAGCATGAAAATGAATATACTAGGCGTTAGTGAGATGAGATGGAAGGGATCGGGCAAAATTATAGCTGATAATCACACAATAATTTATTCTGGAGGGGATACACATGAAAAAGGTGTAGGAATAATATTAGACGAAAAAACAGCCAAGTCAATTAATGGATACTGGTGTATTTCAGATAGAGTTATTATGGTAAAAATCAAAGGCAAACCAATAGACATAAATATTATGCAAGTATATGCACCAACAGCAAGCAGTAGTGATGAAGAAATACAACACTTTTACGACGAAATAGAAATGGCGATGGCTCAAATTGGATCACAAGAAATAAAGATAATACTTGGTGATTTTAATGCAAAAGTAGGAAAGGGAAAAATAGAGGATGTAGTGGGGAATTATGGTTTAGGTACAAGAAATGAAAGAGGGGAAAAGCTAATAGAATGGGCAAATATCAATGATATGATAATTGGAAACACATGGTTTAAACACCATAAAAGACGACTGTACACATGGATAAGCCCTGATAAGAAAATACGCAACCAAATTGACTACATACTAATTAATAAAAGATTTAGAAATGCTTTAATTAATGTAAAGACAATGCCTGGTGCTGACTGTAATAGTGATCATGTACCACTATGTGGACAAATAAAAGTAAGATTAAAGAGAGGGGAAAAAATGGTTAAAAACATGAGACTTAATAAAGAGGTTCTGAAAATAGATAAAGAAATGCAAGAACAATACAGAGTGACTGTGAAAAATAGGTACAATGCAATAACTAAAAAACAGAGTATAAATGAACAATGGGAAATGTTAAGGGACTCCATTCATCAAACTAGCAAAGAAGTATTACCGGAGAGAGGCAAAATAGCTAAGAAAAAATGGACGAATGAAGATATCTTAAAACTGATGGACAAAAGAAAACAGAGTAAAAATGACAAACAAGAATACGCTAATATAAATAAAGAAATAAAAGATAAATGTGGGAAGGCTAAAGAAAGTTGGTTAAACGAGCAATGCAAAAAAATTGAATTAAATTCCATTAAAGATACAAAACATATGCACAGACAAATCAGTGAGCTTACAGGAAGAAAAATAAGAATAAATACAGGGTGTTTGAAATCAAAAACAGGAAAGATAATATTAGAGGAAGATGCTATAATGAAGAGGTGGAATGAGTATATAAGAGAATTATATGAAGGAGAAAGGGAAGAATTAACAGAAGATAGTAACTTAGAAGGTCCACCTATTCTGAAAGAAGAAGTCGCTGACGCTATGAAACGTATGAAGAAAGGAAAAACAGCTGGGCCAGATGAAATCACAATAGAAGAATTAGAAGTATTGGGATAATTTGGAGTAGATGTATTAACCAAAATGTTGAATGTTATTTACAGCAGTGGATATTTACCCAGTGATATGCTGAAATCTGTATTTATAGCTATACCAAAAAGACCAGGAGCAATTGATTGTGAAGATCTTCGTACAATTAACCTTATAAACCATATCACTAAGCTTCTACTCAGAATCATAATGAGAAGAACCAAAAAGAAAATAAAAATGGAAATTAGTGAAGAACAGTATGGATTTGTGGAAGGGAAGGGCACAAACAATGCAATTTATACATTACGGACACTAATAGAAAGGTCAATAGAGAAACAGAGAGACATATATTTGTGCTTCATGGATTATACTAAGGCATTTGATAAAGTAAAACATGATGAACTGATTAAAATGTTGGAAGATATCAACACTGATGGAAAAGATTTAAGAATAATAAAGAATATTTACTGGAACCAAGTAGCAGCAATTAAAATGGGAAATAAAGAGGGTAGTTACGAACAGATAAAGCTAGGAGTACGACAAGGGTGTGTCTTGTCACCAGATCTTTTCTCCCTGTATAGCGAAGTAATAATGAGAGTGATCAAAGAGATGCCAGGAATACTTGTTGGAGGTTATAATATAAATAATATACGCTATGCAGATGACACAGTATTGATAGCGGATAATTCAACAGACCTACAACAATTATTAGACGTTGTAGTAACAGAGAGTGCAAGGAAAGGACTCTCCTTGAATATCAAGAAAACAGTAACAATGGTAATATCAAAGAAAATAGTGACACCAAAATGTGACATAGAAATAGAAGGGAAAATCCTTAACCAAGTTGATAATTTTAGATACCTAGGGGCATTTATAACATCAGATGGAAGATGTACAACAGAGATTAGGAGCAGAATAGGGCAGGCAAAAGCCGCATTTCAGAAAATGAAGAGTATCTTATGCAATAAGTCACTGTCACTGAATGTAAGAAAGAGAGTGCTGAAATGCTATGTAGAACCAGTTTTGCTGTATGGCAGTGAATCTTGGAATGTAAATGAACAAATTAAGAAGAAATTAGAAGCAACAGAGATGTGGTTCCTGAGACGAATGTTGCGAATTCCTTGGACTGCCAGAGTAACTAACGACGACTGCCTGAAACAGGCTAATGAAACTAGAACACTATATACAACAATAAGACAGAGACAAACAGCTTTCCTCGGTCATGTGATGAGAAGAGAGGCATTGGAGAACATCGTAACAACTGGAAAGATCGAGGGGAAGAGAGGCAGAGGTAGACCAAGAGAAGTGATGCTGGATGGATTGAGACGGTGGCATGGAGGAATATCAGCAGCAGAGTTGATCCAGAAAACCAAAGACCGAGATCTATGGAGAGCCATGAACGCCTACGCCAGCCGGCACGGCACTTGATGATGATGACTAGAACCCCTGCCAATTCCCCGCAATCTCATCCTTTCCACATATGGGTTCTCAATCTGTTCCTCCACCTTCTCCACCTGGTCCCACAGGTGTACGACCACCTCTCCCTTGTCCATAGGTAATTCAAAGGGATTGTGTATTTGTGTGTTATTGAGTTGGTGCATAACTGTGATTGTTTGTGTAAATAATGTAAGTTTGTATGCAGGTTTGTATGTTTGCGTTTCTGCATGTATATGTGTCTGCCTGCCTGTCTGTCTCATAATATGGTAATATGCATTTGCTATGTTCACAACATTTATTTGACGATTTTCTTTTTCCCATGTGAATGTAACATGCACAATAGATAATTGATGTATAAAACATGATTGATTGGAAGCGCCCAATGTAGGACGGGCCTGCGTGCCCAATTTGTGACCCTTTCAAACTAAAGTTCGTTCGTACGTTCAAACAATTGACAACCAGAGTTTCTCTAAATTTAGCGACTTAGATGTTAAGAAAAACAACATGATCCATCTACTTACAGTATGGTTTCTCATCAGCTGATCTGCCAACATGCCCCACATCTTCCGGTCATACATCACTCTGAAGAAACCCACAACTTGGTAGTTGCCCAGCAACCATCCGTTGACGGGCTTTGGAATTGTCGCTGAAGACAAAATGACAACATCAAAATTGGTGATGCAATAGCGCAGTGGCTTGAGCGATAGCCTGCTGGCACGGTTATATTTTTGCATAGCTTTTGAATATGTATGAAGTGAGAATACATCCCTGACTTTCTCCTAATTACACCGTAAACCAATTTGGTGTTTCGCCGGTAACTCTGACAACTTTAATTTTTAAGCATTAACTCATCATCATTATGTGTCATGTTTCACCATCTCACATGATCACCAGAGTCATGGATCAGCTCCGTGTTCTTGTCTCGATCAAGCCACGTGGTCAAGCCATCCCTCACTTCTGTGCTTCCCCTTGTTCTTTTCCTCTCAATCTTGCAAGTTTTCACCAAGTCTTCTAGTTTATTTCTTCTCATAATGTGAGCAAAAAAAAAAAAAGAGAAAAAAAAAATTGTGACTGTCTACATTTTATTTCTCTAATCAGTTTTCGGTTCTCGTTTTGCTAGAGGTAGGAATTGCTCATTGATGTTTCTGTCCATCCTTGGCATTCCTTGCATTTTCCTCAGAAATCAAATTTTTAATGTCATTAGATGCTTTTCAGCTTGTTTTCTCATCATCTACGTTTCAGATATATACAAAACCATAGGTTCTAGGTACACATCAACACTCTTTTTCTCGTTGCAATTGACATATTTTCATTGATCAACGTTCTTTATCTTGCAAAAGGCTACCTTTGCCATGGCGATTCTTGTTATAATCCCTTCACGGCATCTCCAATCAGATGCTATGACTGTTCCGAGATAGTGGTACCGATTCACTTTCATCATCATCATCATCATCATCATCATCATCATCATCATCATCATCATCATCATCATCATCATCATCATCATCATCATCATCATCATCATCATCATCACCATCAACCTTGGAGTGAGCGATCACGCCTCTCCACAAATTCCGATCTCCGACGGCATGGATCAATTCGTGTGTTGACTCCCTTCCGTGCCATGACACAAGACTGTCAAGAATCCTCAACTACTGTCTTCCTCCACGTCTCTTTCCACAAATCTTTCCGGTTGTACTTCAATGTACTCTCGGCATGTCATAACAGTGATTCTCATGTTCCAGATCCGTCCCCAAGTTCCTCGGCCCTGTCTGACACATTACTTTAGTCAGTCAAAACCCCTGAACCCGTCGTCTGACGTTTTGGATACATAGAGCTACACCCATATCTGCACGGACCAACCATCGCTGGGTGGGTGATGTAGACAGTGTATCAGGCCAACCGCGTTTACTTCCCAAGACATTTCCTGGTACCTATTTTAGGCTGGGTCGACCTGGGAGCCCAAAAATATGAAAGCTTCCAACCCGCCTCTATGCCGATCGAAGCCATAACTATCAGACCGGCAGGCCAGCATCTATCTACTATGCCACGGAGGCTCACGAAACATGTCCGTACTTCTAGTATTTACTATTCTAAAAAAGACATGCATGTTTTAATTATTATACTGCTGGTAACGTTTATAAGTCTGTAACCTTTCCCCAAGCTTAGGCTAGTTACGGTCTGTATCGCTATATCCACTATATCTGTTACTGACTAGTTACTGTCTGTATCGCTATATCCACTATATCTGTTACTGGCTAGTTGCTGTCTGTATCGCTATTTCCACTATATCTGTTACTGGCTAGTTACTGTCTGTATCGCTATATCCACTATATCTGTTACTGGCTAGTTACTGTCTGTATCGCTATATCCACTATATCTGTTACTGGCTAGTTACTGTCTGTATCGCTATGTCCACTATATCTGTTACTGGCTAGTTACTGTCTGTATCGCTATATCCACTATATCTGTTACTGGCTAGTTACTGTCTGTATCGCTATATCCACTATATCTGTTACTGGCTAGTTACTGTCTGTATCGCTATATCCACTATATCTGTTACTGGCTAGTTACTGTCTTTTTCGCTATATCCACTATATCTGTTACTGGCTAGTTACTGTCTGTATCGCTATATCCACTACAAACACTGATCTATATGTTCTTAGGGCCACGTCTGATGTAGGTAGTTGGATCTGTGCCGAAGGCGTTACGAATGCAATTCGTAATCCCGCATACTACGTTCGAAACATGGCTGCAGGCTATTTGGAAGCAGACCGCCTTGCGTTGGTTTCCAATATATGAGTGCCGGTCGTTCAGAAAGCGTTGGCAAACTACTGAACGTAAATTTGACAAGAAATCACAAACAGTCAAACAATTTTGGAGTTGGTAGCGACGTTCTGTAAAGAATATGCTACTAATACTGATGCAGGTAGTATTCATCAAGCATTTGATTGTCAAAATAAACACATGATTGGGAAGAGAGCAGGGTTAACTCTTGTATATTGGTTATTGCCTACAAGCGATAGCATGTGTGATGTATTAAAGATATAAGTGTCTGGAGTAAGAGTTAAAGTAACACTCTGGGTGAAGGCTTTTATTAACAATGGTATGAGAGAGGAGACAAAATAATATCGGTATGGAGAAGAAAAAGAAGAAGGACGGAGGTGAAGCAGCAGCACCAGCAGCAGTACAAGAAGAAGGAGGAAAAGAAGAAGGAGAGAAGAAAGGAGGAAGAGCATTAGCAGCAGCAGCAGAAGAAGAAACAATAGCAGAAGGCGAAGAAGAAAACGAAGAAGAAGAAATAGGAGAATAAAGAAGAAGGAGGAGAAAGAAGGAGAAGAATTAGAAGGAAGTGAACAAAGGAGGAGGAGGAAGTGCATTAGCAGCAGCAGCAGCAGCAGCAGAATAATAATAATAATAATAATAATAATAATAATAATAATAAGAAGAAGAAGAAGAAGAAGAAGAACACGAACAAGGACAAGAACAAGAACAAGAAGAAGAAAACAACACCATGAATGTCCATCTACCTGTTTCTAAGTTCAGCCAGACAGTCTTCTTATCATTGGGAAAGTCCTGTGAGACATACGTGAACGGTATGTACCACTTGTATCTAAAGGACAACAGAGAAGTAACAGTTGCATGAGAAAACAGACAAGCTGACTCAGTACCTAGGTACATATTACAGAGACATTTCAATGTTACAACGACACACAAAGCTATTGAAATAACAGCAGAAATGGTTGCCTCTGCTTTCTTTTCTTCTTGTTCCTCTGCTTGTTCTGCTGTGCTGCTTCCACTCTTTCTTCCTCCTCCTCTTCTTCTTTCGACTTCGTCTTATTCGTCCGATTTTTTTCCGCACTTACCTACTTGTACTTCTTGTACTTGTTCTTCAGGGGACTCAGATAAAAAATACACGCTCGAACCGAATGATACGTTCCCACACGTAGTTATTGGGTTTTGTGTCAGTCCGTGATATATTTTTTTTCATTTGTCTCAGAAACCACATTTACACATCCATTAGATGTTTTTTTTTCGGCGTGTCTGCTCATTGTCCACGCTTGACATCCATACAAAAGGTTGGTTATGAATTGGACCCTCTTAAACTGTAGACAATATTTTTAAAATGTAAAGGACGTTTTAGTAGGTGTGCCTTCTGACAACATATATTGTTAGACTCAATCCGCCACTGGATTTCAAACTTTCATTAACTGTAGGATGTAAATAGTAGAGGATCGACTACATTTCACCGTGTTTTATTCTGTAAGGCTAGGCCGTTTTCCGCAGGGAGCGTGCAGAAAGCGTTATACAAAACACGAACTCCGTAATGTATTTCCGACGATAACCTCCAGGCATCCCGGAGAAAATCGTATTCGTGAGCTGAGTAACGAAGTTGGAATTCGAACCCACAACCTTCGGAACTCGAGGCAAGCGGCATAATCGTTTGGCCACGGCGACTCCCTCATTTTATGGATTAAGTAAGAATGTTCCAGTATCGGTAGTCAGCTGGTACACAATATCAGTCGATCATTGTAAACCAAATCAAATCAATCTATAAATCAATCAATTGATGAATGAATCAATCAAATTAATCGATCAATCAATTGATCAACCAATAAATCAATGGATACATCAAGTCTTCAAATAGTAAATGAATGGATCAATCAATGGATCAATCAATGGATCAATCAATGGATCGATCAATGGATCAATCAATCAATCAATCAATCAACAGATGGATGAATCAATCAATCACTCAAATAATGAAGGAATGAATGAATGAATCAATCAATCAATCAATGGATGAATCAATCAATCAACCAACCAACAAATCAATGGATGAACTAATCAATCAATGGATGATTCAATCAAACAATCAATAGTTGAATCAATAAATCAATCAATCAGTTGATCAATGCATACATGAATGAACGAAAGAATCAATTAGTCAATCAATCTTTACACTGTAACATATTTACACATGTCTACACTGCATCTAACACACGACAACCAACAAACTGACCCGAATGGGTTTACTTCCTTCTCTTCGACGCCAGCCATTTTTGGATCTAACAAAAAGCGTTTCTGGTGGAGGACAAACTGACCCCCCTCATCTTCTACAGTGACCACTGGATAGCCCATTTGACGGGTCCATGTGTCCATGATCTTGGGGACGTCGTAGGTGTTGTTGAAAGACTGGACAGCAGGGTACCAAATATCAGACGGCGATTTCATGTGCAATGGAAAAAAGAAGGATATAAATAAGGAGCAATCTCTTCTCTTCTCTTCTCTTCTCTTCTCTTCTCTTCTCTTCTCTTCTCTCTAAATTGGTTTTCTCTCCCAATTTCTGACTTGCTCAGTCTCTCTCTCTCTCTCAACATTTCTCTCTCACTCTCTCAATCTCTCTCTCAATCTCTATCTCTCAATTTTTCACAGTGTCTCCGTCTCTTACTCCCTCTCTTCATCTCTCTCAATCTCTCTTTCAAACGCTTTCTCAATTTCGAAAACTTTATTTCTTCTCCTCTCTCAAACTCTCGCTCATTCTCGCCCTTTTTTCTGTCTCTCAATGTCTTTCTCAATTTCTCTCAACCTTTCTCTCAATCTCTCTCTTTCTCTCTCAATCTCTCTCCGTCTCTCTCTCAATCTCTCACTCTAAATCTCTCTCAATCTCTCTCAATCTATCAGTTTCTCTCTCCCAGTCTCTCTCCCAGTATCTCTCTCAGCCTCTCTCTCTCAATCTCACACACACTCTCAATCTCTCTCTACTTCTCTTTATCTCTCTCAATCTCTCCCTGATTTCGCTCTCTCTCAATGTCTTTCTCATGCTATCTCAATCTCTCTCAATCCCTATCTTTCTCTCTGTCAATCGCTTTCTCAACTTCTCTCTCAATCTCTGTCTCCCAATCTCTCTCAATCTCTCAACCTCTCTCTAAATCTCTATCTCTCTTGATCTCTAAGTCTCTCGCACTCTAGACACTTTATCACACTGGTACGTACTTTAGACTAGTTCGACCTCGGAGCCCTGGTCAGTTTTTAAAATTCTTATCCGCCCAGATGTGGATCGCAACTATAACCTCCGGGCTGGCAGACGAGTGCTTAGTTACTAGATTACGCCGGTTGGTAGATTGTGCAGTAGTGTTTATTCTTTTGTCTTAATAATTATTAGCGTTATTGTGCTCTCAATACCATGCCATTAAACATATTATTAGGCGTTTACTAAACATATAGCTGTGGTATTTATATCATCGTTCACCAACGTATTTCTGAAAGTTGTGCATACTTGAGAAAAACGGAGCTCTATACCGAATTTTGTCAGTGATATGTTTAGAATGGAACATTCTGGAACATGTCAAAATAATTAACACAAGCTTGGCTTTGCAAATGCAGTGAGCTGATTGACTGATCTCACTGTGCATAGCGTCGCCAAGCCTGGAATTTTAACGGTAGAATTGTAGAGCGTTATTTTGGCCATAGACTAACTGAGGGACACACCGTTTTCGAGAATTCTCCATATTTTTGGATTTATTTTGTTTCTTTGTTTTCTCTGGGACAAGGTAAGATCAGCATTCCCAACACATATTTTGACGATACCTGAAGATCTTGTAAGGAAGGTAACATGTGACTATATGTAAGATTTTACAGCTGTCAAAGTTAACGTTTCACTGAGGAAATAGAAACTTATTTTTTTCCGCATTTTGAGAACATGATGTTGCTGAGGGAAAATGCTATTTCCACTGATAATTTTTCTATGCTTAATTTCCATCTCTTATGAATGATTTTTCTATATGCTATGGGAGTGTTGCTTCACTATGAGCGCATATCATGAGCAATCTTCCTTATGCTGTAGAAATTGTTTTTGATAAATGCACATCACAAGCCTTCTTCCTTATGCTATAGGAACTGTTCACTATAAGTGCTCATCGTGTGCTGGGAAGATTGTTCTCAAGAATTTGTATCTTGAAATATTGTGCACTTGTTCAATGGGAGTTTCCATTTTCACATCTTTTCTTGAATATGCTTTGAAAATATGAGAGTGAATGCCACGTTCTTTTTATGAGATTTATTGCTCATGCGGAAAAGAACGACAGACGGAAGGTGCATAATTTTTGCAGGATGTTGCACTCAAGGCCAACATTGTTTGATTGCTGTTAATTACCTGATGGAAGTTTACGTTCAGTGCTCTGCGAAATGCTTTCCGATTGAATGCCATAATGCAGTTTATTACTGAATTGTTAGTGCAACTATAGCGCTCGCAAAAGGGACAGCATTTCGAATCACGACTTTATCCCCTGCTCGAGGGAGACAGGCTGGGAAGGCATTACGTTGAGGTGTTCAAAACTGGCAAAATTATAACCGACAAACACACAATAATTTATTCTGGAGGGGACACACATGAAAAAGGTTTAGGAATAATATTTGATGAAAAAACAGCTAAATCTATGAATGGATACTGGTGTATTTCAGATAGAGTTATAATGGTGAAAATCAAAGGCAAACCAATAGATATAAATATTATACAAGTATATGCACCAACAACAAGCAGTAGTTATGGAGAAATACAACACTTTTACGATGAATTAGATATGGCAATGGCTCAAACTGGATCACAAGAAATAAAAATAATACTGGGAGATTTTAATGCAAAAGTAGGAAAGGGAAAAATAGAGGATATAGTGGGGAATTACGGTTTAGGTACAAGAAATGAAAAAGGAGAGAAACTAATAGAATAGGAACATGTTAATGATATGATAATTTGAAACACACGATTTAAACACCATAAAAGACGACTATACACATGTAAAACCCTGAGATGAAAATACGCAACCAAATTGACTACATACTTATTAATAAAAGACTTAGAAATGCATTAATTAATGTAAAGACAATGCCTGGTGCTGACGGTAATAGTGATCATGTACCACTATGTGGAAAAATAAAAGTAAGATTAAAGAGAGGGAAAATGGTTAAGAACTTGAGACTTAATAAAGAGGTTCTGAAAGTAGATAAAGAAATTCAAGAACAATACAGAGTGACTGTGAAAAATAGGTACAGTGCAATAGCTAAAATACAGAGTATAAATGAACAATGGGAAATGTTAAGGGACTCCATTCATCAAACTAGCAAAGAAATATTACTGGAGAGAAGCCAAAAAGCTAAGAAAAAATGAATGAATGAAGAAATCTTAATGCTGATGGACAAAAGGAAACCAAACAAGAGTATGCTAAGATAAATAAAGAAATAAGAGATAAATGTGTGAAGGCAAAAGAAAGTTGGTTAAACGAGCAATGAAAAATAAATTGAATTAAATTCCATTAAAGATTAAACAAAAGTATGCACAGACAAATTAGTGAGCTAACAGGAAGAAAAATGAGAATAAATACAAGGTGCTTGAAATAAAAAGACAGGAAAGATATTATTGGAGGAAGGTGCTATAACGAAGAGGTGGAATGACTATATAAGAGAATTATATAATGGAGAAAGGGCAGAATTAACAGAAGAAAGTAACTTAGAAGGCCCACCTATTCTAAAAGAATAGTCGCTGACGCTATGAAACATTCGAAAATAGGAAAGCCAGATGAAATCACAGTAGAAGAATTAGAAGTATTGGGAGAATTTGGGGTAGATATATTAACCACAATACTGAATGATATTTGCAACAGTGGATATTTACTGAGCGATATGCCGAAATCTGTATTTATAGCAATACCAATGAGACCAGGTGCAATTAAATGCGAAGATGCGAAGTACAATTAACCTCATAAACCATGTCACTAAGCTTCTACTCAGAATTATAATGAGAAGAACAAGAAAGAAAATAAAAATGGAAATTAGTGAAGAACAGTATAGTTTTATGGAAGGAAAGTGTACAAACAATATACATATTACGCACACTAATAAAAAGGTCAATAGAGAAACAGAGAGACATATATTTATGCTTCATAGATTATACTAAGGCATTTGATAAAGTAAAACATGATGAGCTGATTAAAATGTTAAAAGCTATCAACATTGATGGGAAAGATTTAAGAATAATAAAGAATATATACTGGAACCAAGTAGTAGCAATTAAAATGGGAAATAAAGATGGTAGTTACGAACAGATACAGCTAGGAGTACGACAGGGGTGTGTCTTGTCACCTGATTTCTTCTCCCTATATAGCGAAGTAATAATGAGAGAGATCAAAGAGAAGCCTGGAATACTAATCGGACGATATAATATAATCAATATACGCTATGCAGATGACACAGTATTGGTGGCGGATAATGCAACAGACCTACAACAATTGTTGGACATTGTAATAACAGAGAGTGCACAGAAAGGACTCTCCTTGAATATTAAGAAAACAGTAACAATGGTGATATAAAAGAAAATGGGGACACCAAAATGTGACATAGAAATAGAAGGGGAAATTCTCAACCAAGTGGATAATTTTAAATACGTAGGAGCACTTATAACATCAGATCGAAGATGTACAATAGAGATTAAGAGCAGAATAGGGCAGGCAAAAGCCGCATTTCAGAAAATGAAGAGTATCTTATGCAATAAGTCGCTATCAATGAATGTAAGAAAGAGAGTGCTAAAATGCTATATAGAACCAGTTTTGCTGTATGGCTGCAAATCTTGGAATGTAAATGAACAAATTAGGAAGAACTTAGAAGCAACAGAGATGTGGTTTTTAAGACGAATGTTGCGAATTCCGTGGATTGGCAGAGTAACTAACAACGATTGCTTGAAAGAGGCTAATGAAACTAGAACACTATATACAACAATAAGAAAGAGACAAACAGCTTTCTTTGGTCATGTGATGAGAAGGGAGACATTGGAGAACATCGTGACAATTTTAAAGATCCAGGGGAAGAGAGGCAGAGGCAGACAAAGAGAAATGATGCTGGACGGATTGAGGCGGTGGCATGGAGGAATATCGTCAGCAGATTTGATCCAGAACACCAAAGACCGAGATCTATGGAGAGCCATGAACGTCTACGCCAGCCGGCAAGGCACTTGATGATGATGATTTTCAAAACGTTGTTGATATTATAAGATAGATGCATATCTATCTGGTGATTCTCTCAATATTTCTTATGATCATTACTTTATAAAAAGATCTATGTGTTTTTTCGTTTGTGAATGTCTCACATGTAGATGTTGGTTCATTGTATTTTACCATGACTGCCGGAGGAGAAATATTCGAATTTAATCCCAGTAAACTAGGCAGAGGGTTAATGATTATGTAGATGAGAAGAGCATTACATGAAGAGTACACTCATTGGTACTTTTTAGGAATGGCAGCAATGACATGAGATAATGAGATTTCATCATGACGTTTCTCCCAACATGATTATCTCACCATGACGTTTTGTCTTTCATGACGTCTTTATCTCAACACGACGTCATTTTCTCACCATGACATTTGGTCTTATCATGACGTTTTTATTTCAACATGACCTTCTATCGTCCTGAGGTCTTTGTCTTCTCATGACGTCTTTATCTTGGCGGTTGGTACTGTGTTGTATTTATATTACCAAAACTGGGTGATGTGTTTTTGGTCTTACCACAATGAACTGATGTTCGTTTGACCTTACCATCATGAAACTAAGGTCATATTGAATTACTTTGCTGATTGCTGTTGAGATGTTCTGACCTATATCCATGAACTACGTGGCGGTCTTCATTACTTTATTGTTTACAATGACCTGAGGATTTGCCTTCCTGACAACATAGAGGATACCCATTATCTGGAATGACCACCCGGCCTCAGGTTAACCAGGCAGTATCGTAAACGCTAAGTATCAATTATCATCTTTATCCATCAAATTTTTGTCACTATCAAGAGTTATTTTGACGTTGGTGAACCAAGGATTTGGTTACATCTTAGAAGAACTAACCTTACCCAGCTCATCATTGGTTGTGAAATAATGTAGTAATAGAACATTGTGTACGAACGTTGTTTGTGTCTTGAAGAAGCTGGAGGGGCTTATTATCATGCACTAACACATTAGTCAATTTTGAGTGGGAAATTTGACCTTCATCAATGTGATAGCTTTAGAAAGGGTCATCTAACTATATTGCTTCAGTAATTTCTGATATTCGTTTTGTTATCATTTTGTTTGAAACCTGTGGCGATGCATGTTTATAATATGCAGATCACAAATCTTCCCGCAACCCATCATTTGTCCCAATATATGGTTTGAGTTAGATCAAAGTGTTTGAGTCGATTCATTGTTGACATTTTGTTCAGCAGTTGTTTACTACAGTTGATACATGACACTGTTTATAAATTCGTTTGAGATCAGAGTGAAAATGGATAACCACACACTGACAAATTTTCCTTATAGAGTGAGCAGTAACCTTGTTGTCGGTGGTAAATTTCCAGGATCTCTACTCCTTCTATGGGAAACTATCTTCATACAATTATTGTTGGAAACTTACAGATGTTCTGACCTATATCCATGAACTACGTGGCGGTCTTCATTACTTTATTGTTTACAATGACCTGAGGATTTGCCTTCCTGACAACATAGAGGATACCCATTATCTGGAATGACCACCCGGCCTCAGGTTAACCAGGCAGTATCGTAAACGCTAAGTATCAATTATCATCTTTATCCATCAAATTTCTGTCACTATCAAGAGTTATTTTGACGTTGGTGAACCAAGGATTTGGTTACATCTTAGAAGAACTAACCTTACCCAGCTCATCATTGGTTGTGAAATAATGTAGTAATAGAACATTGTGTACGAACGTTGTTTGTGTCTTGAAGAAGCTGGAGGGGCTTATTATCATGCACTAACACATTAGTCAATTTTGAGTGGGAAATTTGACCTTCATCAATGTGATAGCTTTAGAAAGGGTCATCTAACTATATTGCTTCAGTAATTTCTGATATTCGTTTTGTTATCATTTTGTTTGAAACCTGTGGCGATGCATGTTTATAATATGCAGATCACACATCTTCCCGCAACCCATCATTTGTCCCAATATATGGTTTGAGTTAGATCAAAGTGTTTGAGTCGATTCATTGTTGACATTTTGTTCAGCAGTTGTTTACTACAGTTGATACATGACACTGTTTATAAATTCGTTTGAGATCAGAGTGAAAATGGATAACCACACACTGACAAATTTTCCTTATAGAGTGAGCAGTAACCTTGTTGTCGGTGGTAAATTTCCAGGATCTCTACTCCTTCTATGGGAAACTATCTTCATACAATTATTGTTGGAAACTTACACTGTCTGTCTGGGTCCACATTTGGGGGTTCGTGAGCCATTTTCAGGTTTCCTTTTGAGGGCTGATTAAGGATGATAACACATCCCATCCGGGATACCCCTAGTTACATCAGTATTAATATTTTACACCTCAAAATATCAGACGCCAAAAACATATAAGAATTTGGCAGACACCAACCTCTGTAAATACCGCCCACAGCTGCGCCATGTCCGCATTCTTGAATCGGTACCGTTCTATGTACAGGCGAAGACCGTTCCGGAACTTCTCGGACCCAGCAAAGTCCATCATCATTCTTAGGACAGCCATTCCCTGTAAAGACAACAGTAAAGAAATTGACAATGCCACAAAGTGTGCATGTGCACACGTTGGCTTCATAGATAATATATAACTTTTGTCTTCATACTTAGTATCTCTCTCTCTCTCTCTCTCTCTCTCTCTCTCTCTCTCTCTCTCTCTCTCTCTCTCTCTCTCTCTCTCTCTCACACACACACACAAACACACACACACGCACATACAAACACGCACAAACACACACAAACACATACACGCACACACACACGCACGCATGCACATATCTACACCCCAGTAAGACCACACACTACCCTAGCAAAAGACAGGTACGGAGGGAACCAGCCAAGAGGCGCACCGCAGCAATCAGGATGCCACGCAAAAGCGATCAGAAGAAGAAGAAGAAGAAGAAGAAGAAGAAGAAGAAGAAGAAGAAGAAGAAGAAGAAGAAGAAGAAGAAGAAGAAGAATTCTATTTCATTAACCTACGGTCACGAAATTAGTCTAGCCAGGAATAATCAAATTACAGTAAATATACTAGTTAAAGTTAGTTGCATATCCTTTACGGGACGTCGCAGTCAACATCAGCATAGTTTGCTGTTGTGATCTCTTGGAAAGTTTACATGCTTTCTGAACGACCAGCACCCATATGATTTTGTAAAAAATCAACGCAAAGCGGCCTGCTGCCACATAGCTCGCAGCTGTTTCGAACGCGGGTATGCGGGATTACGAACACACATAGCGGGAGAAGAGAATTACAGAGATTAACGATATTGGGATTGGGATAAGATGAGCGGCTGGCCGAGTGGCTATAATGCCGGATTTTCCGTTGGGAGACCTGGATTCAATTCCTCTGTAAGGTGTGGAGTTTTGTTTTCTGTCGGGGGCAAAAAGAAAACTCTTAACCTGCACAGTTCGCGGCGACTGCACCAGCCAGGCGGCCTTAATTCACCAGGCTCAAGACCCCCCTGCCATACACCGCAAGGTACTATATTGGTTGTAAATGACAGTTTTTGACAGCCATATATTGGGAAGACGAGGAGGAAACTACAGCATATTGTAAAATATATTCTGTTTGGCATGGATAAATAGATACAATTTAAATATTGAGCACAACCCACTACTGGCAACGCTGATCGTATTCTGGTATGAACCTAAGGCCCATCCACGTCAATGTGGAAGCACTAGACTCGAGTTTCGCTCTCGTTTGAGCTCCTCAGTAGTGCATATCCTTGACCGGACCCGGAAACAAACCCCGATACAATAAGATACAATTTAGTTTCGAAAGAGAATGCGGCCAGTGGGATACTTACCGCATTAGACATGTAGTACAGTTTAGTCTAATAAGATGTGAGGCTAGAGACACACCCACTGGCTTGTAACTATTGTAGTCTGATCCCAACACTTCAGCATATACTTCTTTGGAGGCTCAACCAGGAGTTACGCTACCGCCTGCATAGCTCTAGGGTAATGGAAGGTCGCAGGGTTCCTCTATTGCTGTAAGATTTCTTCTTCTTCTTCTTCTTCTTCTTCTTCTTCTTCTTCTTCTTCTTCTTCTTCTTGTTCTTCTTCTTCTTCTTCTTCTTCTTCTTCTTCTTCTTCTTCTTCTTCTTCTTCTTCTTTTCTTCTTCTTCTTCTTCTTCTTCTTCTTCTTCTTCTTCTTCTTCTTCTTCTTCTTCTTCTTCTTCTTCTTCTTCTTCTTCTTGAGGGTCTTTGTCGCAACAGAGGATAAATGACTGAAGAAGAAAAAAAACATTGACAATGTTGTGTACGAACCTTGTTGTAAGAGATGCTGTCGAAATGCTGGGGTATTTCTTCCGGGTTGTCAATCTTGGATGATACCGGGTGTGACGTGGTTAGCGCGTCCTCCACCATCACTGGCAATATGTCGTCGACAATAACAATTGCAAACTGAGGATGAGAAGCCAGATTTACAGTTAATCTTTCTTTCAATAACAAATAAATAGTAAATTGAAGATGAGAAGCCACATTTACAATGTTATTTTCTGCTTCGAATGAATCCATCCATCCATCGTGTGCCATGCTGGTAAACGTGGGCGGTCGGGATTCGCCATTTCACTCGATCACCAGAGTCGTAGATCAGCTCAGTGTTTTTGTCTCGACCATGTCACATGGTCAAGTCATCCAGGTATTTACTTCTCTGTCTTCCCCTTGTTTTCTTCTCTTCAATCTTGCTAGTTGTCACCAATTTCTCTAATTTATTTCTTCTCATAATAGGTTAAAAAATGTTGACTGTCTACGTCTAATTTCTCTAATTAGTTTACTATTTTCATTTATTTCTTGTAGGACTTGGTGGTTGGATTTTCTGCCTGTCCATGATATTCCTTGTATTCTCCTCAGAAACATCATTCCCACAACTATCAGATGTTTTTCAGCTTGACTGCTCAAAGTCCACGCTTCACATCCATACAAAAGTACAGGCTCTATATAGCACCTCACCAGTCTTTTTCTCGTAGCAATTGACCTCTTCTTATTGGTCAGTAAGTATTTCACCTTGCAAAAGGCTACCTTCGCCATGTCGATTCTTCTTATAATCTCCTCAAGGCATCTCCCATCAGATGTTATGACTGTTCCGATATAATTGTACCGATTCACTTGTTTAAGAATATTCCTATTTACCTGTATATTACATTGTGGTATTTCGTTCTTCCTAGTGACGACCATAATCTGTGTCTTCTTACAATTTAATTATAGCCCAAGTTGTTCACTGTATGCTACAACCGCATCTACTAAATGTTGCAGATCCTGCTCATTGTCTGCATTCACTATTATGTCATCTATATCTAAAGTTATTGATGTTTCTTCCTCCAATGATGATTCCTTTCATATTTTGTACATTTCTGAAAATATTTTCACTGTACAGGGAAAGCAGATCTGGAGACATTACACATCTCTGTTTCACACCTCTATTAATAGGCTGATATTTAACTACTGCATTATCAATTCTGATGGCAGCTTGTTGTTATCAATATATGATTTTTTAAAACAAGTTTAAGGTCTTTCCCATCAATGTGTAGATCTGCAAGCATCTCTATCATGTTGACATGTCTTACTCTATCGAAAGCTTTGTGTTGTCAATAAAGTAAAGATGTATACCTTTATTTACTTCTATAGAACGTTCAATTACTGTTTTCAGCATGCACACAGCATTTACTGTATCCTTGCCTTCTACAAACCCACATTGTTCTTCTCCTATTAAGGGTTGTATTTTCTTCCTAACTCTTTGCATGATAATTCTTATCAAAATCTTCGTGATGTGGCTCATTATACTAACTGTTCTATGCTGATGACATTCCAAGGCACCTGATTTCTTTGGAATTGCAATAAATATAGAATTACATAATTCATGAGGTATATCATCAGTATCATATATTGTATTCAGCAGTCTTGTAACTTTATCTATTCCATATCCTTCTAAAGCATTAATAATTTCTGTGGTGATTTTGTCAGAACCGGTTGTTATTGCCAGTTTTCATATGGTTAAGAACATTCTGAACCTCCATCTTTAAAACTGATGGTACTTCATTATTATTTCGAATATCATACAGTTTTTCTTTGTTATTATTATAAAGGTTTTTCACATAATCTGACAATGCATGTACAATCTGATCTTTTTCTATTATGATTTTTCCATCCTTTGTTTTTAGGTAGCCTGCTGATATACGTGTTCTTTTATTAGTAAACTCTTGAATTCTTTTTAAAATTAATTTGATATTTGTACTGTCGTGTTGCTTTTCAATTTCTATGCAACTTTTCTCATGCCATGCTTCTTTTCCCTCCTTACATAATGTTCTGACTTTTCTGTGAATTTCTTCATATTTGGCAGTATTATATTTGTCGTGTCTTCTTGTTTCCATTAGTTATAAAATTTCTTCAGTCATCCATTCCTTACGACCCACTTTCTTTAATTTGGAATAATTGTTTCGGCAGCTAAACTGATTGAATTCTTCACTATATCCCATTAACCATCCACATATTGAAATAGGATCTATAGATCAAACAGTATATCAAATTTGTTCTTTACTTCTGTGTTAAAATTGTCTGGTATTACCTTGTCATTTTTCAATGTACACAGATAATATTTAGTGTTTCCTGGTGAATAATTGACTTTCTTTAACTTTACCCTCAATGTTCCCGTAATCAACCTGTGATCACTGTATTAGTTAGCATTGGGAACTGTTTTTGCGATTGTTAACGCATTTCTAAACCTGTTAATCAGGATGTAATCAATCTGGTTTCCAATTCTACTATAAGGACTCCCCCATGTCCATAATATTCTAGGATGTTGTTTCAACCATGTGTTTCCTACAATCAATTCCTGCTCTTTTGCCCACTTTACAAGTCTATATCCTCTTTCGTTTCGCTCTCCCAAACCATGGTTTGGTGTGCATCCATCGCCTTGATTTCCTACTTTTGCATTGAAGTCACCCATTATGGATGAATTATTTCTGAATGTTTACATTTCTTTAAAGCAAATTCCATGTCATTATAAAATTCCTTTTTACTATCTTCACTGCATTCTCCTGTTGGGGCATATTTTTGAATGATATTTATGTTAAAAGGTTTGCTGATTAATTTTACCAATAGAACCCTGTCTGACACAGTCCAATATCTTTGAATATATTTTGATGTTTCACGATCCCAGATAATTGCTGCACCCCTTTGCTATTCTTCTCCACCAGAATGAATAACAATAGTAAATTGAAGATGAGAAGCCAAATTTATAATTTTAGTCTCGCTTTTAAATAAAAATGCAGTTCCGTGCGGTAGATTTTTCAGTATGATGCAAGTCTTCGAAATGCCGCCCCTTGCATGTTTTATTTTTCCTTTAAAGTGCCGCCCCTTATGAAGTCTCCTTACAGTGCCGCCTGACGCGGCCGCCTCTCTGTATAATACATAGCACGGCACGGCCCTGTAAAAATCAGTAGTAAATTGAAGATGAGAAACTAAATTTACAATTTTAGTCTCTCTGTCAAATGAATACATATTGTAAATTGAAGACCGAAAGCTAAATTTACAATGTTAGTTTCTCTTTCAAACGAATAGCAATAGAAATTAAGATGCCAAATGTATTATTTTAGTTTCTTTTTTAAATGAATAACAATAACAAACAAGATTTGAAGCCAAATTTACAATTTTAGTCTCTGCTTCGAATGAATTACAAACTTTGCTGTCCCTTTGCAGGACGTAGCTATCAACCTCGGGTCAGTTTACAAGTTAATTTTACGTTCAGTGGTTTGTCATTGTTTTCTGAACGAGAAGTCGACATTTAAATCTAACCGACCTTATGTAAAATGAACCCACTACCACGCCGTAATAAAGTTTAAGCACCGGCAGTTTAAGCACGAACGTATTAAACCTCTCGGCCACGCTGGCTCTTTTCTAATTAATAATAATAGGAGACTAAAGATGAAAAGTCGGATTTACAACGCTAGTCTCAGCGGAGAATGAATAATAATAGTGAAATGAAGATGAGAAGCCAGATCTACAATGCTAATCTCAGCGTTGAATAAATAATAATAGTGAATTGAAGATGAGAAGCCAGAATTACAACGCTAGTCTCAGCGCTGAATGAATAACAATAGTGAAGTGAAGATGGGAAACCAGGTGAGCAATTATACGCTCTGTTTCGATTGAATAACAAT
>JACEFZ010004748.1:415000-460000 GCA_014155875.1 Cepaea nemoralis | reverse complement strand
TTTGACCATGAAGGGTTATTGTTGACCGACTTTAAAAAACCTGGTGTCAACATCAACTCTACCCACTACTTGCAAACACTAGACAAGCTGCAAAAAGCCATCAAGAATAAACGATCCGGCATGCTTTCTAGCGATGTGATTTTGTTGCACGATAATGCTCGTCTGCATTTTGCAAAGATTGTGCAGGTAGCATTATCTTGGAAGAAATGGGAAATTCTGCAATATCCAGCCTATAGTCCTGATTTGTCACCATGTGATTTTCATTTGTTCGGACCTCTAAAAAAAGCTCTCAAAGGGCAACGATTTCACACAGATGCAGACGTAATGAACACGTTAAACACTTGGTTCAGTGAGCAACCACAATTATTTTTTTTTGCGGACGGCATTCGCTGCCTACCTAAACAATGGGACGCTTGCCTGAATCCCTACGGCGACTTCTTCTGACCAACCCATGGTTCATAATTCATTCAAAATGAATGCTTTGTTTAATTCTACCACACCTGTTAATGTTTCTTTCATGCTTTTGTAATAAAACCATTGGAATGAGGTTCAAATGAACGTCCCTTATAGATCATGTCGACATGTTTATATTGGAAGCTTTAGTGTAGTAAAATAAGCAAATACATAGACCTTAGTTTACTTCTATTGATGGCTCAATTAATGTTCTCAGCAAATACATAGCATTTTCAGTACCTTTGCCGTCTACGAATCTAAATTGTTCTTCCACATTTTAGGGTTGCATTTTCTTCCTATATCTTTGCATGGTGATTCTTAGCGAAATCTCCTCGATGTGGCTCGTTTTGCTGATTGTTAGATGTTGACCACATTCCACGGTTCCTAATTTCTTCGGGATTGCAATAAATATAATATTACATAATTCAGGAGATATACCTCCAGTATCGTATATTGCGTTCAGCAGTCTGGTGACTTGGTCTATTCCATGTTCTTCTAGGGCATTGATCATTTCTGTTGTGATGTTGTCTGGACCCTCGATCTTGCCAGTTTTCATATGGTTAAGAGCATTCTGAACTTCAACCTTCAAAATTGGTGGTCCTTCATTATTATTAAAATTATTATACTGTTCTTTCCTTGTGTCGTTTCACGTGATAATCTGATCATGCATTTAAAATCCGATCTTTTTCTGTTATGATTTTGCATTCTTTGGATTTTAGGCAACCCACTGGTGCGTGTGTGTTCTTTTCTTAGTGATGTCATGAAATCTTGTGTGCATTAATTTGGTATTCCGGGTGTTGTGTTAGGTTGTAATTTCCCTGCAATTTTCCTCAAGCCTGACTTCTTTTGCCTCTTTGTACAATTTCTAAATTTTTATGTGAATCTATTCATATTTTTCATGGTTATTTTATTTGTGTTATTTCTTCTCATTTCCAATAGTTTTATCATGTTTGGGATAGTTGTTTCTACAGCCTTGCTGACTGAGTTTTTTCTTCTTCAATATTTCCCATTGGTCACTGACATCTTATAATAGAATATCCAGATCGGACAATGCCTTAAATCTGTTCTTGACCTCTACGTTGAATATATCTTGTATTTCCTCACTCGTCAGTGCACATAGATATAATTTTGTGTTTCTTTGTGTATATATTACTTTCTTTACTTTTATGTGTATATTTCTAATAACTATTCTATCGTCGCTGTGGTAATCGGCATTTAGTGTAGATTTTTGGAATTTTAATGTATATTGAAAACGTCTGTTATTGAGGATTTAATCAGTCTAATTTCTTATTTTATTGTCAGGATTCCTCAATGTCCATAATCACCTTAGATGTTGTTGATACCAGGTGCTTCCAATAATCTGAGCATACTCTTTTTCCCACTGTACAAGTCTGCAACTTCTTCCATTCCGTTTCCCTAATCCAAACTTGCCTACTGTGCACTATCTAATCGATAGCATTAAAGTCACCCATTATGATATTTAATTCTGAATGCTTGCATTTCTTGAAGATATTCTCCAAATCACTATAAAATTCTTCTATGCTGCATCACTACTGTCTGTTTTAGGTGGATAGACTTGTATGATGTTGTATTCAAAAGGTCTGCCACTTAACTTTACCAGTAATATTCTGTCTGACACAATCCAGTATCAAATGATATATTTTGATCTCTTCAGATTCATTATAAGTGTTACATCTCGCTGTTGTTTCTCTCAACCATAATAGATTATATTATACACCTCGGATGTTATCAAGTCCATTCCTTTTCATCTGGACTAACATATTCCTACAATGTTAATATTCAGTCTTCTCATCTCTTGCTTGATATTATCCAATTTGTCATCCCCACTTATAGTTCGAACGTTCCACGTTGGTTAAAATAATTAAACAGTCACTGACATTGTTCAAGTGAGGAGCATTTTCTGTCCCCATGGTAATCACAAATTTAAAACGAGGTCTTTCTTGTTGTAAAAAAATTAGTTGGAACCGCGTAATTACTAACGCCACGGTATATTCCAGGAATCGTTTATAATTTTTCGAATATGAAATACAAAAACGGCCTTTTCTTTGATAAATTTTTGATCACCATTAAGCAGGTATTGAGAGATCGCCAAGTTTAGTGTTTTGTAGCCTCCCTTCATTTCAGTCTTGTAATACCCACAGATCAAAAAGCCTCGATTTTATGCTCCAATCGGGACGCAGAGGTGTTTCCAAGGCACCAGGGCCGGGTTATATACTGGCCAAGACCTATTGACGCGTCCTCGTCGAGCGTCCTGGGCAACAGGTCCCTTCGGGGTCCTGGCTGAAGTCAATAGGATCGCTGATTCCTCCGAAGTCGGAGAGTGTCTGCCTGTACGGCGAGGAACCACCAGTCTGCACACCAATAAGCCAGACATGGGACAACGGATACTCACGCAAACCTCAGGTCCTGTATGACATCACACTGATGTCGGACAACAGGATGTCTTCATCCGACATACAGGACTTCGCGTTGGAGCTCAAGCCAACGAACACAAGCAAGCAAGCAAGCAAGCAAGCATGCTCCAATCCACTTAGACAAGATCCACGTTTCCACTCCATAATCATCATTGTGTACCATGCCGATACTCGTGGGCTGTCATAGTTGGCAATCTCACATGAACACCACAATCGTGGATCAGGACTATTTACGTGTTCAATATGATGCCCTGAACACTGAAAATATTTTCAGAAATGTAGAAGATATGAAAGGAGATACGTCCCGTTGGGGAACGTAGGAGATACGTCCCATTGGGGGACGTAGCATCAATAATTTTAGACATGCAGATGATACAGTATTGATTGCAAACAGTTGATTTCAGTTGAGTTGAGTTAAGAACCGACATCACTGCCCTCAGGACATTCCCATATATGCTCCGTCCCCTCGTTCAACAGTCAGCAAAGAGACATACTACTAATCGTTCCCACTGCTATCTGATTAAATGTTCTCCTGGTCTTCTCTCTCAGTTTTGAGATTTTTCCAGAACCCCTGCCGATCCCCCGTAAATCTCATTCTTTCCACATATGGGTTCTCAATCTGTTCCCCCGCCTTCCCCACATGGTCCCACAAGCGCACGACCACCTCCCCCTTGTCCATAGGCAAACCACCACCAAGAGGTGGCATTCCCAGCTAGCCTATCAGCCTGTTCATTCCCCCGTACACCCGCATGGCCAGAGCAAAATATCCATACAATTCTCACAATATGTGACCTCTGATGAGACGAGAGCCATTCCACACGAAACATTCCTTTCTTCACCTTAGTAAGCATACTCTTTGAATCCGTAATGAATACAACGTGTGTTGCAGTAGTCTCCTATAACCACCGGAATGCCGCTGTTACTGCCTCCACCCCCATTCTCATGCTGGAGGTCGTAGTCTCATATGCCAGACTCTCCTTTTTCAAGACTCGCCCATTAGCCTTTGCAATAAAGCCCCAGCCACTACGTCTGTTTCTCACCACTGACCCATCGGTGTAGATGACTATGTCACCTTGATGTGTGTTGCTCTGGATCAGCTATTGCACTTCAAACGCAGTCATAATTGATTGCAAACAATGAGCAGGATCTGCAACATTTAGTAGATGCGGTTGTTGCACACAGTTAACAACGAGGGTTAGAATTAAATTGTAAGAAGACACAGATTATAGTCGTAACTAGGAAGAAGGAAATACCACAATGTAATATACAAGCGCATGGGAATATTCATAAGCAAGTAAATCGGCACATTTATCTCGGAACAGTCATAACATCTGATTAAGGATGTCTTGAAGAGATTAGAACAAGATTCGCCATAGCGAAGGTAGCCTTTTTTTCAAGATCGAAAACATGCTGACCAATAAAAAGATGTCATTTGCAACGAAAAAAAAAAACAGTGTTGAGGTGCTACATAGAACCTGTGCTTTTGTATGGATGTGCAGCGCGGACAACAATTTGCAGCGAAAAAAAAGAGTGTTGAGGTGCTACATACAACCTGTGCTTTTGTATGGATGTGAAGCGTGGACAATGAGCGAACAGGCTGAAAAATATCTGATGGCTGTGGAAATAAGGTTTCTGAGGAGAATGCAAAGAATACTATGGACACACAGGAAAAAACAATGACCAAGTCCTGCAAGAAAGAAATGAAAATCGTAAACTGATTAGAGAAATTAGACGTAGCCAGTCACAATGTTTGGCCACGTTATGAGAAGAAATAAATTGGTAACTTATTGACAACTGGCAAGATCGAGGGGAAGATAACAAGGGGAAGGCAGAGAAATAAATACCTGGATGGCTTGGCCACGTGGCATGGTCGAGACAGGAACACAGCACAGAGCTGATCCGCGACTCTGGTGATCCAGTGAGATGGCGAAACAAGACCGCCCACGCTTATGACAAGGCATATGACGATGATGACTATGCCACGTTGTCAAGGCATCCAGGTATTTATCTCTCTGCCTTTGTTTTGCTCGTTTTCTATAAATGTTGCCAGTTGTCACAAAGTTTTCAACTTTATTTCTCCCCATAACATTATTAAAAACTCTTAGATGTCTTCGTCTAATTTCTCTAACCAATTTAAGGTTTTAATTTGTTTCTTATAGGACTTTCTCATTTGTTTTTCTATCCATCCATGATATTCTTTGCATTTTCCCACCAGAAACCACATATCCGCTGTCATTAGATGTTTCCCAACTTGTCTCCTTTTTGTCGATCTTTCGCATCCAAATATTGGTTTAGGTTCTGTACAGTATATCAACACTCTTTTTCTTACTGGAATTGATAGTTATTTTAGTGAGTACGTTCACCATCTATCAAAAGGCAACCTGTGCCATAGAGATTCTTGTTACAATCTCTAGAAGGTATCTTCCACGACACGCCATGACTGTGCTTGGATAGTTGTACCGATCCACCCCCGGTACAGTAGTGTTGAATACAATTAGGATGTGATGAGCCAGACTAATACAATTAGGATGTGATGAGTCAGACTGGGGTACGATGATATACAGAATACACTGCAGAAGCAGCAAGTAAAGTAACACCAATAATAAACAACCCTATTACACGCCTACGGCGCATTGCTTTAATGAGTATCTTGGCTTCATAATCAACAATAGGGACTATTCAGAAGAAATTAGACTTAGACTGGCCATAAAACTAGATAGATTAACTGACGCAGTGCCAAACAAAAAGTAGGATTGCACCAAACATGGTACACAATCAAATGAATAAGTAATATCATGCTTCCATTCACTGATCATTGTTATTGCGGAAGATAACACGAAACAAAACAAATAAGATGATGACATTATTATGGCGTTATATCGTCCTTCTCTCCAAATGGGAGGTTGCATGTGGCAGCATATTATCCTTCGTCGTTGAATCAGTTTAAGAATATCTAGAACCCATGAAACAAAGTCAGCAAGAAAGTTAAAGTAACATCTCTTAGTGCTTCCAATCTGACGTGGACGAGACCTTAGGTTCGGACCGGAATACGATCAGCGTTGCCAGTAGTGGGTTTTGCTCAATATTTAAAACTTCAAATCCCGAATCAACCATATAAATCAAAGTAGCATTGTTGAGGATATGCATCTTTCCTGTGGCAAAATGTGGATGTGAGTCGTGGACAAAGTCGCAATCACTATAGAAGACAATGAAGGCTTTTAAGCGTACATGTTACAGAAAACTTGTTAGAATATCCTGGACCAAGAAGGAGAATAATACAATTATTAACGATCTGAACATGGAAGAAAACTCATAAAAATATGAGGTCTGTGTAGTTATTATTCTCTGGCCATATTAAACGCCATAGTGTCTGGGAGATAACAGTGATGGAAGGCGTGGCTGCCGGTAGAAGAGGCCGGGGTCGGCCAGCACGATGCTGTACGCAGGGCGATAATGACACTTTTGACGTGAAGGTGCACAAGAGAGAGCAGAAATGGCAAGAGAACGACAGGCGTTTCTACAAAGAACCTAGCCAATGAATGAATCACAAAAACAAAAACAAAAACGAGAAGTACATTGTGAGCTTTACTGAAACACGATTACAAGAAACAAATTGGACGTTGCTGCCAAAGCCTTCGTCAGCACAGAACAAACAAACACAAACCGACACAAAACTACATGAAACACACTACATGACAATATTAAGGGTACTTATCTGAATCTATATCCTTGCTTGGAGCGACTTACGCGCGTTAGACGACTATCAGTGGATTGTATACAAAGAACCTACTACATGATCATGAAGGCGAGTATGTTTATAGACCAAACGGTACTCAGTAAGTGATGTGAACGATGTCACACCGAGTGCCTTTACTTCCCAAAACAGTCCATGGAACTCATTTTACACTGGGTCGACGTAAAAGCTCGGGTCTAGTTTAAACATTTGAAACCGCCACGATACGTATCGAACCACAGACCACTACTACGGCGGGCAAGCAACTAGCCGCTGCGTCACTGCGGCTGCAGAAACCGCTGGCAGCAGTATCTAAAGTCAATATCAACAGCCATCTATAGAAACTTGCGGTGTAGGACGGGGGAATTAAGGCCGTCTGGCTTGTGTAGTCGCCCCGAACTGTTAGGTTAAGGTTTTATTTTTGCTCCCAACAGAATAATAAAAATCCACATATTACCGAGGATTCTAACCCTGGTCGACCAAAGGAGAATCTGGCATTCTTGGCGATTCGGCCAGCAGCTCCTCGATGGCCAATAAACTAGCCCAACCCAGCCACTGGAATGCCGTTCGCGATAGCAAGTTTTCCCTGACGCCAGGATAAAGACCTTAATCGTTGACCTGACTCTGCAAATGGGCTAGTATTGTGTGGACGTTTTTATGATCTTCGAATTATCATTTGCGTTCGGGGCTGATTTGACGTTTTTGGTAATTGGGACGTTTTTATGGAATTCTGAAAGTGAAATTGTAGCTCATCATAAATCTGAGGCTTTTGAAATTTGGGTCCTCAGAAGACTAGGGCGGGTCCTTTGCTACAAAAAAAGACAAATAAAGAAGTTCTAGAACCACTCAATTTAAACTGGCCTGATAAAAGATAAAGAAAATGAGACAGGCGTGGTATTTTGGTCATATTTCTGTATAGTACTGGCACCTTGACATCTTAACAAGAGATAGTTTGTTGCATTGTTTTTTTTTGTTTTTTTTAGCATATCCTTTACAGGACTTAGCTGTCAACACCAGCATCTTTCAGCTGTATGTTGATCTCTTGGCAAGATTACGCTCAGTAGTTTGCCATTGCTTTCTGAGCGGCCGGCTCAGTTTCCCGCAAGTCACGAGCGGGGGTCGAACCGCCTCAGCTCTCGCTCCGCTACGAGACTGCATGATAAACAGGATTACAGAGAGAAAGTGTTGTAACCCCACAGCCAGAGAGACCGGCTGTTGCATTGTACTTTTAAAAAAACATAATAATTAGAACCAGACCATGGATGAAGTTATACCTCTCCATAGCTCTCTTTCTCTCTCTCTCTCTCTCTCTCTCTCTCTCTCTCTCTCTCTCTCTCTCTCGACCCGCCTAGTTTACTCCTGAGGAAAAGTAACACCAATACGTCTGGAACAAGACAAGCCGCAGAAGCTGCCGAATCAGCAAAGCAATATTGTAACTGTCCTCTTGTTGGAACTTAGATCCTAGACCAGTTTCCGGCCAAGGACATATTAAATTAAATGACACACTGTTAAGTTAATTGCATATCCTTTACATGACGTTGCAGTCAACCCCCGCATAGTTTGGCTATTCGTGATCTCTTGGCAAACTTAGGTTCAGTAGTTTGCCATTGCTTTCTGAACGACCGGTACTCATACCTTTGATGGGAAACCAACGCAAAACGGCCTGCTTCCAAATCGCCAGCAGCTGTGTTTCGAGGTATATCTCTGGTTTACTTGTGAAAAAATTGATTATACGACACCAAATTGTACTGAGTAAACCTATCTTATTTGTTCTGTTTTCTATGCATAATCTTTCTGATTCATTACTCGTGGTCGGGACAATTTCAATTGTGTCTCTAGAAAGATGGGAAATAATTTTTTATTACATTTTTTCCCAAATTTCTCTCGCTTTGAACTCAAGCGTAGTTCGTACTCTTGCTCCACTTCTAGTGCACTTGACTGATTCTTTTGCGTGTGGATTAGCTTTCCCTATTACCAGTGTCTCTCGCCATCAGGTGAACCAACTCTGGCTTCTGAGGTACGTGTAATTATGTCCTCAAGTCGAGGACGAGAAGTCAACATTTTAGCCAAACTGACCGGTGTATGCGTTGAACTCGCTACCTCTGCGTCAGCACACCGGGTGTTTAAGAACGAGCCATGTTATCCATTCGGCCTGACTTACTCCAATTAAACAAAATTGAACAATGAAGAGAAAATGACAAAATGAAAAACAAAATATATTTACATTTGTTTTCATGTTTTAATTTTCTTTTCATTGTTTTTGTGTTTTCATCTTTTCATTCTTGTCATTCCCTTCTTAAGCCTTAATGTAGTCTCTGTAGTGATTATATGGTGTATCTTGTGTATTTGTTTGCTAATGAAGGCTAGTTGCCGCAACGTCCAATGTTTTCCGTAATTGTGTTCTGTAATTCTGCATTACCTCGCTTTATTTTATATTGTTTACGTTTCCAAAGATTTACCGCAGTTCTACTAATTTTATTCATCTATCAAATGCTCCTCTGCATCGTAGAGTATAGGAAACACACCACGATGTGGCAAACGCACCTCCGTGGACAGAGCTGTTAGAAAGAGTACCACAGAATTAGTTGCTGACTTGCCCTGGCAACTTAGCAGAACGTAGTCCACAGCCAAGTGGATGTGGAAAACAAAGACAAACTACCAAAATAGTAATTCCAAGAAACTCAATTTAGCAGCTGATCAAGAAACATCTTTTCTGAGTCAACAGGCTGGTTATGTGCGCAAAGTGCACACTGGTTATTTTAGCTTTTCCGACCTTATCATAGATGTCTTGATGTCCGATTCACTACCCTAGGATTAACTGGTATGATACGATCTTTGGGATGTATTTTGTAAAACACCACTTCATCCACACCATGAATCGTACCTGACCTGATTGAGTTAGAGGAGAATATCGTATATCTAACTCGCTACCAATGACTACGTTTGAACGCTCTCTTTTCTTGATGCAGTCTGTTCTTGTCATACCTTGGTTTGTTATTTCAAGAGCAGACTGTGATTAGTTATATAGGGAGCGAAAGAAAGAAAGAACGAACGAACGAGCTTAATTTTAAAATGGTCACAAATTGGGCAGGCTCAGGTCTTACATTCGGCCCTTCTAATCACTCATGGTTTGTATATCAATTATCTATTGTACATTCCCATAGAAAAATTCATAAATTCGCAATTTCGTAATAATAAATATCAGCGCTATCTATATTTGGCCTCAGCGCTGTACAGACAAAAGATGCAATGGGGGGGGGGGGGGGGGGGGGGGGGGGGGAATAATCGAAGAAGAAGAAGAAGTAGTAGTAGTAGTAGTACTAGTAGTAGTAGTAGTAGTAGTAGTAGTAGTAGTAGTAGTAGTAGTAGTAGTAGTAGTAGTAGTAGTAGTAGTAGTAGTATTAATAGCTGTAGTAGCGGTAAGGAAGAAGGAGGAGGGGAGTAGAAGACGAGGAGAAGGAGGAGGACAAGAATAAGAAAAAGTCGAAGAATAAGAAGGAAGAAAAAGAAGACGGTAAGGATGATGATGATGATGATAAAAATAAGTAAATAAATACATAAATAACAAGAAGAAGAAGAAGAAGAAGGAAGGAAGGAAGGAAGGGAGGGAGGAAGGAAGGAAGGAAGGAAGGAAGGAAGGAAAATAAGACGGTAATGAGGATGATGATAAAATAAATAAATAAATAAATAAGAAGAAGAAAAAGAAGACGTTGATGATGGTGATGATGATAATAATAAAAATCATAAACAAGAAGAAGAAGAAGAAGAAGAAGAAGAAGAAGAAGAAGAACAACAACAACAACAAAAACAACAACAACAACAACAACAACACCAACAATAACAATGCCTTCATCTCTTACCACATTCCAGTGAGGGTAGATGGAGTCCATAACAACGTACATGAGAAGGCTTGCGAAGCCTTCGTTGAGCCACAAATCATCCCACCACTGCATGGTGACAATGTTCCCGAACCACTACACGAACGCAAAGAAGCAACATGAGTCAATGCTAATACGGCAACAATTAATCGCTTCACAGATATTGTTTTGATGTAAATATTACATGGATTTCTATCTGGTAGGGTCTTTGGTCATGTAATGAGAAGAGAGAAGTTGGACATTATCGTGTCGACTGAACAATCAGCAGCAGAAGTGGCTGTGGTAGACCCAATGAAATTATGATGGGACGGACTTGCTTGCCTTGCTGGCTGTGAGCTCCAGCGTGAAGTCCTATATGTCGGATGAAGACATCCTGTTGTCCAAAATCAGTGTGATGTCATACCGGACTGGGGTTTGCGTGAGTATCCGTTTTCCCATGTCTGGCTTATTGGTGTGCAGACTGGTGGTTCCTCGCCGTGCAGGCAGATACTCTCCGACTTCGGAAGAATCAGCGATCCTACTACGTTAGCCAGGACCCCGAAGGAACCTGTTGCCCAGGACGCACGTCCAGGACGTGCTAGTAGGTCTTGGTCAGTATAGAACCTGGCCCTGGTGCCTTGGAAACACCTCTGCGTCCCATGGGACGGTCTGTGACGATGGTCATGGGGAAAGGGGCGG
Organism: Cepaea nemoralis; assembly: GCA_014155875.1. Taxonomy (NCBI): domain Eukaryota; kingdom Metazoa; phylum Mollusca; class Gastropoda; order Stylommatophora; family Helicidae; genus Cepaea; species Cepaea nemoralis. Next base: position 448,823 of record JACEFZ010004748.1, on the reverse strand, counting down.
GAGAATATCATCAACAGATTTAATCTAGAATAACAAGGGCCGAGATCTATGGACATCAATGAACACTTACACCTTTTGGCTGTGCATGATGATGATGGTATGGTTAGATCATGAAATCACGAAATGCAATTCCTTTTGAAGTCGTATTTCTTTCCTACCTGGTCATGATCAAGTATATATGTCATTTAGATGGCCGTGAATCGTCAAGATAATTTAACTCCATTTGTATTTGTTTTCTGCACCTCTCTTTAATTTCATGTACCAGGGGGTGCAAACGAAAACCTTAAATGTGTTATGTTGTGGTGTGGAATACTTACTGAAAAAGTAAGAAAAAGTAAAGAACAAATGTATAATCTTTTAATGTTGTCGCCACTGCGATAAATACAAATCCTCCAGCGCGAATACAGTGCTTGGATTTCTGTACGAAAAAAACCAAAAAACTAAAACAAACAAAAAACAATACAAACAATGTTCTTGATCACTACTCGGTGTGCCTGATCCGCTTATGAAAAACGTGTCACAGAAGTCACGCCCCGTTTTGAAACTTCCTACTCCACTCATACACTTACTGGACTGACAGACATGCATTGCCATACTGGACCTTCATTCGCCGATGAATTTCTATAGGTTTTACCCCTTCACGGATCAAAGAATGGATAACAGAACGTAGCTCCTCTTTGATGCATGTCAAAAGTGGGGCGGTCATCTTTAAGCAGTCCTAATGACGTTACCGTATTCGTCTGCACCGTAATGTCAAGTGCTTAACACTCTTGACACCCTTAACTAAAATATTGACAGGTTACAAGAGATGACATGGTGATTGTAATTTCTATCACATTATTAAGGTGTGTACTGCATTGGAAACGACCAATCATTTATCTTCTGTAAATGTTCGTTAATATACTGGGCACATCATTACGGTTTGTGTGTTTGTTATTTGACTTATGCTGGTTTATTCTAAAATTCTGAGACCTATGGTGTTATTTCAATGGTTAAAGATAATTTCTGTCCGTATTCAATAGATGTGGGTTCATGTGGATGATAGTCTTGGCTAATAAAGACACCTGTAGTAAGGGCATGTATCGAAGTACACTTGTTCCTGCAGCGAGGCGCTGTCGTCATTTGCACCCTTCTGGTGGAATGTTCCTGCCTTAGCTTGGAGCCATCATCTAAGCATGTCACGTTACTGTATGTAAAAATAAGAGCTGTGGCCACATTGCTGTTAGCGCATTCGGATATCAAGAGAGTGGTCTGGGTTCAAACCCTGAAAGTGGCAGGCTGATTTTTCTCAGACCAGTACGGTTCAGGATTCGACCTAGACAACACAAATTAATTCTGGATGAACGTTCGCTTACATCTCTGTCTCTTTCCTTTCTTTGAGCTTCTAGTTATATTATGTGTTCATCCGTTTTTGTGAAGGTTGAGGTTCGGGAGACACATTCATACTTAGATTGACAAACTCAATGAGATAGTCATACTCGCGGACAACTGGTCTCCTGCTGGAGTGATAACAATAACCAAGTGGAGTCGATCGTTATGTTGAAGACTGCGTGTGGTTTCTTTCCGACAGTGGATCCTCCTGGACACACAGAGGGACGTGTGGTAGTGTGAATATCTATCAAATATTCTACTAACTGGAAACTGGTCTAGTGGTGATGCGAACCTCGATATATGTCCTAGGTTCACTGTCTTCGCTATGATGTAGCCTACGGATAGGTACAGATTTTGAAACTAAGTGAGTTACAGCAAATCTTAAAGAAGATGTTAGACACAAGCCATTCACGGGCGATTGGAATGCCCAGCAGCGTAACTGAAATGTGAATATTGTTTGCCTTCTGAAACGGGGACTACGTTATCATTATTTCCCATATTCTTCATGTTGTATTTGATTAACAACTTACACACCAGGGTTAGAACAACAACAACAACAACAACAACAACAACAACAACAACAACAACAACAACAACAACAACAACTTCAAAACAATGATTTACCTTTGGGAATTTAAGTTAAACACAGAAACCACTGACAATATGTGGCACGATTTATTTCCTCGAGTAACAATAAACGATTGCTAAAAAAAAGTGAGGCGTTATCAATTAGGCTGTTGCAGCCAGTTTTGTGCAGACAGAAAGAGTTCGTGTTAGATGTGAAATTTCCGCGGGGATAACAAATACTCCCCATTAGAACAATACTAGTGACTTATGTGTTGTAAGTACTTAAGCCAAAGTGTTATTCGTGTATTCATTTCATATGGTATATAACTCTGCAATATGCGCCTGACGAGATGCAACGAAATATGTCAGGCAATAAATGGCGCAACATATTTTTTGTGGCTTATGTTTAAAAAACAAAAACAACAACAACAATAACAACAACAACAGCCACAATTTCTGGCATCATCTTGTAAACTACAGACATATCGGCCTACAATAAACGTCTCCCACCAGCGCAGCATTAAAGCCAGGAGGCCACAGAGAAAGGCAAGCCGACTTTCCTGTGTCCCTATACTTACCGTGTGAGCGATCTCGTGAGCAACAATGAACGTCACGGTATATTTATTGTGGCTGGAGGACACGTGCCGGTCATACAGTAGAGCCGTTTCTCTGTACACCACCAGGCCCCAGTTCTCCATGGCCCCAGCGCTGAAGTCGGGCACCGCCACGTGATCTGAAAGAAAATTTTCACCAGAAATAAATGGTAATGAAGTCCAAATAAATACCTGGTTGGCCGCATACTTGGAATTCAGCTCATCCACTGCATAATCATTGAAATGAACTTGGATGGAATTATCTGTCGGGCGGCGCAAAAATGGCAGTAGCATGATTTAGATTCTTGTAAATGTGGCAAGCTTCAGAGCCCCTGATGGCACCAGGTAAAAATAAGCCCATTTACATGTCATTAAGGCATGCTGGGAATATGCTTTTAGGCGAGTATTAACTGTGGACGATGAATGCACCAGGGCTAATGTGGTCAGTGTGACGCCGACCGATTTTCATATTTGGGTAGAAATCTCCGATGTTCATTTTATCAGGTTGGCTCTGTAGAAATCTCCGATGTTCATTTTATGAGGTTGGCTCAATGATTGAGTTGTAGTGATGGGGTGAGGAGGGTAGAGGAGAGGGTATTTCAATTCAAAATTCAAAATTGCTAATGAGGTTTTGAATTAAGATTTTCTGCGCTGGTAGCAGCCCAAAGAGAACTAGTATACAATATCTTTCTGCGCTCAATACTAATGTGAGTTCTTCACTAGTGTGTGGTATGGCTGACATCTTGCCGTCTTGACAGAAGAATTTTGTAAAATGGAGTTATACCTCTCTATAACATAAAGCCTGGGCTGAGTTTAGAGACCATGTTTTGCCCATGCAGCATGATCCCTCGCTCGGCCTGCCTACTTTACTCCAGAGGAAAGGTAACACCAATACATCGAACTAGACTAGATGCAGAAGCTGCCCGATCAGCAAAGCAATACTCTAACTGTCCGCCTGTCGGAGTTTCCATCTTAGACCAGTTGCCGACCAAGGCTTAGAGCCTGATGTGCCCTGCCATGACATTTAATCTTTAGGCTCCACTTCCTCATACTAGGGGTTTGTGCCATCCCAATTGTGCCCCTCCTCCCGAAGCACAATGTGGGGTGTCGGGTTTGGTGATCGCCGCCCAACATTTAACGCTATCAGAAAGCAGCTAGCACCGTCTACTGTCATACGGGAGCTCAGTCATATATGACTAAGACCTGACGTTCCTGTATGGTATAAAACACTCGCTTATTTGGTGCTTAGTTAAAGAACCTGACATATTCCAGCGAATATATTGGTGTGGAGCAAAAATACTATTGGATAGGATATGTATTGATAAACTCTACTGACGGTATCACTAGAAAGTCCTTTCGCGTTGGATAGGACGTATATTGATAAAATCTGATAACGGTAGCACTAGAAAGTTCTTTCTCGTTGGATAGGACATGTATTGATAAAATCTGATACCGGTATCACTAGAAAGTCTATTCTCTCTGGATAGGACATGTATTGATAAAATGTGATAACAGTACCACTAGAAAGTCCTTTCAAAGTACTATTATAAAGCCTTAAGAATTGAGAGGTGCTGATAATTTGGTTGCATTGCTCTACCCAAGAACACAAGGAGAAGAAGAAGAAAAAGAAGAAGAGGAAGAAGAAGAACTGTATTCGTGTGCGCAACTCTTATCCCTATACTAGGATATGGTAATAATACTATCCACACACATTATGTATCGAGTCTGTATAACTGTCAAATATGCCATGTCTATCTATTGCTAGCAAACGAGCCTGTCAAGATTCACAAATGCTACATTCTTATAATCTTATCTGTTGTCAGCTCAGATACTTTTTATATACAGCTATATCTACCCTGGCTAAAGTACACACGAACTGTTTTTACAACTCCTGTAGTGTTGCGTTCTAAACGCAACTGTTATCCTGGCACATTTTCGTCTTTTCAGCAATATAAATGTAAAGAAAGTTGGCCACACATTCGTAGCCGAGGTCGCATCTTGTCCAGTACAGATGTTAGTTCATTAGTGAAGTCTATGGGGCTTCCTGCCTTTTGTCAGCTTTCTAGTGGTTCAAGGAGAAATGCACATGAGACCAGACTGTTTTTCACAACAAAAATTTCGTTTAATTCTCAGTTTAGATTTAGAGTTTAAAATTAGCGGAAAATTAGATGATGCCGATGTCTCATTGACAGCAGAACTGGTTCTGTATTTATTTTAACAAATGTTCCCTGGTGCCTGATTTATAGCAGAACTTGTGATGAACGTAACGCATGTACCAGGATACCGCACTGAGAGTTGCATTAAGCAGTGAATATTTATACATATTAAATAGTGTCTCACTTACAGCTAGACTTGCATCGCAGTTCAAGTGTTGTTGAAAGCAATATCTGGCTCAGATTATCTGAAGGTTGGAGGTCGAAAACTTGTTTAGGGCAGAACCAGCAATGTATTTGTAAAATTAATGTATTCTCGTCTCCGGCTTAAGGCAGAATGTACAATGTATTTGCAAAATAAATATTTCTCATGGCTCGTTTAACGTAAAACTTGCAATGCATTTGTAAAAGGAATATACTCTTAAAGCTTGTTTAACGCACAACCTGCAATATATGTGTAACATGAATATTTTGTTTTGGCTCGTTAAACGCAGAACCTGCAATGTATTTGTAAAATTAAAATATTCTTATAGGGTTCTTTACACCAAAAGTAGATGCATCCATGTTAGCTCAGCTTCATTCGTTTTGAAATTAGTTTTAACTCTTAATGCAAATATGGGTGTGGTGTATATTTTTTCTCTCAGAGTTTCAATTAACTGATACGGATTTAGTGTTAATTATCTCCTGAGGGGAATTCAGTAGATTAAAAAAAAAAAAAGAAGCCATGACTTCAGACTTTCAATCAAACCATTGTTCATGGGCGAGTCCACTTGCTTCGTCTCCTTCGTCTCAAACCACTAACGCTCCTGGGGAGGGGGCAGGGGGAGGGGTGGCACTGGCTTGGATAATTGTGTTACATGACAAAGCCATGTTTATATTCAATTCCAAGCATGCATTATTTCCCCTATGATTCCCTTGCGGAAATCAAAACGAAGACAGCTGTTTTAAAAGGTGGTTTGATTTTTTAAAAAAAGTACAAAACTATACAAACGTTAGTTGCATATTCTGTACAGGATGTTGCAGTCAACTCTATAATGATTTGGCTGTTAGTGATATCTTGGCAAGTTTACGTTCAGTAGTTTGTCATTGCTTTCTGAATGATCAGATTCCATACCATTTCGTAAAACACCAACGCAAGGCGATCTGCTGCCAAATCGAACGCTGGTATACGAGATTACGAACTGCACCCGTAACTCCTTCGCCACGGAGCAGGAGACTTCTCTTTGTATCTGATAATGCTACGTCGGCCTTGATATAATGATGTGCAGCTAATTAAACTGTTCTGCGTGTCTCTTCCGAGGGAAGTGCGTCAGACTCAGTTATGCACCTCATAAGTCAGTGTATCTGACTTAAGCATGCATTTGTGCAAGGTTTACTTCTTCTAGACCAGTGGTTCTCAACCTTTTTTTGTCCATGCACCCCTTCACCATATGTTTAGAACGTCATTCTCCTCCCCCCAACCCTTCACATCCTCCCTAGAAATTCTCCCAGCTCCTACACAGTATGTAAAAATTGAAGCTAAATTTAATAACACATACTAGAACAAGCCTAGACGTCTACATAAAACGTGATTTGCGGGTCTACTTACTTTATAAAACGAATTTAAGAAGGGTGAGAAGTACAGAACCGTAAAGTATGGAGGGAAAAACAATATCAAGTAATCGGTTTTTGCATTAACGCGATCTTGAAATAATCTTTCCCCCCCCCCCCCCCCCTTGCACCCCTGGAAACCCCAAAAAAGGGGAATTTCCCAACGGTTGAGAACCATTGTTCTAGACAGATTTCTCCCAATGTAGCGGGCCGTGTCTATCCGTGGCCAGTTAAGCAATTAAAACAACAGAAACATACCTGCTTTCGGCACGACATCAGGAGTCGCAAAATATTCCTCAAAGAAGTTGTAGCACAATCTGGCAAACTCAAGCGCATACTCCGTCTGGCTATAGGCGTCGGGTCGAGCCCAGATCCTCAGCTGCGAATAGAAGGGAGCAGAGTATATTCAGCTATCATCTTAGATGTTTACTTGAGCCTGAATCATTTATACCAGTCACTGGCAACAGCTAGAACAATCAGTGGTGCAAGAGGCAGAGTCAGACCAAGAGAAATGATAATGTATGTTCTAAGACGGTGGCACGGAAGAATCATCATCATGTACCATGCCGGTATGCGTAGGCGACCACATTTCGCCATCTCACACGATCACCAGAGTCGTGGATCAGCTCTCTGTTCTTGTCCCGACCATGCCATCTGGTCAAGTCATCCATATATTTACTTCTACGCCTTCCCCTGGTACTTTTTCCCTTAATCTTGCCATTCGTCACCAAGATCTCTAGTATATTTCTTCTCATAACTTGGCCAAAGAAATCATGGAAGAATACCATCAGAAGAATTCATCTAGAACATCAGGGACCAAGACAAAGATACATGAGCGCCTACATCATCATAATGATGATGATTATTACTGACAATAAATACGATCAGTCAAACATAAGAAACAAGACCCGTAGCGGGATCTTGCTGTGTGTTTATGAAATGTTAAGGCCATCACATATTTTAAAGACCTGAGTGGGCGGAGGCAAAAGTGACCAGTCTCTCCCTATAGTAGCGAACGGCGAGTGCAGGCTTCTAAGCCTCGTCCGCCTTTGCCCGTGTCATTGTCAGCTTAATGTCCCAGCCGTTTCATCAACACGCTCGCTGTACAGAGAAAACGCATGACCATTAACTTCTTAAGGATGTCAACGTTCTTTTAAGAATTTTCTCCTTAAGCTCTAAGTTACTATTGATGATTAAATGTTATTTATTTTCATGGTTTTTCAAGTAGAACGTCATACAGAGTTATCGAGACAAGAAAATGTATGGAAGTAAAAAGAAATTAAATTTAGCACCGAACTTAGAATATTGAATTCCAACGTTAAATCAGAACTACCGTATAGATAAAAGACATGTAGAATTACTGCAATGATTACAAATAAACTACAAATATTCGCTAGTTAATGCATGCGCAAAATAAAATGATTAAAATTTTTTGACAGAAACACCAACATGGAGCTCATGGAGAGAACTAGGCAAATATCAGTGAACCATGAGGTGAAGAAACGACGCCATCTGTGGATATGTTATACATTGAATGAATGAATAAATAAACTTTATTTTCAAAGGGTTCAGAATCTGGCAAGCAGGCCCGTCCAACATTCTGTCCTCCTCATCTCTTTTCTCTCATATATTATCTCATTCATACATCACTTATGAAGCTAATCTTAGACAACAACGACACAGGAAATAATATATGCGAAACCCCACAATGAGAAAACCTGAGAATAATATAATTATAAATATCTTCGTCTTGAATTAACAGGGCAAAAGAAACAGAAGAAGACATAAAAATACACGTAGAAGAGAAGTAGAAACAGAAGTAAATGATATTGGGGTGGGGGGGGGGGGGGCGGGTCATGGATGGAGCTGCTGGGGAATAAAGAGCAAAAACAGAAGATAAGAAAGAGAGAAATATTGTTCCTAGGTCACGCAATGAGAAGAGGGGCGTTTGCGAGCATCGTGATGACTGCGAAGTGGCAGAGGCAGAATAAAGGAAGTGTGCTGGATATACTGTTGTTGTAGCATAGCATGGATCGGTATCATCAACATAATCCTTCAAGAACACGAAGGACTGATATCTATGGAGATACAAGAAAGCCAAGCCAGTTGACAGGATACGTGATGATAATGAAGACTTTCAATAATATATATAAAGTATAAGTGGTAAAAATAAAATTTACAGCCAAGAAAATACGAAACGAAAATTTCATTAGAAGTTATTCAATCATGAGTACATGGACATGTCGACTCCGAATAATCGGTTCATGTCTTTATGAGTTAAAATGGTGGGACTGGCGTTCATATCAATATGTGTAACCATTCTGTATCAATCTCAGCAGTAAGAAACGTACATTAACTTTAACGCCGAAGGAGAAGGCCTGAAACAGGCAGCAGAAATACTTATTCAAGACCCAAAAAAATCTTATAAGAAATGTATTGTGTTTGCATTTGTTCAATTTGAACTTGAGCCTAATCCACACATGTACCACTAGTACAGTAGAGAGTGCACTGGATTTATTTTGCATGGGGGTTAGCTTTCCCTATAACCAATGTCGCTTGGCCATCTGGTGAACCCACTCCGATTTCAGAGGTATTTGTAATTGACATCCCCATGTCAAGAGCAAGAAGTCAACATTTTAGTCCAACTGACAGTACGAATACCAAGGACATACAGAAAAACCAATTACCAAGCCCTTCAAGAAACAATGAGAACTGTAAAGTGATTAGAGACATTAGAATAGACAATCACAATTGTTTGGACACGTTATGAGCAGAAATACATTGGAGAACTTGGTGACAACTAGCCAAGCTTTAGGGAAAAAGAACAAGAGGAAAGCAGAGAAGAGGAAGGCAGAGAAGTAAATGCCTGGATGGCTTGGCCACGTGTCATGGTCGAGACAAGAACACAGAGCTGATCTACGACTCTGGTGATAGAGTGAGATGGCGAAACATGTCCGCCCACTCATATCGTCATGGTTCTTGATGATGATTATAACCGGTCGAACCCACTACGTCACAGTGAGAAAACATTGTTTACGTGCATTAAACCTCTCAGCAACGTCGACCTGCAGACCGATAGCGATTTTAGTGGTGCACTTCACTTTCAACGTGATCCACTACCCACCACACATACAGTGGCGTGTCCTTCAACATTAACCACCACATACAGTGGCGTGTCCTTCAACATTAACCACCATATACAGTGGCGTGTCCTTCAACATTAACCACCACACATACAGTGGCGTGTCCTTCAACATTAACCACCACACATACAGTGGCGTGTCCTTCAACATTAACCACCACATGCAGTGGCGTGTCCTTCAACATTAACCACCACATGCAGTGGCGTGTCCTTCAACATTAACCAACACATGCAGTGGCGTGTCCTTCAACATTAACCACCACATGCAGTGGCGTGTCCTTCAACATTAACCACCACATGCAGTGGCGTGTCCTTCAACATTAACCACCACATGCAATGGCGTGTCCTTCAACATTAACCACCACACATACAGTGGCGTGTCCTTCAACATTAACCACCACATGCAGTGGCGTGTCCTTCAACATTAACCACCACATGCAGTGGCGTGTCCTTCAACATTAACCACCACATGCAGTGGCGTGTCCTTCAACATTAACCACCACATGCAGTGGCGTGTCCTTCAACATTAACCACCACACATACAGTGGCGTGTCCTTCAACATTAACCACCACATACAGTGGCGTGTCCTTCAACATTAACCACCACATGCAGTGGCGTGTCCTTCAACATTAACCACCACACATACAGTGGCGTGTCCTTCAACATTAACCACCACACATACAGTGGCGTGTCCTTCAACATTAACCACCACATGCAGTGGCGTGTCCTTCAACATTAACCACCACATGCAGTGGCGTGTCCTTCAACATTAACCACCACACATACAATGGCGTATCCTTCAACATTAACCACCACACATACAGTGGCGTGTCCTTCAACATTAACCACCACATGCAATGGCGTGTCCTTCAACATTAACCACCACACATATAGTGGCGTGTCCTGCAACATTAACCACCACATGCAGTGGCGTGTCCTTCAACATTAACCACCACACATACAGTGGCGTGTCCTTCAACATTAACCAATACATGCAGTGGCGTGTCCTTCAACATTAACCACCACATGCAATGGCGTGTCCTTCAACATTAACCACCACACATACAGTGGCGTGTCCTTCAACATTAACCACCACATGCAGTGGCGTGTCCTTCAACATTAACCACCACATGCAGTGGCGTGACCTTCAACATTAACCACCACATGCAATGACGTGTCCTTCAACATTAACCACCACATGCAGTGGCGTGTCCTTCAACATTAACCACCACACATACAGTGGCGTGTCCTTCAACATTAACCACCACATACAGTGGCGTGTCCTTCAACATTAACCACCACATGCAGTGGCGTGTCCTTCAACATTAACCACCACACATACAGTGGCGTGTCCTTCAACATTAACCACCACACATACAGTGGCGTGTCCTTCAACATTAACCACCACATGCAGTGGCGTGTCCTTCAACATTAACCACCACATGCAGTGGCGTGTCCTTCAACATTAACCACCACATGCAGTGGCGTGTCTTTCAACATTAACCACCACATGCAGTGGCGTGTCCTTCAACATTAACCACCACATGCAGTGGCGTGTCCTTCAACATTAACCACCACATGCAGTGGCGTGTCCTTCAACATTAACCACCACATGCAGTGGCGTGTCCTTCAACATTAACCACCACATGCAGTGGCGTGTCCTTCAACATTAACCACCACATGCAATGGCGTGTCCTTCAACATTAACCACCAACATATGCAGTGGCGTGTCCTTCAACATTAACCACCACACATGCAGTGGCGTGTCCTTCAACATTAACCACCACACATGCAGTGGCGTGTCTTGTACAGAACCTTCCCCCACGACAGCCTTTTGAAATGTATTTACACTATTAGTCATACCCCGAACATGTAACCTTGTCTCCCTCCTATCTGTGTAACTATACATATTAACAGTGTGTACATCCAACCGCCTCCCAACTGTGTAACTTTAGACATGCAACATTTTGTGCGCCCTATCTGTAGTAACTCTAGATATGCATCATTGTGTATTCCCTATATATGCAACTTTAGAGATGTAACATTACGTACAATCTGTCAGCTTAACTCTAGGTATGGAACATTGTGAACCTCCTATCTGTGTTACTTTATATATGTAATATTTTGTACCATCTGTCAGTGTTACTATAGATATGTTACATTTTGTTCCGTCTATCATAACATTGTGTCCCACCTATCAGTGTAGCTATACATATGTAACATTGCATATCAGCTATATGTAACATTGTGTATCACTAACCAGTGTAACTCTAAATATGTAACATTATATACCGTCTATCAGTGTAACTCTAGACATGTAATAGTGTATATCGGCTATATGTAACATTGTGTATCAGCTATATGTAACATCGTGTACCACTAATTAGTGTACCTCCAGATACGCGACATTATATTCCATGTTTCAGTTTAAATCCGCATACGTAACAGTGTGTACCCTCTACCAGTGTAACTGGGCAGGCTCGTTAGTGTAGTGGATAGGCAGCTATAATGGTAATGTCCACAGCTCTGTAGGGGTAGGGTTCGATGCCTGCGTTCGACGTCAGAATCAGAGGGAAAGACTGACCACCTATTCCTCCGTGCTCTCCGGCCTACGCAATGCGATGGTCCTATGACACCATGGACCCATAGCAATTGTCTGCTTCGGGACATTAAAAAAAAAAATTTACTCAGTCTGTCATCGATCAATTATGTGTGACAAAGACTAACACCCGTAACACGGTGGAAAGGGGTTTTTCCTTGTGCGAGAAGCACGATTTCGACTGCGTCCAGGAGAAGGGAAATCTATCCTGGACTAGAGAGTTCTATAGGGTGTAGTTTTAATGACTGTGCAGTGTTTGAAAATATTGCCGGTCCAAGTTTTGTTGTATTCACCCCCTGTAAAGTTCATGCAACATAACACCGTGGTCCATGTTGGACCGGTAGAGAATCAGTTTAGGCAATGCCGATATTCACCTCGCCGCCAGATATATTGTAGTTGTAATTATTATTGTGATTAGACATTTTAAAGTGATAGAGAATGATGATTAATAACTGTGACTGTAATCTGTGCTTACGAAAAAAAAGTTTCAGCGGAATAGAAGCTATGAGCTAACACGGCGTTGTGTCAAGTTATTTCGATTGATGTCTTACGTTATCACCCTAGTATGATATTTAGCAGAAGTGAAAGAGAGAGAAAGTTGCAATCAGTCAGTGATCATAGACGAGCGATTAACTTGTGTGAACTACAGACAATCATTCACATTACAGCAACACTCGAAACATATGAGCCATATGTTAATGTCAGAGTGTTACCCCTAGCAAACTCTAACGAACCAAGTATACATACATATGATCATGGCGAGAATATATCAAGATAGAAGAGTCCAACTCTGGGAACATGACACTATGCACTCGTTATCAGTGTAACCCCGGATTTGTAACATTGTCTACCCTTATTGATTCCAGTCATACCCTACCTCATAGCCTGTCTCATAGGTGTAGTTCCTAGACTTGAAGTCGGACACCACGATTGCCAGCAGGTAGGTGGACATTACAGGTGTGGTCTCATAGTCCTGTCGGATCCAGTCCGAGTTGAGCACAGTTGTGGACACCGGAGGCATGTTTGTCAGGGCGGTATACCCTGGAGGAGCACACAAGTGGCAGTTTCCGTTATAGAGATGTGAAAAGCTAGTAGTGGCATCAACAGCTGTAGTTCTCTATATCTCGTCTAAGCAAGTATTTAAATATAATCTGTATGTGGGTCTTAAACAAACGCACACATAAATAGAACGTGTTTGATATTGCTTATGCGGGTAAATGCATAAACATAAGTTTTATGTGCAACTAATGCAATTACATGCATGAGCAGAAATGTGTCTGTGCAACTAATGTAATACGTGCATGAACAGAAATGTGTCTGTGCAACTAATGTAATACGTGCATGAGCAGAAATGTTTGTGTGCAGCTAATGTAATACGTGCATGAGCAGAAATGTTTGTGTGCAACTAATGTAATACGTGCATGAGCAGAAATGTTTGTGTGCAACTAATGTAATACGTGCATGAGCAGAAATGTGTCTGTGCAACTAATGCAATACGTGCATGAGCAGAAATGTTTGTGTGCAACTAATGTAATACGTGCATGAACAGAAATGTGTCTGTGCAAACTAATGCTAATACGTGCATGAGCAGAAATGTTTGTGTGCAAGCTAATGTAATACGTGCATGAACAGAAATGTGTCTTGTGCAACTAATGTAATACGTGCCATGAGCAAGAAATGTTGTGTGCAGCTAATGTAATACGTGCATGAGCAGAAATGTTTGTGTGCAACTAATGTAATACGTGCATGAGCAGAAATGTGTCTGTGCAACTAATGCAATACGTGCATGAGCAGAAATGTTTGTGTGCAACTAATGTAATACGTGCATGAGCAGAAATGTTTGTGTGCAACTAATGTAATACGTGCATGAGCAGAAATGTTTGTGTGCAACTAATGTAATACGTGCATGAGCAGAAATGTTTGTGTGCAACTAATGTAATACGTGCATGAACAGAAATGTGTCTGTGCAACTAATGTAATACGTGCATGAGCAGAAATGTTTGTGTGCAGCTAATGTAATACGTGCATGAGCAGAAATGTTTGTGTGCAACTAATGTAATACGTGCATGAGCAGAAATGTTTGTGTGCAACTAATGGTAATACGTGCATGAGCAGAAATGTGTCTGTGCAACTAATGCAATACGTGCATGAGCAGAAATGTTTGTGTGCAACTAATGTAATACGTGCATGAGCAGAAATGTGTCTGTGCAACTAATGCAATACGTGCATGAGCAGAAATGTTTGTGTGCAACTAATGTAATACGTGCATGAGCAGAAAGTTGTCTGTGCAACTAATGCTAATACGTGCATGAGCAGAAATGTTTGTGTGCAACTAATGTAATACGTGCATGAGCAGAAATGTGTCTGTGCAACTAATGCAATACGTGCATGAGCAGAAATGTTTGTGTGCAACTAATGTAATACGTGCATGAGCAGAAATGTGTCTGTGCAACTAATGCAATACGTGCATGAACAGAAATGTGTCTGTGCAACTAATGCAATACGTGCATGAGCAGAAATGTTTGTGTGCAGCTAATGTAATACGTGCATGAGCAGAAATGTGTCTGTGCAACTAATGCAATACGTGCATAGAACAGAAATGTGTCTGTGCAACTAATGCAATACGTGCATGAGCAGAAATGTTTGTGTGCAAGCTAATGTAATACGTGCATGAGCAGAAATGTGTCTGTGCAACTAATGTAATACGTGCATGAGCAGAAATGTTTCTATGCAACTAATGTAATACGTGCATGAGCAGAAATGTTTGTGTGCAGCTAATGTAATACGTGCATGAGCAGAAATGTGTCTGTGCAACTAATGTAATACGTGCATGAACAGAAATGTTTGTGTGCAACTAATGCAATACGTGCATAAAAAGGAACGGTTTGATATAGGGTATGCAAGTACGTGCATAAATATAAACGTTTTTGTGCAAGTTATGCAAATATGTACATAAATAGTACTCTTTCTGCGTAAGATATGCAAATGTGTGCACAAGGAGAAATGCAAATGTGTAACGTATGCAAGTACGTGCATAAATAGAAATGTTTCTGTGCAACTTATGCAAGTACCTGCGTACAACAGAAATATACATGTGCAGCTAATGCGAGCACTTGCATAAACAAAAATGTTTCTGTGCAACTTATGTAAGTAGGTGCATACATAATTTTTAAAAATTCTTTGCACCATATACGAGTGTATGTATAAACAGATATGTTTCTTTGGTGGTTCTTGTGCTAGTATGTACATAAACATAACTGTTTCTTTGCATCTTATACGAGAGCACGAATAAACAGTTTATGTGCAAATTACGTGAGTACAAGTATAAACTAAATTTATTTTGAGAATTTTACGTCAGAAATAACTAATTATTAATGATTGTGTTTATCTTATGTGAGTAAATGAATAAATATAATGGATTCAGTCTATAGTATTTAAATAAATTAATAAATATAATTAATTCGGTATTTGTATGTAGGTTTGTGAATAAACGGAAATGGTTATGTAGATTTCAGTGTGTGCACAATATGGCATATTACAGACCTACGTGTCTGGTATAATATCCATCCATCCATCCATCCATCCATCATGCCGGAAAGCGTGGGCGGTCATGCCTCGCCATTTCACTCTATCACCAGAGTCGTGGTTAAGATCAGTGTTCCTGTCTCTACCATGCCATGTGGCCAAACCATCCAGGTATTTACTTCTCGGTCTTCACCTTGGTCTGTCCCTTTAGATCTTGCCAGTTGTCACCAAGTTCTCCAATTCATTTCTTCTCATAACATGTCCAAAAAATGTTGACTGTCTACGTCTAATTTCTGTAATCAATTTACGATTTTCATTTGTTTCCTGTAATACTTTGTCATTGGTTTTTCTGTCTGTTCATGGCATTCTTTGCATTATCATCAGAAACCACATTTCTACAGCCATCAGATGTTTTTCAGCTTGACTGTTGTAGTATTGACTTTGTGTAGTCAATAAAGCAAAGACGTATATCTTTGTTTACTTCTATGGAACGTTCAATAACTAATCGCAGCATATATACAGAATTTACTGTACCCTTTCCTTCTACAAACCCACATTGTTCTTCCCTATTTCAGGTTGTATTTTCTTCCTCACTCTTTGCGTGATAATTCGTAGCAAAATCTTCGCAATGTGACTCATTACACTAATTGTTCGATGTTGATCACATTCCAATGCTCCTGATTTCTTTGGGATTGCAATAAATACAGAATTACATACTTCAGAAGGTATATCTCCGGTATCATATTTTGCGTTCAGTAGTCTGGTATAGTATGTAATGACTGATCTGTCTGGTATATGATAGATATGACCTACCTCTCTGGTATATAGAAACGACCTAACTATCTAGTATATGATAGACATGACCTATCTGTCTGGTATATAGACACGACCTAACTATCTAGTATAAGATAGATATGACCTACCTGTCTGGTATATAGACACGACCTAACTATCTGGTATATGATAGACATGACCTATGTGTCTGGTATATGATAGACATGACCTATCTGTCTGGTATGTGATAGACATGATCTATCTGTCTGGTATATGATAGACATGACCTACCTGTCTGGTATATGATAGACTCGATCTAACTATCTAGTATATGATAGACTTGACCTATCTGTCTGGTATATGATAGACTTGACCTACCTGTCTGGTATATGATAGATATGACCTTCCTGTCTGGTATATCATAGACACGACCTACCTGTCTGGTATATGATAGACTTGACCTTCCTGTCTGGTATATGATAGACACGACCTAACTATTTAGTATATGATAGACTTGACCTATCTGTCTGGTATATGATAGACATGGCCTAATTATCTAGTATATGATAGACTTGACCTATCTGTCTGGTATATGATAGACTTGACCTATATGTCTGGTATATGATATATATGACCTTCCTGTCTGGTATATCATAGACACGACCTATCTGTCTGGTATATGATAGACTTGACTTATCTGTCTGGTATATGATAGACATGACCTACCTGTCTGGTATATGATAGACACGACCTATCTGTCTGATATATGATAGACACGACCTACCTGTCTGGTATATGATAGACATGACCTATCTGTCTGGTATATGATAGACTTGACCTATATGTCTGGTATATGATAGATATGACCTTCCTGTCTGGTATATCATAGACACGACCTACCTGTCTGGTATATGATAGACTTGACTTATCTGTCTGGTATATGATAAACATGACCTACCTGTCTGGTATATGATAGACAGTTTAAACCTGGCTTTAAAGTTGGGTTCGTCAAAACACGGGAAGACACTCCTGGCATCCATTGTCTGTAGTTGGGAAACTGCCAGATTTCTGGAGAAATACACATGTGGCCCAAGTTAGTCGGTTTGACATATTCAGATAAATATCAGGGATGAGTAGAAGAGAGCGCGGGTATAAAATAACATGCTTTGAAATATATTTGATAAAATTTGACAATGTGGAGGCCATGTGCTGTACTGGCACCTCGCCGTTTTGACAGACGATAGTTTGTTACATTGTACTTTAAAACAAGAGAGATAATAACCTCTCCGTAGTACAAAACTTGGGAGTGAATCGTAGAGACCAGGTGTTGCCCATGCAGTACGATCCCTCTCTCTCTGCCTGCCTTTCCATAGGACAGGTAACACCGATATGTCTGGAAATAGACAAGCTGCAGAAGCTGCCGGATCAGAAAGGCATTGCTCTAACTGTCTGCCATGGTCCAGGTAAGGACATGGACTATTTTGGCCAAAACCCAAATTAGATTAGGTCAGAGGTTATGGCAGTGTTCAGTAAATGGACACCTGGATCGTGAAAAGTGGATACTCTTCACACAGAGTGAAAACGCTGGGACTCGCTTCGAGGTCAACAGGAAGCGAGATCCGGACAAGGGCATTCAAGGCTGTGGTTTCGTCGAGTGCGGACCACGTTGTAATAGAGTGATGGCCAACACTGAGCCACTCTGTTTAGTATAGTTCATGTGTAGAAAATGTGGTGTAGATTTGTGATACAATGTTGTATAATTGTGTGTGCAATTGTGATTAAACAGTGTAAACCGTTTTGAGTAATAGATCGTTAAAAAAAAACGGCTCTCGTGTTGCGTTATCAAAGATGTATGACGTCTGGGGTATAATAGTGGCCATGATGGTTCGGGTGGAATGAAAGAGTTAGACTATCTGTAAAGTAAAGTCCTGAAAGTAACAACCATTGAAGTGAGGCCGCATAGCCAAATACTGTGTCTGAGATGCGGCAGAAAGAAGAGTCAGAAACAAACCACGGGGACGACATGATGATGATGAATGAAGTAATAACTAATACCCCTAGAAGAGGAAAGCACCCCTATGAATACGGGCAGCAATTGAGCCCTCTACGCCCATGTAGAGTTCACTATACCACATGTCGGACCCTGGCACTGTCCACCTGTCGGATCTTCTGCCACAGTATAATTAATTTAATAACGTCATATGGTATTTAACTCTGCAGTATGCACCTGGCGAGATGCGGCGAAATATGCCAGGCAATAAATCGTGCCACCTATTGTCTGTGGCTTATATATTTAAAAGCTACTGATTGTTGTTAAAGAGAACATTGTCTCAGATGTCACCAGTCATGGGTGTAAAGAGAACATTGTCTCAGATGTCACCAGTCCTGGGTGTAAAGAGAACATTGTCTCAGATGTCACCAGTCCTGGGTGTAAAGAGAACATTGTCTCAGATGTCACCAGTCTTGGGTGTAAAGAGAACATTGTCTCAGATGTCACCAGTCTTGGGTGTAAAGAGAACATTGTCTCAGATGTCACCAGTCGTGGGTGTAAAGAGAACATTGTCTCAGATGTCACCAGTCCTGGATGTAAAGAGAACATTGTCTCAGATGTCACCAGTCGTGGCTGTTCAGTTCAGTTCAGTTCAATACAGATCACCATTATACTTCCGGCATGGCAATAGATGCTTCCATCTCCCCGGCAGTTATACGTCAGAATACAGCTGTTGGATGTTATTTGACAAACGTCCTTCCACTCTTAGGGTGCTGCTCCTTCCTGATCACCAGGATCTTCAATCCGACATCCTGCATTCTATCTATTGATGCCGATTAACTCAGTTTCAACATCGTTTCAGTCGGCTTCTCTATGAGCGTTCATGTTGTCGGCTCGATCTATTACTTGAACAGCTCAAATAGTTGTAGTGTTGTCCAGCCTGTCCGCCTTGTCATTGTCCACATCATCTGCATGCCCTACCTAACATGACGATAAACTTGACTGAACGATTTGTGAACTTCTGAGGGGATTCAATCCAGTGCCTCCGCATTCAACCTGCCTTACCTTTCCGGACTATGCTCAAAGACTCACTTAATAAACACGTGTGTGTGTGCGTGCGTGCGTGTGTGTGTGTGTGTGTGCGTGTGTGTGTGCGTGTGTGTGTGTGTGTGTGTGTGTGCGTGTGTGTGTAGTTTTGCAACTCAAGCCAATGAAATGCCATTGTTATTGCCAAAACTTCCTTGCCAAACCGTTGGTAGTTGTAGAAAAAGCACTCTTAGTTTCATTAACAGTCCTCCATCGATGCGTGCGGAAAAGACACATGTACTCCTCTGATGCCGAACAACTAACTCGTCTATGTATCTCATTGGCACCTTGCCGTTTTGACAGACGATAGTTTGTGCTTCAAAACGGCATAATAACTTTTACCCATGTCGGTAGCGAATGTGACTGTTAAGGCCAATTCGCGCTATAAATGTTCGTTCACAGTGGGTGCATGTGAACACGTGGTCATTTTCACCATCATGCACCACCTTACGTCTCACACGCTTGGTGTGTGACTTATCTGCAATAATTTTCTCCTTTGTCTTTATTCCATTTATGATGTTTGCCCTCCGTGCAACACGTTCAGCGACGACTTGCTCCCAATGAGGCATTATCAATGCCTGTATCAATCATGTCCAGCTTACACAAATCTTTGTATCGTAGTAGAGGCCGACCCTGAGATCTCTTACCCATCTGTAATTCACTAAAAAAGATATACTTTGATATTCTACCATCATCCATTCTCCTAAGATGTCATATCCATCTAAGTCTACGAAGACTGAGTATGGAATAAACCGTCACACAACGTGATCTTTCCAATACTTCAGTATGTGTGATTTTGTCTTGCCACTTAATAACAAGAATTCTTTGCAGACACCTCATATGAAAGCTGTTTAAACGTTTCTCTTGGTGTGAGTAAGTTGCCCAGGTTTCACTGCCTTAAAGAAGAGTACTAAGGACACAGTCTTGGTAGACAAGGACTTTTGTTTTGGCAGTAAGCTTCCTGTTCTCCCAGACTTTTTCTTAACCTGTTCATTGTTGTTGCTGCCTTACCAATCTGGATGTTGATTTCCTGATCTAGGGATAATTTGCTATTTACCACTGATCCTAGATATGTAAAATGGTCTACCATCTCTAGTTCGGCGTCGTCAATAAAGATTGATGGTACCCCATGTGCACCTTGTGACATAATCTGTGTCTTCTTTTTGCTAATTGTTAAATCAAATTCAGAACAAGCATTGGAGAATGCAGATAGTAGACATTGTAATTCTTCCTCAGAGTGGGTCATAACTGCAGCATCATCTGCAAAAAGCAACTCTCTGATCAGTACCCTCCTAATTTTGGTCTTGGCCTTCAATCTCTGAGCATTATAGAGGCCGCCATCTGAGCGTGAGTGAATGTATATACCACCATCCTGATCACGAAAGGCATATTTCAGTAGAAGTGAAAAGCATATTCCAAAGAGGGTGGGAGCTCGTCTATGTATGTATCATCCTGGTTATCATAGTTGTTATTAATGATGGCCTGGACCTCTGCAGCTACTGTTGTTGGATTCCACTCTGCATCTTTTGTGGAATTTTGTAAGAACTGACACGAATGTTCTTGAGCTAAATATTAGTCTTACATTAATGATCATTCGTGAACTATTGGTCGGCCTTGCGCTAATAATTAGTTCTATGTTGATGGTTGGTCTTTAATTCATGGTTGCTTTTGAGTTAAGTGTTGGTCTAGAGCTAATGATCGGTCTTGAGATAGTGGTCTGTCTGGAGTTGTGTCAGTCTTGACTTAATGACTGATCTTGACATAACAGTCAGTCTTCGAAACACTGAACGAACATTTCTGAACTAAGATAAACAACTTTGACTTTAGAAAATATTTAAAGTACAGACGAAAGTTCTCCCTAAATATTTTTACCAAAATAAAAAAAAAATAAAAATAAAAATATCGATACATAAAGGAGAAAACCAACAACCGACACAAGAAATAACGCAATCACTAGCTTAAAAAACGCCAGGCGACCAGACAGGAAGAAACAAAAACTACTTCAGAAAGAAAGCAAGCCGAGGCATGGTCCGTCATCACGGGCAGCCAATCAACAGAGAATAGAATGAAAGGCCGAATTCACACAAACATCAAAGTCAATTGGCCTTGAGAGCCACAAGGTCCGTAACTCAAAAAGCGATTTTGATACACTGATTACCTGCCCTAAAGCACGCGCGTCCGTGACAAACTCGCGACCCGGCATAATATTAGGCAGATAAACAAGGGCTGGAGACGGGCCAGGAAAGGACAACAGAATCGTAAATGTGGGAATGAATTCCAACGGCTTTATGCGGGTTCTGTGGAAATGTCGTCTGCTTGGCCTGTAGAAGTATACATTACGCTCCACTATATGTGGACAAGATAACTATGCGGTGACAGAAATACGGTATCAGACATACTTGTGTTAACAAGAAAGTCTGTCTGTCTGTCTGTCTGTCTGTCTGTCTGTCTGTCTGTCTGTCTGTCTGTCTGTCTGTCTGTCTGTCTGTCTGTCTCTACACTCGCAGAGAACTCTACAGCTGCACATTGGTAGCATGCCTATAGAAAGTGTAACCAAGCACAAGGCACTGGGTCTTATCATAGATCAAAATCTAACCTTTAACTCACATGTTCATGCTCTCGTTAAACAAATAGCTAAAAAAAAGTATACCAACTTGCCAAAATTAAAAATTTGACGAAAACACAAGAAAGATATTCTATACTTCCCATATACAAACACATATTGATTACTGCTCCACAATCTGGGATGGATGCTCAAAATCAATAACAAAACGCCTATATTCACTCCAGAAAAGAGCAGTGCGGTTAATTAATGGTGAAAAGCTTACCGACAATTATAACCTACATTAAACGTCTTCGGTTACTGTCACTCCACAGACGTCTACTTTTTAATAAGGCCAAAGTAATTCACAAAATCATATTTCAAAATGCTCCAAGCTACCTTTGGCCATCGTTTAAATATAACGCAAGACATAGCGAACGACTAAATATACTTCATGTCCCTAAACCTAGGATAGACTTATATAAAACAAGCTTATCATAGTCTGCCGCTCAGTTGTGGAACAATCTTCCACAAGAAATCAAAGACACCACCAATCATTATACATACATTCGCAACCTGTTTGAACACTACCTCAGTACAGACTACATTCCCCCATAAACAAAAACATAAAAAGACAATAATAATGGTAACTTATCTCAAACGACAACTAGCCAAAAAATATTCCCATATGTATGGCACGTTACACCCTCCTTAGGTATTTATAATTCCCGTATTAAACACTGCCTCGGAGAGTCATTTGATATTTATTATTTTTCATGCGTTTTAATGCTATTGTTCTGTTGTTGTCAAAATTTGCTTCATAAGTGATGTTGAATGAAAGAATGTATGAGAGGAAATAGAGAAGAAAGGCAGAATGTCAGACGGACCTGCGCGCCCAATTCTTAACCCTTTGAAAATAAAGACTTTCGTTCATTCGTTCCTTCGTTCTGTCTGTCTGTCTGTCATGATATATGTTTACTTGTTTGATTGTGTTGTTCTATATGTTCGTAATACTGTTTAACCACTTCATTGCTTTCAATATGTTCGTAATACTGTTTAACCCCTTCATTGCTTTCGATGTGTTCTTAATAATGTTTCAGCACTTCATTGCTTTCAATATGTTCGTAATACTGTTTCAGAACTTCATTGCTTTCAATATGTTCGTAATACTGTTTCACCACTTCATTGCTTTCAATATGTTCGTAATACTGTTTAACCCCTTCATTGCTTTCGATGTGTTCTTAATAATGTTTCAGCACTTCATTGCTTTCAATATGTTCGTAATACTGTTTCAGCACTTCATTGCTTTCAATATGTTTGTAATACTGTTTCAGCACTTCATTGCTTTCAATATGTTCGTAATACTGTTTAACCCCTTCATTGCTTTCAATATGTTCGTAATACTGTTTCAGCACTTCATTGTTTTCAATATGTTCGTAATACTGTTTCACCACTTCATTGCTTTCAATATGTTCGTAATACTGTTTCACCACTTCAAACCTTTCAATATGTTCGTAATACTGTTTTACCACTTCATTGCTTTCAATATGTTCGTAATACTGTTTCACCACTTCAAACCTTTCAATATGTTCGTAATACTGTTTTACCACTTCATTGCTTTCAATATGTTCGTAATACTGTTTCACCACTTCAAACCTTTCAATATGTTCGTAACAATGTTTTACCACTTCATTGCTTTCAATATGTTTGTAATACTGTTTCACCACTTAAAAACCTTTCAATATGTTCGTAATACTGTTTCACCACTTCATTGCTTTCAATATGTTCGTAACACTGTTTCACCACTTCAAACCTTTCAATATGTTCGTAGTACTGTTTCACCACTTCAAACCTTTCAATATGTTCGTAGTACTGTTTCACCGCTTCAAACCTTTCAATATGTTCGTAGTACTGTTTCACCACTTCAAACCTTTCAATATGTTCGTAGTACTGTTTCACCACTTCAAACCTTTCAATATGTTCGTTGTACTGTTTCACCACCGCATCGCTATGGCCAGACTGTTCTACACCCCATAGTTGTTGATAAAGGAACCCAGATACAAGTATTATTGTATTCATAGTCAAAGATTCTTAATCTCTTCATTGTTGATAGTGAGCTTTGGTTGGTTCTGCAGTTTTGTCCGTGGACATTAGTTTCTATTGTT
Source organism: Cepaea nemoralis (assembly GCA_014155875.1). Lineage (NCBI taxonomy): Eukaryota > Metazoa > Mollusca > Gastropoda > Stylommatophora > Helicidae > Cepaea > Cepaea nemoralis. Next base: position 424,725 of record JACEFZ010004748.1, on the reverse strand, counting down.
TTCGTTTTAAGGTTAATGAAAAATGCATATTTTCACAGTCTCTTGACGGGATCAACTCGTCCAATCCTTTAGCAGTAGTTAAGAGCAGGACCCTGTGTTACATTCAGCGGTATAATTTAAGAATGAGCAAGTGCTATAAGAGACAAATGAAAACCGTAAACTGATTACAGAAATTGGACCAATTTTTTGGGGACACGTTATGAGAAGAAATAAACTAGAGAACTTGGTGAAAACTGGCAAGATTGAGGGGAAAACAACAAGGGGAAAGCAGAGAAGTAAATATTTGGATGACATGAGCACATGACATGGTCGGAACAAGAACAGAGCTGATCCACGACTCTGGTGAAGGTGTGCGCTGGAAAAACATGACCACCTACTCTCACCGTCATAGCACATGATGATGATTATTTTAGGGCAGCCCAGAATTCAAGTGTTTATGCACACAAAAGTCCTCACATAGGATTTGCATCACTCAGGTACACCAATCAGAACACGAGGGGTGTTGTGATAAATATTATACTGGCTGCCTTTAATTTCCCAAGTACTCATTTTAGGCTGAATCTATAGGGTGAATTTGTAATGACTCTGCAGTGTTTGAAAATATTGCCGGTCCAAGTTTTGTATTCACCCTCTGTAAACTTCATATAACATAATAGGTAAATACAAAACTTGGACCGGCAATATTTTCAAACACTTCAAAGTCATTGAAAATCCACCATGTATTGTTAAACTCTATCTTGATGAGAAATTACTAAGAAAAACAAAACGAAACAAAAATAAATAAACATACACGAAACGAAATCTGATGTGTGTCTGTTGTCTGATATGACCATTTTTTAGGCCTAAATGAACGGATGGATGAGTGGCCAGTCTTTCCCTCAGTTAGCGAGTCGACGAGAACAGGCGTCTAACCCTCGTCATGACATCATCAGAGTCCATCCATCCATCATGTGCCATGCCGGTAAGCGTGCGCGATCATGATTTGCCATTTCACTCGATCACCAGAGTCGTGGATCAGCTCCCTGTTCCTGTCTCGAGCATGCCACGTGGTTAAGTCATCCAGGTATTTACTTTTCTGTCTTCCCATTGTTCTCTTCCCCTCGATCTTGCCAATTGTCACCAAGTTCTCTAATTTATTTCTTCTCATAACATGTCCAAAAATTGTGACTGTCTACGTCTAATTTCTCTAACAACTTTACGATTTTCATTTGTTTCTTGTAGGACTTGGTCGTTGATTTTTCTGTCTGTCCATGGTATTCTTTGCATTCTAATCAGAAACTACATTTCCACAGCCATCAGATGTTTTACAGCTTGACTGCTTATTGTCCACGCTTCACATCCATACAAAAGTACAGGCTTTATGTAGCACCTCAACACTTTTTCTCGTAGCAATTGACATCTTTTTATTGGCCAGTATGTTTTTCACCTTAAAAGAAGCTACCTTCGCCATGACGATTCTTGTTCTAATCTCTTCAAGGCATCTCCCATCAGATGTTATGACTGTTCCGAGATAATTGTACCGATTCACTCGTTGAAGAATATTCCCATTTACTTGTATATTACATTGTGGTATTTCGTTCTTCCTAGTGACGACCATAATCTGTGTCTTCTTACAATTTAATTCTAACCCTAGTTGTTCACTGTGTGCATTATCAGAGTAGCTTCCTATAAACCACGTTAATGGACATGAGGGGAATATCAGCAGTAAAAAGACAAAGAACACATAGGACTGAACCGAGATCTGTGTAGAGACAAGAGATATTTGGTAGGGTACATAATGGTGATTACTGCACACTATAAGATCGTTTTTCGAATGTAATCGTTTGATGTGATCGTTTTTACGGAAGCAAAGAGGGATGCGTGGTCTCGAGGTATGGTGTCCGCCTAGAGTGCTGGAGGTCCCGGGTTCTAGTAATACAATTTCCCCCGGTCTCTGGGTATTGAGATCGGACGCCCGTGTGTATTGTTGCGCACGTAAAAAATCCCTTGGCAGTTGGAAATCGAAAAAGAGTAGCCTAACGGGGCTGCCCGGGCAAAATTTTGAGTTAAAAATCAACCCAAAGTATTTCAGGATCCTCGCCGGTGCTACGGAGTTCGTGCACTGAGCTGAGTTTCTCCAGATTCAGGTTTGAGTTAGGAGGAGAACGGAGAACTTATGGGTTACACCCGTGTGCCGTGATGTTGATCCATCGACTAAACTAAACTAAACTAAACTAAACTTTTCGAATGTATCTTTTGCGGCCGTCTTGTAATATAGCCCGAGATCTTTGTCTTTCACGTTTGCCGTCAACGTGTCCACCTAGCACGGTTTTCGTTAGACCGTGGCCTTTTTACGTTTGTCATAATGCGTTAGTAGTTAGTTTGTCATAATGCGTTAGTAGTTAGTTTGTCATAATGCGTTAGTAGTTAGTTTGTCATAATGCGTTAGTAGTTAGTTTGTAATAATGCGTTAGTAGTTAGTTTGTAATAATAATGCGTTAGTAGTTAGTTTGTCATAATGCGTTAGTAGTTAGTTTGTCATAATGCGTTAGTAGTTAGTTTGTCATAATGCGTTAGTAGTTAGTTTGTAATAATGCGTTAGTAGTTAGTTTGTAATAATGCGTTAGTAGTTAGTTTGTCATAATGCGTTAGTAGTTAGTTTGTCATAATGCGTTAGTAGTTAGTTTCTCCTCGCTTTCAAGATGTACATGCCCGTGAACTAAGTCTATATCGAAGATTCCTGTGGGTCGTCGCTAGAGCTACGGAGGTTGTGCTTTGTGCGACGCTTTCCGCGCTGCGGAAAGAGACCGAGTCATATGGGATAAACCCGTTGCAATGAAGTCGACCCTGTCGACTTTTAAATGACTTTTTAAAAAATGAACTTTGTCTTAGCATTTAGCATTATGTTATATTTCTAGACCGGTCTCCCTGGTCTAGGAGTTAGCGACTTTCTCTGTAATCCCGTATACTCTCGTGAGTAACGTGACGACGGCGAGAATCGGTAGCGGTTTTAACCGCGTCAGTAACTTATATATATAAGGGGTATATGAGCCGGTCGCTCAGAAAGCATTGGCAAACTACGGAGCATAATCTTGCCAAGAGATCAACAATCAGCTGAAAGATGCTAATGTTGACAGCGATGTCCTGTAAAAGATATGCAAACATATTTATATATTTCTAGGTCAATCTCCGTGCGAAGTCGTTACGGACGTCGTTCGTGATCCCGCATACCCGTGTTCGAAACAAAGCTGCACGCGATTTGGCAGCAGACCGCGTTGCGTTGGTTTCTAACGAAATAGTATGGGCTCCGGTTGTTCAGAAAAGTTTGGCAAACTACTGAACGTAAACTTGCCAAAACATTAACAATAGCCACAAATGCTGGTGTTGACTGCAAACGTCCTGTAAAGGATATGCAGCTAACTTTTTATCTTTCTAGAGTGAGGGAGTACTCTACACTGTATTACATTGTATAGATGGCATTAAGATACCCTGGGCATGAAAATTCAGCATTTCAAACATTGATCAATATTCTCTGCTATGTATCTTTGTCAATGGGGTTAAAAGAAAGAGTTATTACCAGCTATATTGAACTAATCCTGTTGTACGGAAGCAAATCAGCTAGCAGACAAGTGAAGAATTACGCAGAAGCTACGGAGATGTGACTCTGTACAAGAATGATGCGAACACCTTGAGCGGATACAAAGAGCAATGAAGATATTTTGAAAGTCGTTAACTCATAAAGAGAACTGGTTACTCGCATCAGAAGAAGACAGTACTCATACTTCGGGCGTGTCATGAGAAGGCGGAAGCTGGAGTATGTCGTTACAGCGGGAAGGATGGAGGGGAAGAGAGGCAGGGGGAGATCAAGAGAGAAGATGCTGAACAGTTTGATATCGTGGCATGAAAGAAAATTGGTTTCAGACATGATTGAAATATAAGAAACAGAAGGATGCGGACAGACACGATCACCAACGCCACACAGCATCTATTATAAATAATAGAAGAATGGTATGGAAACGTACGAGGCAAATGAACTTGTTAATGATCTAGAACCTTTGCACGGATTGTGATGAAAGCGACGCTCTATTAGATGGACTTTCTACAAGATGATCATTATGTATTTGTATGTGCCTGGAATAATGTTATCTGCTAAAGATTATCTCTAAATTCGTGTGTCTATGGTGCTAATTCAATTGCTTGTATTGTTGATTTCTATACGCGTTAGAATTGTCATTAAACCTACAACTGTCAACTTTCGCCGCATCCTTCAATCAGACACCGGTAGCACTTCAATGAAACAGAAATTAAGATTAATTGCCAGTGTCTACGCCGGCAGGCCTCAATTTGCTTCACTTAAACCGAGAAAACCAAAAAGTGCCTACTCGTAGTAATCATTAACGGCAAATTCCCGCAAACTCGGCTATACACAATTAATTACTACAGAGTTTGGGAAATCCCCAAGGGTCTGTGCTAGGAAGCAGTGACAGTTCTAAACAGTAGAATGATAGAGTGTGAATAGGTCTGACTACTGGTTAGATAAAACAGGAAGTTCTTGTCTACATCCATCTTCTTACTCACAATCGAAGTGTTTTTTTGTAGCCATTATAATAGTATGTAGTTTCATAATGCATAATAAATTCAAAACTTCTTCTTCCTCTTCTTCATCATCATCATCACCTTCTTCTTCTTCTCGTCGTCGTCGTCGTCCTCCTCCTCCTTCTCTTCTTCTTCTTCTTCTTCTTCTTCTTCTTCTTCTTCTTCTTCTTCTTCTTCTTCTTCTTCTTCTTCTTCTTCTTCTTCTTCTTCTTCTTCTTCTTCTTCTTCTTCTTCTTCTTCTTCTTCTTCTGTCTTTCTTCTCCTTCTCCTCCTCCTCACCCTCATCCCCCTCCTCCTCTTCCCCTTTCTCCGTCTCCTCCTCCTTCTTCTTCTTCTCCTCCTCCTTTTTCTTCGCATACGTATTCTAGAAGAGTCTCGTGTCATATGGTTTGGCGGAGTTATTCTTCTTCTTGTTTCCTTAGACCTGTTCCAGGTTGGTTAGAATTTGCATCTAAAGTGCTCTTCGGGGTAAGGTACCTATTCCAGCGCCAACTATCCCAACGTGCCTCTTACCACATACAAGGTGTTTTATAATGTTTCTATTGCGCACTTTCCTTAAGGCCTCTAGTAAACCACGTCCGCCAGCCACCTTCAATTCCCATAAGACTTTCTCTTACCAATTTTCCACCGAGTCAACTCGCAAGCTCATGTCATTGAAATTAATCCTTATTTGCAGAAGGATACGAACTCATGACGACTGAGTCGAAGGTAAGGATCATTCTACTGCTCTATCGCGATTCTCTTTGTGAAAGAGAAGGCTCCAGAAATTAACATTTCCACAGCCTATGTAGCCGGCTCCGTTACGAAGGGTGTACGGACGTTGTTCGTAATCCCGAATACCAGCTTTCGAAACACAGCTACGGGCGATTTGGCAGCAGGCCGCCTTGCGTCGGTTTTTTACGAATAGTGTACCCGTCGTTCGGAAAGCAATAGCAAACTACTGAACGTAAACTTGCCAAAAGATCACAATAGCAAAAAATGCTGGTGTTGAATGCATTGTCCTGTAAAAGATATGCAACTAACTTTTTTAACAGCCTACGTAACAGGTGACACAAGATTGAATCCGTCTTGTATAAATACTGTGTCATGTGTCGCCTGTAACAACGCTTGACTGAAAACGTATGTTAATGTTTTTATACAGTTTTAATAAAATTGCGTGTCAGATGTAATTTTCTGTAACTCTTAAAGGTCGAGAGGTCAGTATTCATTTATCATGTGCCATGTCGATAAGTTGAGCAGTCATATTTCGCCATCTCACACTATCACCAGTGTCGATCAGATCTGTGTTCTTGTCTCTACCATGCCATGTAGCAAATCCATCCAGATATAAACTTCTCTGCCTCCCCCTGGTCTTTTCTCCCGAATCTTGCCAATTGTCACCAAGTTCTCCAGTTTATTTCTTCTCTTAAAGTGCTAAATACGTCTTGACTGTCTACGCCTAATTTCTCTAATCAGTTTACGGTTTTCATGTGTTTCTTGTAGGACTTGTTCATTGAGATGTCAGTATGTAATGTCGGAATTTGCAAGTGTTTATGATTCGTTTACTACTACTGAACTTTTTGTTTCCTTTTGTCCTGGTTAAAAGTTGCATGTCCTTTTGCATGATCCGCAATCAACCCAATAAGTTTAGATTATTTGTAATTTTGTCGGCAAGTTTACGTCTGTTATTTGCCATTGCTTTCTGAACGACCTACGCTCATAACTCTGTAGTAGAAATCAACGCAAAGTGGTCTGAATACAAATAACTTGAGGCTGACTTTGAAACCGTTAGATCGGAATTGTCGGAATTGTGAAAATGCGTTCACCCATACATCCGCTGACTTTGCCCGGATATAAATTGTAAATATCCTCTTTTTACCACACGACTGACTGACTGACACCTTGCCGTCTTGACAGACGATAGTTTGTAAAATGAAGTTATACCTCTCCATAACACAAAGCCTGGGCTGAGTTTAGAGACCATGTGTTGCCCATGCAGTTTGATCCCTCTATCGCCTTGTCTAGTTTACTCCAGAGGAAATGTAACACCAATACGTCTGGAACAAGACAAGCTGCAGAAGCTGCCGGATCAACAAAGCAATGCTCTAACTGTCAGACTGTCGGAGCTTCCATCCTAGACCAGTTGCCGACCAAGACTTAGGGCCTGGTCTGCCCTGCCATGACATTTAGTCTTTAAATTGCATTTCCTCGCACTAGGGTTAGGCTTGTACCCTCCCAATTGAACTCCTCCGCCCAAAGCCGTTGGCACAATATGGGGTGTCGGGTTTGGTGGGCGCCGCCCCACATTCGGCGCTAACATAATTCAGGTAGTACCGTCTACTGTCATACAGTGGCTCATTCATATCTGACTAAGAACTTATACCACCCTTTTACCACTTTTTTGTTTTTTGCATATCGTTTTTACAGGACATCGCTGCCAACACCAGCATTTTACTGCTGTTGATGATGTCTTGGCAAGTCTACTTTCAGTAATTTGCCATTGCTTTCTGAACGATCGGCTCCCATACCAATTCGTTAAAACGCAACGTGATCTGCTGCCAAATCGCGCGCAGTTGTGTTTCGAACACGAGTAAGCGGTATTACGAACCGTGTCCATAAATACTTCGCCACGGATACCGGCTTTTACCACTCAGAATGTCTATGTAACTAACTAAAATGTTGCGTATCCCTAAAGGGACGTTGCAGTCAACACCAGCATTTTTCAGCTGCTGTTGATGTACTAGGCAAGTGTTACGTTCAGTAGTTTGCCACTGCTTTCTGAACGACCGGCGCCCATACCAGCACGTTATAGCACAACACGACACGGTCTGCTGCACATGTCTATGTATACAGATATGGAAACTTTCGAAAACAGTGAAGAAGAAAATCGGGGTCTCTGAACTTAAATGTTTCAGAAAGGTTCTTAGGATACCGTCGAACAAGAAGAAGTGACATTATAACAGATCTGAACATAGAAGGAAACTGACTCATAAAATGTATCATGTCTGGAAACTGACTCATAAAATGTATCATGTCTGGAAACTGACTCATAAAATGAACCATGTCTGGAAACTGAAATATTTTGGCCGTATTAACAATCACAGTGGTTTGGTGAGAACAGCGATACAAGGCAGGGGTTCTGGAAGCAGCCGCAAGGTTGACCAGCGCGGAGATTGACACCGGACATACCAGACACTTTGGGCATGTGCATACACGACTCAGACTATGCGGACAGACACGATCGAGGATCTTTTCGGCGGCCGGGTTGAGAGCGACGACTGCAAACGATTGCCTCCATTATGGTGATGATGAAAGTCAATTCAGTTATCAGCCTGGGGTGAATGGTGCTGCATGACGTTACCGGGGGGTCTGGGCAGAAACTATGTTCTCCGAGGAAAGGCCAGACGGACTCATTATAATCTGGCTGCAACTGGTAGCAGTAGTATTGCGACTCTTCGCTGGCAGTTGAAGATAAGACGAAGTGAGAATGGAAATAGCCAGAGTACTGTGGTGTCGTGTCTTGAATCGCGCAGGAGATGATTTAGTCTTAATCCTTACCAGTTAATTAAAATTCGAAGCGAAAAATGTATACCAAACACACATATGCTTTAAGAGTTAAAACTAATTTCAACACGGGCGTATATGAATGCATTCATTTTACAAAAGAAATTTACAAATACATTACAAGTTCTGCGTTAAATGAGCTTTAAGAATACGTTGATTTGACACATACATTGCAAGTTTTCCTGTAAACAAACCTCCAGAATACATTAATTTTACAAATACTTTGCAAACTACACTTGAACATGCATTCTTGTAATGCGATGCAAGTCTAGCTATAAATGAACCACTAGAATATAAATATATCTGCACTGTGGTGAAGGAGTTAAGGGTGCAATTCATAATACATTCCCGCTTTCGAAACAAAGCTGCTGGCGATTTGGTAAGAGACCGCCTTGCGTTGATATTAATTTAATGGTATGAGTGTCTGTCGTTCAGGAAAACAAACAAACAAACAAACTTTATTTTCAAAGGGTTAAGAATTGGGCACGCAGGAAGCAATGGTAAGCTACTGAACTTAGACTTACCAAGAAATCCCAATCTGCCCAAAAAATGCTCGTATTGGCAGCAAGCCAGTCCTACTGGATATGAAATTAAGGGTAGTATACATTATATATCGATGCAGGCATTGATAATACACATTGGGAGCAAATCGCCGCTGAACGTATTGCGGGGAGGGCAACTATCAGAAATGGAATAAAGACACAGGAGAAAATGATTGCAGATAAAGCACACACAGAGCGTGAGAGGCGTAAAATGGTGCATGATCGTGGAAATGACCATATTGTCACATGCATCCACTGTGGACGAACATTTACAGCGCGAATTCGTCTTATTAGCCACACTCGCCACCACCATGGGTTGTAGTTATTATGCCTGTTTGAAGCACAATGTGCCAAACTATCGTCTGTCAAGACGGCAAGGTGCCAAGGGGGGGTATATACGCCGGTCTCCATGGCCAAGAGGATAACTGTTCGTAATCCCGTATATCGAAGCAGGGAAAACAGCTGCACGAGATTCGGTAACGGATCCAGCAGCGCTGGTAACTTACGGCGGTATGTGAGCCAGTCGTTCAGAAAGCAATTGCAAATTACTGAACGTAAAACTTACCTAGTACATCAAAAGCAGCTGAAAAATGCGGGTGTTGACTGCAACGTCCTGTAATGGATATGCAACATTTTTTAAAAATACATGTATAAACATACATTGTTAAATGCTACTCGCAATGAGACATCCTGGGGCATGTGCTACGTTCAGAACAAGTTCAGCTGTAAATCAGGCACCAGGGAACATTGGTAGAATAAATGCAGCACCGTTTCTACTGTCAATGAGACATCGGAATCATCTAATTCTCCGCTAATTTTAAACTCTAAATCTAAACTGAGAATTAAACGACATTTTCTGTTGTGAAAAACGGCCTCATGTGCGTTTCTCCTTGAACCACTAGGAAGTTGACAAAAGGCAGGAAGCCCCACAGACTTCACTAATGAACTAACATCTGTACTGGACAAGATGCGACCTCAGCTACGAATGTGTGGCCAACTTTCTTTACATTTATATTGCTGAAAAGACGAAAGTGCGTTAGAATAACAATATTTGCGTTAAGAAAG